>CM054134.1:89797927-89815427 GCA_028751875.1 Rapana venosa | reverse complement strand
CTTTTTATTAACGGAACATTTTTTGTGTGTTTGAAGTTTCATACCGTGTGTGCACAAAAAATAATCATGGGGTTTGAGGGGATTAGTCTTTGTGTGACACTCTTTCAAAACTCAGGGAAACTAAAAGATTTTTCCCAAAGGCGCTGGTGCTCTTGTGAAGACTATTCAGTGCTTTCGTCGGGGTGTTCGGGGGTTGTGTTATGCCCACTTGGGGAAGCCCGGAGGGGGGACAAACATCTTCGGTGTTCCTGGAGCCTAGGAGGGTCCGAAGACGGTTTTCGGAACGCCAGGAAGGAGTGTGCTGCTGTCTGCCTGTTGTTGTCCAGTGTTCGCCGATTGGGGGGTCAGAGGACGCGGGCCCCGTCACTGTAGGAGTTAATGTTTAACCCTGGGGGGGGGCGCCAAGTCCAATAGACCAGTGATGTCTCCCAAACCCCCCCAGTGGCCTTGTGGCCCTGGGAACAGTAACAAATTTTAAAAAAAAAAGCATACAAATGGGTTAAAAAAAAACCAGATGCTTTCCATTACCTCGTATAAAAGAATAAATAAAAAATAAATCTATTACCCCACTCACCCCCAAGGGTGGTCCTGGCTTGTTTTTTTCGGTAATTCTTTCTGTGATGTAAGTTTTCTGTTAGTGTAATCCCTTTTGTGTGGTAAGTCTTCTGTGTATGTTTAATTTTTTCTGTGAGTGTAAGTTCTTTCTGGAAATTAAAATTTTTTTCTGTGTAGGGAAGTCTTTTTTGTAGTGTAATCTTCTGGAGTGTAAATTCTCCCGTTTGTAAAACTTTCGTGTTGTAAGTTCTTTCTGTGGTTAAATTTTTGTGATGTAAATCTTCTGTTAGTGTTCTTTTGTGAAGTGAATTCTTTTCCCGTGAAGTGTAAAAACTTTTTGTGTAAAGAACTCTTTCTTTGAAGTAAATTTTTTTTTTTTGTTAGTGTAAAAATTCTTTGTGTAGGTAAAATTCTTCTGTTAGTTAATTTTTTCTGTGAAGTGTAAAATTTTTCTGTGTAGTTTAATGTAAAATTTTTTTTGGAGTTTAAATTCTTTTTGTTAGTGTAAGTTCTTTCGTGAGGGTTTTTTTTCTGTAAATGTAAGTTCTTTTTTTGTGAAGTTTAATCTTTCTGTGAGTGTAATTTTTTTTCTGTGTAGTAATTCTTTTTGTGTATGTAAGTTTTTTTTTCTGTAATGTAATTCTTTCTGTGAAGTGTAAATTTTTTCTGTGTAGTGAAGTTTTTTTTGTGTAGTGTAATCTTTCTGTGAAGTGTAAATTCTTTCTGTGTAGTGTAAGTTCTTTCTGTGTAGTGTAAGCTCTTTCTGTGAAGTGTAAATTCTTTCTGTGTAGTGTAAGTTCTTTCTGTGTAGTTTAAGTTCTTTCTGTGAAGTGTAAATTCTTTCTGTGTAGTATAAATGTAAATTCTTTCTGTGTAGTGTAAGTTCTTTCTGTGAAGTGTAAATTCTTTCGTGTAGTGTAAATGTAAATTCTTTCTGTGTAGTGTAAGTTCTTTCTGTGTAGTGTAAGTCTTTCTGTGAAGTGTAAATTCTTTCTGGGTAGTGTAAATTCTTTCTGTGAAGTGTAAATTCTTTATGTGAAGTGTAAATTCTTTCTATGTAAAGTAAGCTCTTTCTGTGTAGTGTAAATTCTTTCTGTGTAAAGTAAGTCTCTGTGTGAAGTGTAAATTCTTTTTGTGTAGTGTAAGATCTTTCTGTGTAGTGTAAGTTCTTTCTGTGAAGTCTAAGTTCTTTCTGTAAAGTGTAAGTTCTTTCTGAGTAGTGCAAGTTTTTTCTGTGTAAAGTAAGCTCTTTCTGTGAATGTAGATTCTTTCTGTGTAGTGTAAGTGTAAATTCTTTCTCTGTACTATAAATTCTTGCTCTGTAGTGTAAGTGCTTCCTGTGAAGCGTAAATTCTTCTTGTGTAGTGTAAATGTAAATTCTTTCTGTGTAGTGTAAGTTCTTTCTGTGTAAAGTAAACTCTTTCTGTGTAGTGTAAATGTACATTCTTTCTGTGTAGTGTAAGCTCTTTCTGCTTTGGGAAACATAGCCTATAGTGGTTAGAACATTGCGCTCGTGATCTGACGGCCCGGGGATCGAGCCACCATCGAGTTCAAGGAAATTTTTCCCCGCTGGAGTTAACACCAATACCAACTCCACTCCTCCGAGTATGCAGAACATCTTTCGCACACGTTAAAACACGTTCCCCCTTCCCGAGGAGTAGTCCGATAGGAACGGATGACAATAAAACAGCAACAACAAAACCCAACCCAAACCAAACCAAAACTCAATCGGATGAACACTGATGTCGTGTTTAAACATTATTCCGGAAGTCGGAATGTATGTTTGTCCGTCGTGTTCGACGATGACCTCCAAAACAGCAGAGGAGGCAGCTGCTGTTTCGGAAATTGGGCAGAAATTTGATTATAGTGGAAATGCCTTGCCCACAGTACATCCCCACTCTCTCGGCCAAGTGGGCATAAGGACAGTCGGCGTTGGAGATGTTCTCCAAAGACCAACTAGCCCCCAGGGCTGCAGCACATAAGGACTGTGCGAGTCAACATCCTAGTCAGAGAGTCATAGTCGATACTAAAGACTAAGCTGTAAAGTGGAATTCCATGAGTGGGAAAGAAAGCCACTGGTCATACAGCCTCTCACCTTGCTGTTGCCCCCAGCGTCAATGGTTTAATCAAGAACTGTGATAAAGCCCAGGCGCTGACGGAAGTCGGAATACGGTTACCTTAAAACCTCATCATTGGTGAACCTTGGAGCTCTAGCTGAGGAACGGGGTGGGTGGGGTGGGGTGTGGGGTGGAGGGAGGGCGGAAACACAAACATGGGACATTTGGAAAACCAAGAGGTCTTAGATGGGGTCTAAAGTTCCCTTCTAAAATTACATTCACCTCCATCCTCTGAACCCATTTCCCTTCACCCTCCCCCCCCCCCCTCCACCCCCCTCTCCCCCTTCTCCCCCCCCTCCCCCCCCCCCCCCCCCCCCCGAATGTGTGCTGATTTGGATGCCACACTTTCGGACGAGGCGATGTATCCATGTCCCACGAGTAACAGACATTTAGTTCCACCTCACCTCAGAAAAGAGAAAGAGCAGTAGTACGACGTTTATCCTATAGTAAAGTTATGCAGAAGAAAAGCCATATTTGTTGTTGTTGTTGTTGTTGTTGTAGTGTCAAGTCAAGTCAAGTCAAGTCAAAATTTTATTTCCAGATGGTACATTGAATAAGCAATGCATTTGCTTTTTTTTAGTGTGGAATGAGTAGTGTAGGTGCCTGGTAGGATGGAGCGAGAACGTGCTGATGTTCTGTCCTGAGGGAGGAGGAGATCAGCTCGCACTTCATGGGGAGAAATCTGGCATGACAGCAAAATGCTGTGCTCTATTATATTATTATTATTATTATTATTGTGATAGTATGCTTTTGGTTTTCTTTCGCTGCCTCTTCTCTCTCTCTCTCTCTGTGTCTGTCTCTCTGTCTATCTCTGTCTGTCTGTCTGCCTCTCTCTCTGTCTCTCTCTGTCTGTCTATCTCTCTGTTTGCCTGTCTCTCTCTCTCTCTGTCTGTCTGTCTGTCTCTCTCTCCCTCCCTCCCTCCATTAGCATACACTTCCGAAAGACAGAACAGGTTTAAACGTGTGCGCAAAATGTTCTACGTGCGTTCGCACATGAGGCCTTCGTTTATAGTCTCATTCGAAGGACTTACAGGGGAAAGGGAGTCGGTATTGATATCAAATCCCCTTCCACAGGTACTTCGATGATGGCTGGAACCCGCACCATCAGATCACCAGCGCAATGCTCTAACCACTAGGCTATCCTGCCCCCCTCCCCTACACGTGTTGAAGTGATGTGAGGATGATTCTTTTGGTGGATCGGTGGTCTAGAGGAAACACACTTGTCTGGAAAGTGAGCGATTGCGGATTCGAACCTCATCTGAACCCGTTAACTAGACTATGTATGAGTGGTGAAGGTCTAGTGCTAAGTCTTTCGGATGAGATGAGAAACTGAAGTCCCGTGTATTATTATCGTTATCATTTATTCTGTTATTTCGAGGATACTTGAATAAGCACTCTATCTATCTATCTATCTATCTATCTATCTATCTATCTATCTATCTATCTATCTATCTATCTATCTATCTATCTATCTATCTATCTATCTATCTATCTATCTATCTATCTATCTGTCTCTCTATCTATCTATCTATCTATCTCTCTGTCTGTCTATCTGTCTATCTATCTGTCTGTCTATCTATCTATCTATCTATCTATCTATCTATCTATCTATCTATCTATCTATCTATCTATCTATCTATCGAGAGAGAGAGAGAGAGAGAGAGAGAGAGAGAGAATTATCCAATCCTCGTGTATATGCGATTTTGTAAATTCTGTCATCCGTTCTCACCGGCACAAATGGCATACTCTTCCAAGAGGCAGAACAGGTTTTAACGTGTGAGCAAGATGTTCTGCGCGCGTTCGCAAACGGGACCTCGGTTTATAGTTTCATCAAAAGGACTTTCGGCGGGAGTGGAGTCAGTACGGATTGTTAACCCCAGGGTAAAAACCCTTTGAATGAACATTTCGGTGATGGCCGAACCTAGGCTCGAACCCAGGCCATCAAATCATGGGCACAACGCGCAACGCTTTAACCACCAGGCTATCCCCGTCCCCTCTATTACATGCATTTAGAACCCAGAGCAACAAGAGGTGTCCCTAGTAACATTCTATCGAAAAAAAGCCCAACCCAACTCTTGTCAGGAAAACAAACACACACAGACTGAATTATTTTTAACTGGGTGGCGATGCTCTTGTGGCGACGGGCTGTTGTCAGGCAGCTCGAATTTCAGGGAGGGAAAAAGAAGGTACAAAGTATAGGTGAGAGTAAGTATGTTTTGTAAGAGATCGATGACATCTATGGATGAGAGCACTAGTTTGTGTTCTGAGTATATTATGTACTGCTGTGTTGTGAACAAGCTTTGGTGATGGTACGTTCCTTATGCATTAAAATGCTCACTCGCATGAATGTAAAGGTGCACATATGTATGCGTGGATAGAGTGTGTGTGTGTGTGTGGGGTGGTGGTGGTGGTGGTGGTGCGTGCGTGCGTGTGTGTGTGTGTGTGTGAGTGTGTGTGTGTATATGTGTGTGTGTGTGTTTATGTGTGTGCGTGCGTGCGCGCGCATGTATTTGCATGTGTGTTGTTTATGTGTGAGATAGACAGACAGACAGAGCCAGAGATAGAAAGAGAGACAGAGAGAGAGTATACACATGGATGCACTAAAAAGCATATGTGTCTGTACTTTCTCCTGGCTTTAAAAGCCCTCTTGCGTTTCGGCGTGTATGTTGTTTTGTGTATTGCAGTCTCCACTATGTCTGCCTGACTGCTGTAGTTGTTTTGAATTCCTCTGCTGCCTTCCTCCTAACTACACACACACACACACACACACACACACACACACACACACACACACACACACACACTCACACACACACACACACACACACGTACCTAAGTATGTATGTATGTCTGTAAGTAAGTAAATAAGTAAGTAAAGAAAAGTAAGTAAGTTTGTAAGTAAGTAAAAGTAAGTAAGTAAAGTAAGTAAGTAAGTAAGTAAGTAAGTGAGTAAGTAAGTTCGTTCGTTAGTTAGTTAAGTAGTTAGGTAGTTAGTTAGTTAGTCTGTTAGTTTGTTATTCAGCTAGTTTGTTCATTTGTTTTTCAGTCAGTAAGTTATTTGTATATGCGTGCGTGCGTGCGTGCGTGTGTGTGTGTGTGTGTGTGTGTGTGTGTGTGTGTGTGTGCGCGCTTGCTTGCTTGCTTGCTTGCTTAAAAGCATGTGTGCATACATGCGCGTTCGTTCAGGAACATAATGCGTGCGTGCGTGATCGGCTGACTTCGTGCACATATTAGGGCCTAACACATACAGACCTACATACATGTATACACGCGTGTACAAGTTTCAATACCTGTCGGCTGCGTGTCGGCACATGGCGCTTGGTGTATGTGAATTTGACAGAATTATATATATTCTTTTTTAAAAACGAGAGAAGGTTACGTAAACTCCGCCCTCAAACGCCCCTTCCCTCAAACACTGGTGGTTCGAGGTCTTACCTGTGGTAACTAGCTCTACAGCTGTTACCTAGGGCTGAGAGAGAGAGAGGGAGAGAGAGAGAGAGAGAGGGAGGGAGGAGGGGAAGAAAGAAAGAGAGAGAAAGAGAGAGAGAGGGAGAGAGAGAGAGAGAGAGAGAGAGAGAGAGAGAGAGAGAGAAGCAGTAGGTTCAACAGAAAGCATCTTGTTGCTGTGCCGCTTGTTGGCTTGTGAGTGATGGTGAACAGGTTGCTGAAAAGGCAGGCCCCCTCCCTACACCAGAGGCCTTGCTTGCTTGCTTAGACTGACTTACTACCTACATACACGCAGTTTGGGAGCTGCTTCATTGAAAGGATTCTTTCAGCTGAGGCCGCTGGGGCATCTCTATCCCTAGCTAGCGACTTGCTTTATGCCGTCAAGATAGTGAGAGAGTGAGGGAGTGAGAAAGAGAGAAGGAGGAGAAGGGGGAGATCCCACAGGTGGAAGTAATGAGAACTTAAGAGCTGTGGTTTTGGTTTTGGGTGGGTTTGTTTGTTTGGTGGGTGTTGTTTTTTCCCCCGTTCGTCTTCGTTCTTCTTCAAAGTGCGTGGTAGCTTCGGTTTTAATATTGTTGTCGTGGTTGTTTGGTGAACAGTACAAGTGAGTGAGGTAGTGCTTTCTGCTGAGCTTTTGTTTTAATGTGTTGGGCAGTTTTTGTTGGTGTTGTTTTTTTCTACCTGCGTATATACGAAACTTCGATCTCTCTTCGGATTCCAAACACTATTAAAAAACAAAAAACCTTTATTTTTTATTTTGTATAACTTAAGGTAGAATAAAAGAAGAAATGAAGAAGGTGTTGACGAGATAAATGACAGAAATAAAGAAACGTAGGTAAGAGTAAGGACCATTTTTGTGTAGAGGTAGTCTACAAAGATGGGGTATACATGTCTACCTTTGGTAGCCTAGCATGCATCAGCATAATCTCTCGCGTTTAATGAACTGGGAGTGGAGTTTGAATTGTTCAATGTAAAGTGAAGTCGCTAAAACCCGTAGTAAAGGCCGGATGAAAAAACCAGAGAAGCTAGGAATCACAGATCTACACCTGGCTATAATTATTGGGGATACTGTTGGAGCGCTGGGCTAGCTGGACTGTAGGCATTAGGACTGGGTAAGTGGGAGTATGGGGAGTCAGTAGTCTGAGTGGAGTGTTTTACAGTGTTAAAGTAGAGTCACTGTGAGAGGTGGAGTGTTTTTTAGTGTTAAAGTAAAGTCACTGTGAGAGGTGGAGTGTTTTTTAGTGTTAAAGTAAAGTCACTGTGAGAGGTGGAGTGTTTTACAGTGTTAAAGTAGAGTCACTGTGAGAGGTGGAGTGTTTTACAGTGTTAAAGTAGAGTCACTGTGAGAGGTGGAGTGTTTTTTAGTGTTAGAGTTAAGCCCTGCGAGTGGAGTGTTTTGTAGTGTAAAAGTAGAGTTAAGTCACTGCGAGTGGAGTGTTTTGTAGTGTAAAAGTAGAGTTAAGTCACTGCGAGTGGAGTGTTTTGATAGTGTAAAAGTAGAGTTAAGTCACTGCGAGTGGAGTGTTTTGTAGTGTAAAAGTAGAGTTAAGTCACTGTGTTTTGAAGTGTTAGAGTTAAGTCAATGTAAGTGGAGTGTTTTGTAGTGTTAAAAGTAAAGTCATGTGATGAAGTTAGTGTGTAAAAGTAAAGTCATTGTGAGTGAAGTGTTATGTGGTGTTAAAAGTAAAGTCATTGTGAGTGAAGTGTTATGTAGTGTTAAAAGTAAAGTCATTGTGAGTGGAGTGTTATGTGGTGTTAAAAGTAAAGTCATTGAGAGTGGAGTGTTTTGTAGTGTTAGAGTAGAGTTAAGTCAATGTGGTGGAGTGTTTTGAAATGTCCAAATAAAGTTAGGTCACTACCACCTGCAGTAAATGCTGGTCTGATAAACAAGAGGTATCACAGATCTTGGGATTGGGATATTGTTTAAGCAGCATCACACAATCTGGAAAAAAAAGATAAAAGGAGGGTAGGCTAAGCACTGCGACGTTTTCTTTTGATGTGTGAGGCAGCCATAGACGAATTTGCCGTATTCGTTTATGTAGAACATTATAGAAAAAACCCAACTCAACTCTAATGACAACACAGACAGTTTTTCTTTCGTGTTTTGGTTAAGAACTGTGAGTTATCATTATCCTCTTGGTATGATCCTATTAAGAGTTCCAGCCGTGGTATCCTTTTTAGGGACTGTACCATCAAACAACCACCTGTATACCGATAATAATTATTGTCCTTATACTGGTTGTTATTTATTTATATGCCACACTCAAACCTGACTGCCGACTTATGCTGAAAAGAAATTTACTGCAGATTTGGGATGAAATCTGAATATGACCTATCTCCCTGGTTAGCTCAGTTTTAAAAGTAGTCAACTCTATTCGCTTATTTACAGCAAATTAGAACAGAACCAAGATGAAAAAGAAGAGCTGAAAAAAAAGCGTTGTATGCATATTTTGGATGAGAGCTGTCACCTGGATTCATATACCTGTGTTTACTGCATTGTATACGTCAAACTCGGACCTGACAGTCAAGTTGTACTGAAAACAAAGCTTTTGCATTTTTTGGATAATAGGCTAAATGTTACGTGTGTCTCTGTTTCAGTTGTACTTTAAAAGCAGTCTAACGACTTTCTTCATGCAGAGCAATGTACAAAATGTGAGGAAAAGAGAGAGAGAGAAAGCTTTGTTTTCGTGTTGTGGGTTAGAGTTGGTAGGTGTATGCCTAAGAGGTTTGTATTTTGGTGTATATGCCACACTCAATCCTGTTAGCTGTATCCCTAGGGTTGTATTGAATGTTTTGTGCGCCATATTCAGATCTCAGTGCCAACTTGGGCTGAAAAGATAATTTGTTTCATTCTTTTTATTTGTTTGTTTTTGATTAAGGCTGAATGTTTCCAAGAAAAAGGTATAGTGGAATTCTTTTCAATGTATTCGTATTTCAGATGCCTTTCATACTCACTCAAAATCCACGCTGCACAGTACAGTGGTACAAATACCTGCGACTATTTTGCTGACAACCTGTAGAGTAGGAAAGCAGGTCTGTGTGCATTACGTTCCCAGGATCGATGAGGTAGATGTCGTGGCTGATTTCAAAACCACAGGTAATTAGTTTGGCAGCAGATGGTGGCCGCTAGGGTCTGCAGACAGAGTGGGTTTATAGTCCCATGCTACAATAATTCTATGTACAAAATGATAGGGGAGTCAGAAAGTAGGAGAATACCAGTGTGTAGGCTTATGTATTGCGCGTTTACCTGAAAATATAGCGCATTGGATTACGACTTTGGTGAAGTTAAGTAGACAGACATCCAAGGCAGTGGTGGTATAGCATTCATGATCTTTTTAAACACGCTGTGACACATCTTCGAGGAAAGTTCAAACTAAAACACGAAACTTTGAATAGTTCAGATTAGCTGTGAGCTAGACTGAATGTGCACTAGCTAGGCCTATGCCTGCTACATCGTGGTTGAGGAGGAGTGGGTGTTGTAGAATGGAGGCGTGGAGAGATACGAAGTTAGAACACTATTATTGTTATCGATAGATCTAGTGTCGTCAGCTTGCGGCGTCAGCTGTCCTCTTGTCCTTGAACATTGGCATGGTCCTGATCCAAGTAGTATGCTAATAGTTCATGAGAATATAATGAAGCTTGTGATTGGGGGGGGGTGGAGGGGGGTGGTTCAGATCTCAGGTTTAGTGTGTTTGGTTTATTTCGTTGGACTTATTGCGTCAAAAACACAGAAACCACTTGAGAAATCCTAACATTAGTAGCATATGTGTTTTGTATTGCTTTTATTACTTTTCCGATATTTCCACACCAAGGCTTCATTTGAGTGTGTGTAGTGTGTAGCGGTGTGTGTGTGTGTGTGTGGTGGGGGGGGGGGGGGGGGGGGGGGGGGGGGGGGGGGGGGGGGGGGGGGGGCGTACGTACAGGTAAAAGAACCGCAATATTGGTAAGGGGAAAATAGGCAGGTTTGCTTTTGTGTTTTAGTTAAGGTGTAGCGTAGCGGTAAGGATGAAACAAAACCTGTTCTTTGTTAGAACTATATCATTCAAGATTTTCCTCATATGCTGCTAACAGCCACGCCAGTCTTCTTCATTTCTTTTTATCTTCCCCAAAACTCAAAGCACTGTTCAAATTCGTCAGTCATCGTCTGTGACCATTCTGGTGCCTACTACCTCGCGAAGTTCACCATGTTCAAACTGTCGTGTTTAAGAGCAGAATAACGCGCTACAACCCGTTCTCAAGACCCTGCCGGTGTAAAAATTCATACACATGTACCTTCTTACCTCCCAGGATCAGAGTTATGCGAAGACGATGTGCGCGCGTGTGGTAACAAAATATGTGAGCGCTGGAAAGACTGTTGACCAAACCAAACAAATAGATGAGGTGGGAAAGACAAGTTTTATAATATATTATATCGTGTGTAGGGAAAAGAAGAAATGTTGTTGATGGAAAAAAACAATACATCGTGTGTAGGATAAAGAGAGATTAAAAAGATCCAAACATGTTGATTATTGAATTAATGTGCCTGTAAGTTGTATTTTCACCTGTCTGATTGCCCACTGTACTGTGTCTCTCTATGGCCAGTGTGGCATATAACTTCATGGTGGCTGACAACTCCAGTAATCGCCGCTACAGTGACCACAACAGTACCGGCCACTCAGACCCCCGTCGTTGCAGCCAGGTGGCGCTGGACGTGGGCGGCGAGACGCCCTCCACCTCCCTCACCAAGAGGAGACGATCTCGGAAAAAGTCCACCTGTGGCGCTGGCGGAAAGGACCGGGTGAGTTGTCGGCTCTTTGTTGTGTTGTGTTGTGTTGTGTTGTGTGGTGTTGTGTGGTGTGGTGTGGTGTGTGTGTGTTATGTGTGTGTGTGTGTGTGTGTGTTGTGTTGTGTGTGTGTGGGTGTGTGTGTGGTGTGTGGTGTGTGTGTTGTGGTGTGTGTGTGTGTGTGTGTGTGTGTGTGTGTGTGTGTGTGTGTTGGTGTGTTGTGTGTGTGTGTGTGTGTGTGTGGTGTGTGTGTGTGTGTGTGTGTGTGTTGTGTGGTGTATTCTGTCGTGTTAGCGTGTTGTGGTGTGTGTGTGTGTGTGTGTGTGTGTGTGTGTGTGTGTGTGGATTCTGTCGTGTTAGTGTGTGTGTGTGTGTGTGTGTGTGTGTGTGTTAAGTGTGTGTGTTGTGTTGATTCTGTCAGAATAGTGTGTTATGTTGTGTTGTGTGGTGTATGTGTGTGTGTGTGTGTGTGTGTGTGTGTGTGTGTGTGTGTGTATGTGTGTGTTTTTGATTCTGTCGTGTGTGTGTGTGTGTTGTGGGGTGATTGTGTGGGCGGTGTTTTGTTTGCTTGCTTTTTGTTTTTGCCTGTTTGTTTGCTTTTGTCTGTGTCTGTCTATCTTTTGGTCTGTTGGGGTTTGAATCCTTTTTTCTCTGTGTGCATCGCTATTGTGTGTCATCACTGTCTGCGATTTGTAAATATCACGATGTGTTCTGTCAATACCACAATATGGACTGTCAATATTACGATGTGGACTGTCAATATTCATAATGTGATGGACTGGGTTCATGTTTTGTTGGAATGCGGATATTCACGTTTGCATGTAATAATTGTATGATGGTTGTTGAATATAAATGTGATAGTCATAGGCAGTGTCATATTGCTGAATTATGATTGTTGTGAATGCGGAATGAGACTGTCGTGGCATAATCTGTGACAGTCTTGTGTGTGGGTGGGTGTCCTGTTTGTGAATGGTGTCCTGTTTGTGGATGGTTCGTCCTGTTTGTGGATGATGTTCTGTTTGTGGATGGTGTTCTGTTTGTAGATTGTGTCCTGTTTGTGGATGGTTTGTTCCTTTTGTGGATTGTGTGGATGGTGTTCTGTTTGTGGATGGTTTGTCCCGTTTGTGGGTGGTGTTCTGTTTGTGGATTTTGCCCTGTTTGTGGGTTGTGTCCTGTTTGGAGGGTTGCACTTTATTTGAAGATTGTGTCCTATTTATGCATGATGTTCTACTTATGGATTGTATCCCTTTAATTGATTATATCCTATTTAATTGTGTCCTATTTATGGGTAATGTTCTACTTGTGGATTGTATCCCGTTTATTGATTGTATCCTATTTATGTATCGTGTCCTGTTTGGGGATTGTGTCATACATATGAATTGTATCCCGTTTGACGATTGTGCAATATTTGAGGATTTGTGCTCTGTTTATGGATAGTGTATTGCTTGTGGATTTTGTCTGATCTGTGGGGAATGGGTGGTACCATGATGTCAATCGCCGTGTCCCGCAAGTTGACTATTTATAAATGCATAGTCTGTATTTGTGGATTTAGAGTGACGGTTTTTGTAGATTAGGAGGATCATGGTACTGAACTGTGATTATCATATATAGTAGATTGTGACTACACTATATTAAGGATTTGGGGCATCATGTCACTGGATTGTAAATACTATTTTCAAGGATTTCGGGGGGTGAGGGGGGATGTGAGGGGGCGGGCGGGGTCAGATTCGTGGATTGTTAATTCCGTACCAGACGTTACACGTCAGGTTTGCCTGATGGCTCGTGCTGTATTTGTGGATTGTTACCAGATTGAACATATTGCTTGTGCTATATTAGTGGATTGTTACCATATCAAACATTTTGCTAGTGCTACACTTGTAGATTGATACAATACTTGATATTGTGTCTTGTTTGGATGGGTCCGTTATACTGCTGAATTACGAATGCTGATTGTGCAGACTGGGGAATCCTTTGTCAGTGTGTTGTGACTGTCATCCTGACTTAGATCAAATGATGTTTGTAGATTATAGATTGCCGGCTGGGAACTTGTGTTGGACTGCTAGCTTAGTACTGTCTGTCTCTGTCTGTTTACTTGCTTGTGTGTCTCCCTGTCTGTTTTATTTTATTTTTTATGAAACTGTCTGTCTGCTTGTCTGTCATGTCTCTTACCAGCTTTCTCTGTCTGTGTGTCTGTCTATCCTACTCTCTTTCTCTTTTCAACTCTCTCTCTTTCCTTGTATCCTTTTTAGTCTGTAGCTCTATGTATCTGTCTCTGTCTGTTTGTCTGTCTATCTGTCTGTCTATCTCTCTCTCACTTTCTCTGTCTCTATGTCTGTTTGCCTGTCTGTCTGTCTGCCTGTCTGCCTGTCTATTTCATTCTCTCTCTCTCTTCTCTATCTCCCTCTCTCTCTCTTTCTTTCTTACTTTTTTTCTTTCTTTCTTTCTTTTCTTTCTTCTTTCTTTTTTCTTTCTTTCTTTCTTTCTTTCTTCTTTCTTTCTTTCTTTCTTTTCTTCTTTCTTTCTTTTCTTCCAACCCTCTCTGTCTGTCTCTCTGTCTGTCTCTGTCTGTGTCTGTCTGTCTATCTGTTTGCCTATCTGCATCTGCCTCTCTCTCTCTCACTCTCTCTCTCTCTCTGTGCCCCCCCCCCCCACCCCCCCCCCTCCCCATTCCCCTACTCCCTCTGTTCTCTCGTTGGTTTCTCTCTTCTTCTTCTCTCCTCTGTCTCTCTGTCCCTCCTGATCTGTCTGTGTCTCCTCTTTGGGAATTCTTATCCTCTCCTTCTGTCCTTTGGTGGCCTCCTCTTTCATATTCCAGATGTGTTGTGCGAATACTTTGTGTGTGTTTGTGTGTGTTTGTGTGTGTCAAAGTCAAACTTTTATTTTCAAAGTCAAACTTTTATTTTCAGATGTGTGTGTTTGTGTGTGTGTGTGTGTGTGTGTGTGTGTGTGTGTGTGTGTGTGTGTGTGTGGAGGTGTGTGTGTGTGTCGCGCGCGCGTGCTTCGCGCATGCGTTTTTGTAAGTGTGCGCGCGTGTGTGTGTACGCGCGCGCATGCGTTTGTGTGTGTGTGTGTGTGTGTTCGCATGTTCGCACACGCGCGCACGCTCACGTGTGAAAGCCTGCTTGTTTGCGAGCATGTGTGTGCACGAGTGATGTTTGTGTGTCTGTGTGGTGTATGCATGGCATAGGTGCGTGCTTGCAGGTAGGTACTTGTGCATGGATACACATCTGTTGATACATATCTGTATGTGCGTATGCATGTTTTATACATGACTCTAATAATGTTTGTGTTCATACGTGTGTGTTTTTTCCTGATGCTAGAACATAGCAATTTTCAGCGCATCGCTTGTCCGGGAGTGGCCATAGCACTGAAGCCGCTTAACACTAGCAGACAACTGATGTTTTTCTTTGGGGGTTTATTTATCTGTCTAGACACACCGGTCTGTCAACGCTTCGTCCCTAACACTAACACACACACCACACACACACACATGCGCGCACACGCACGCACGCGCGCACTCGCATGCACGCACGCACACGCGCGCACTCGCATGCACGCACGCACTCACTCACGCACGCACGCACTCACACACAGATCAATCTATCTATCTATCTATCTATCTATCTATCTAATCTATCTCTCTATCTATTCTCTCTCTACTCACTATCTACCTCATCTCTATCTATCTACTCTACTACTACTATCTATCTATCTATCTATCTACCTATCTCTCATCTATCTATTCTCTATCTATCTATTACTATCTATCTATCTATCTATTATCCTATCTATCTACTATCTATTCTATCTATCTATCTATCTATCTATCTATCATCTACTACTATCTATCCTCTCTATCTACTCTATCTACTTCTATCTATCTATCTATCTATTCTATCTATCTATCTAATCTATCTATCTCTATCTATCTTTATCATCTATCTACTACTATCTATCTATACTATCTCTTCTATCTTCCATCTATACTATCTATCTACCTATCTATCTATCTATCTTTTATCTATCTACCTATCTATCTATCTATCTATCTATCTATCTACTATCTATCTATCTATCTACTATCTATCTATCTACTCTATCTATCTACCTATCTATCTCCTATCTACTCTACTATCTATCTATCTATCTATCTATCTATCTATCTATCTACTATCCTATCTATCTATCTATCTACCTATCTATTATCTACCTATCTACCTATCTATATCTATCTATCTATCTATCTACCTATCTATCTATCTCTCTATCTACTATCTATCTACTATCTATCTATCTATCTATCTATCTATCTATCTATCTATCTATCTACCATACCTACCTACCTATCTATCTACTATCTATCTCTCTTCTATCTCTATCTATCTATCTATCTATCTATCTATCTATCTATCTATCTATCTATCTATCTATCTATCTATCTCATCATCTCTATCTCTATCTATCTATCTATCTATCTATCTATCCTATCATCATCTACTATCTATCTCATCTCTATCTATCTATCTATCTATCTATCTATCTACCTATCTCTATCTATCTATCTATATCTATCTATCTATCTTCTCTCTCTCTACTATCTATCTATCTATCTATCTATCTATCTATCTATCTATCTACTATCTATCTATTCTATCTATCTATCTATCTCTCTCTCTCTCTCTCTATCTATCTCTCTATCTACTATCTATTCTATCTATCTATCTATCTATCTATCTATCTATCTATCTATCTATCCTATCTCTCTCTTCTCTCTAATCTCTCTATCTTCTCTCTCCTCTCTCATCCTATCTTCTCTATCTATCTATCTATCTATCTATCTATCTATCTATCTATCTATCTATCTATCTGTATTGTACTGTAGTAGTTGCCTTGTCCAGCTTTCAGGACGAGGCTTTCTTGTCAACAAGCGCATAAAGGAATTATTTACGTCATGTAACTGCTCCCACACCTTAGATTCTTTTTCTGTTTTGTTTTGTGTGTGTGTTGTGTGTGTGTGTGTGTGTGTGTGTGTGTGTGTGTGTGTGTGTGTGTGATTATTTTGTTTTAATTCTTATTCTTTTATTTCGAAGATAATGGAATAAGAACTTGTGTGCTTTTTTCTTTCTTTCTTTTTTCTTTTATTTTTTTAACTTCCAGTCCCCTCTGTGTGTGTGTGTGTTTTGTTGGAGTGGGTTTTTTGTGTGTGTTCATCTGTGTGGTGTTTGGCTCACAGTGTATTATTTTGAAGTGTCTGTTTTTGTCTGTCTGTATATTTCTTCCTATCTGTTTGAGCCTGAACACACCCGCGCGTGTGCATGTGCATGCAACACACATCTACGTGCAAGCACGCGAGCACACACACATACACTCCTCCCCTCCCCCCTCTCTCTCTCTCTGTACCTGTTTGTCTGTTCATCACCATCTCTCTCTCTCTCAGTCTGTTTGCGTACCTGTTTGTCTGTCTGTCTATCACCATCAGTCTCTCTCTCTCTCTCTCTCTCTCTCTCTCTCTCTCTCTCTCTCTCTCTCTCTCTCTCTCTCTCTCCTCTCTCCTCTCTCTCTTTGTCTCTCTGTTTCTCCCTCCCTCCTTTCTCTCTTTGTCTCTCTGTCTCTGTCTGTATGTCTGCATCATATATTCAGGCCATGTCAGACCCTCACCATTCCAGGCTGTTGATCATAGATGCATTATTGACCTAGGTCATGTCAGACTTGATATCACCATTCCAGGCTGTTGATCATAGATGCATTATTGACCTAGGTCATGTCAGACCTGATATCACCATTCCAGGCTGTTGATCATAGATGCATTACTGACCTAGGTCTTGTCAGACCCTCACCATTCCAGGCTGTTGATCATAGATGCATTATTGACCTAGGTCATGTCAGACCCTCATCATCCCAGGCTGTTGATCATAGATGCATTATTGACCTAGGTCATGTCAGACCCTCACCATTCCAGGCTGTTGATCATAGATGCATTATTGACCTAGGTCATGTCAGACCCTCACCATTCCAGGCTGTTGATCATAGATGCATTATTGACCTAGGTCATGTCAGACCCTCACCATTCCAGGCTGTTGATCATAGATGCATTATTGACCTAGGTCATGTCAGATCTGATATCACCATTCCAGGCTGTTGATCATAGATGCATTATTGACCTAGGTCATGTCAGACCCTCACCATTCCAGGCTGTTGATCATTGCTGGATTATTAATCGAGACTTTTGATCATTGATGCATTATTGATCTAGACTGTTGATCATTGATGGATTATTAATCCAGACTTTTGATCATCGATAGATTATTGATCTAGACTGTTGATCATCGATGGATTATTAATCCATGCCATGTCAGACCGTCTCCAGTATTTCAGACTTTTGATCATCGATGGATTATTAATCTAAACTGTTGATCATTTATGGATTATTAATCCGAACTGTTGATCATTGATGGATTATTAATCCAAACTGTTGATCATTGATGCATTATTGATGCAGGTCATGTTAGACTGTCACCAGTGTTCCAGGGTGTTGATAATTGATGGATTATTAATTCTGACTGTTAACCCTTGATGGATTATTAATCCAGACTGTTGATCATTGATGGATCACTGATC
>CM054134.1:89785427-89790427 GCA_028751875.1 Rapana venosa | reverse complement strand
TAGTATCTCACAAACAGACAAATTTATGTCGAATCCCGGTCTGCCCAATCAACATCATTTCAGTTCAAATACTTTATTATTTTCACAAACAGAGACGTTCATGTTGGTTACCAGCCATACATAAACACAGTAAACAGAAAAAAAAAAACACACACCACTTATCACAGAAAAAAAGCACCATAATGCCATAGTCACAGTCTGTCTTACTGTGTTGTTACTTCTTGCATGTGGTGGTGTGGTGTGGTGTGGTGTGGTGTGGTGTGGTGTGGTGTCGTGTGGTGTGGTGTGGTATGGAGGAGTCTCTGTTTTTTCCTCCCCTGAATTTATTTAAGGGGCAAGGTAGCTTGCTATGCGAAATCTCAGTAGTGCCCAGTGGTCTCCTAGACCGAGGATAGGTGAGAGGTGAAAGGAAGGAAGGACTGTTTTTTTTTAATGGACAGAGATCGGAGACAGTAGAGGGGGGGGGGGGGGGGTGGGGGGGGGGGGGGGGGGGGGGGGGGGGGGGGGGGGGGGGGGGGGGGGGGGGGGGTGGGTCGGCCGAGGTTTAAGCTGGGAAAAGTAGTGTTGTTGTTGATGTTGTTGTTGAGTTGTTGATCACCATCGTTATCTCCGTCGCTTCTTTTCCTTTCTTTTTAGTGTGTTGTGGTGTGTGTGGTGGTGGTGGTGGTGGTGTGGGGTGCACGCGCGTGTCTGTGTATGTGGGTATGTGCGTGCGTGCGTGCGTGCATGTGCGTGGTCGTGCGTTGGTGCGTGCGCTCTCGCGCAATTTTACGGTATAAAAAAAAGGGATCCTATAATTGATACGGTCACTGTTAGTGAGATTGCAGACACAGGAGGACCATACCATGCCCAGCATGCACCAGAAGCCTTGACCAAACCCCGGCATCCTGCAGGGAGGGAAGCAGCTAGCTACCTGAGGGAAGGTTTAGAAGTGGTCAGGTAGCGTGCAGGAAAGGTAATGCACCACCCCTCATGCTGACGTCTTCTGTGAGGAAACTCAACTCAACCCAACTGAACTGAACTCAACTCAAATCAACTCAACTCAACTGTCTCCATCGCCACTGTCGTCGGTAGGAGTTGCACTTGTGCAATGTCATCAGGGCTGGCCATCTCTTCTCAGTGTCTTTTGCTGAGCTCTACGATCTTCCTGTACACTTTTTCCCAGACCACTGATGATTTCAGTGATGTTGTGCAATGTAGGCTGTCTGTGGTCTGTCTCTTTTTTTTCCTTCAGCTCTCGACCTTACCTAAGGGGGAAAATACTGATTAAAAAGATTCATTGTAAGGATGCAGTGTTGGTTCATTTGTCAGTGGTTTAATCCGCTGTGTGTGCCATATCTGATTAATTTTGAAGTACTGTGTTGCAGTGAAACGACAATAACAAACAGAAATACAAAGAAAGAGGAACATTAAAGCAGAGTCTCATGGTGTCTTTCACTTGCTACTGGAGCTCATGTACCTTTGGTGGAGACTGGTGTTGCTGATGGCGTTAGCAGCTTCAGAAATTATTAATTTGAGTCTCTTTTCTTATTTTACTTCTTATGCTTGTTCTTGTTCTTCTTGTTCTTCTTGTTCTTCTTGTTGTTGTTGTTGTTCTTCTTCTTTTTGTAGCCAGTTGTTGTTGTTCTTCTTTTTGTAGTCAGTTGTTAAAAACATATTCTTGGTCTATGGTATATGGTAGAGATAGACAAACACTGGTATAGAAGCAGATGGAAATTACAACTTAAAAAACAAAGAAGATTCAAAAACAGGATTCGTGTTCGAGATTAAAGTTTGCATGCCAGGATAGGCAGGAAGCAAACTGCCAGGCAGGCCACTTCCATTTCCCCATGTATGGAGGATGTGCAGACAGGAGGATACAGCCTCTTCCAGTCAATGACGGTCCTTGGAAAGAATGGATTGTGTCGACAACGTCTTTTTTCCCCCTTGTACTCTGGATTTTGGGTGACCGGTTGCGCGCCTTGGCTTCAGTACAGTCCCCCAGTTCACCCAGCTGTAAATGGGTACCTGCCCTCTTTAGAGTCAAGGAAGGTAAAGCAGCGAGGGAGAGGAGATGGGCGCCGCCCTCAATATGCTGGCCCCTAGAGAAGTAGAGGTCTCTGACGCCTCGCTCCCCTACGACCACATAGGTTATGGGACTCCTTACGCTGGATTTGGTGAAAGTGTGATCAGCGCGCGTTAGTTCTTGTATTAGTTGATAGTAACATTTATGGATGTGAATATGTTATGGGTGAAGGCTTTCCTGCAATGGAAATAAATAGAAATTCGATAATACAATACAAACACTTTATTATCTCTTTATTATCGTACAATACACAAATGCTTTATTATCTTGTTATATTAACACCCCCCCCCCCCCCACGAGAATTTAATTGTGTATATTTATTATCATTTGTGTGCTCGTAGTAAGCACAAATCTCATTATGTTGTTAAAAAAATAAGTTTATTTCATGTTGTTCATTGATGATGATGACGAAATTGTTGTTATTTTGAGTGGTGGGAGTGAGTATGGTTGCTCTCTCTCTCTCTCTCTCTCTCTCTGAGTGCTTATTCATTATCCTCGAAATAAAAGGATTTGTCATTGTCATTGTCATTGTCATTGTCTCTCTCTCTCTCTCTCTCTCTCTCCTCTCTCTCTCTCTCTCTATATATATATATATATTATATATAATCATGTCGATCTATAGTCTACCCGCGTTGGGGGAACACATTTCACCAGTCAGTCCGTTTGTCTGACGACTTTTCGGCAGTTAAACATCACGCTGAAGCCCTGGTTCTAAATTGCATTATGACGCAATGGAATGACGTAGAAGCTGCGCGTGCTTTTCTGACGGCCTGTAAAGCAAAAATAACTCGGCGCGTGTTTGTGAGAGCGCGTGTCGGTGTGTGGAGGAGGACTAGTTGGGAGGGTGGAATTAGAGGAGGGGAGGGGGGAGACGAGAGAGAGAGAGAGAGAGAGGGTGGGTGAGGGGGGGGGGGGGGGGGGGGGGGGGGGGGGGGGGGGGGGGGGGGGGGGAGGGGGGGGGAGGGGGAAAGCATGAAAAGGTACACCGATGTATTGTCAATCAGGCATTTTACAGCCTGTTTCTCCTAGACCACCTTGCCAAGTCTTTCTCTCTCTTTCTCTCTCTCTGTTATATTTATTTGCATGTGTGTGTGTGTTTGTGTGTGTGTGTTTGTGTGTATGTGGTGCTGTGCGTGCGTGTGTGTGTTTGTGTGTATGTGTGCGTGCGTGCGGTGTGTATGTATATGTATGTATGTGTGTGCGTGCACACGTGCACGAACACTAGTCGCCATCTTTCCCCCTTGCCTCTTCAACTGCCCCTCCTTCCCCTCCCGCCACCCTACCCCTGTACAGCCCCCCCCCCCCCCCACCCACTCCCCTGCCCCCTACCCTCTCCCTCCCCCCCTACCTACCCCTGTACTACCCCTCCCCCCTACCTACCCCTAACTACCCCTCCCCCCTACCTACCCCTATACTACCCTCCCCCCTACCTACCCCTGTACTACCCCTCCCCCCCTACCTACCCCTTACTACCCCTCCCCCCCCTACCTACCCCTGTACTACCCCTCCCCCCCTACCTACCCCTGTACTACCCCTCCCCCCCTACCTACCCCTGTACTACCCCTCCCCCCCTACCTACCCCTGAACTTCCCCTCCCCCCTACCTACCCCTGTACTACCCCTCCTCCCCCTCCCCCGCCACCCTCCCCCTGTACGCCCCACGCCCCCCCCCCCCCCCCCCCCCCACTGCCACCATAGCCCTGAACTGCCCTCTCCCTCCCCCCTACCTATCCCTGTACTACCCTCCCCCTCCCCCTACTACCCTTGTACTGTCCCTCTCCCTCCCCCCCACCCTACCCCTGTACAGCCCCACGCCCCCCCCCCCCCCCTCCCTGTCACCCTACCACTGAACTGCCCTCTCCCTCCCCCCTACCTACCCCTGAACTTCCCCTCCCCCCTACCTACCCCTGTACTACCCCTCCTTCCCCTCCCCGCCACCCTACCCCTGTACACACCCCCCCCCCTTCCTGCCCACCCCCCCTGCCACCCTACCACTGAACTGCCCTCTCCCTCCCCCCTACATATCCCTGTACTACCCCTTCCCCTCCCCCCTACTACCCCTGTACTGCTCCTCCCCCCCCCCACTCTGCCACCCTACCCCTGAACTGCCCCTCCCCCCACCCTGTACTGCCCCCCCCCCCCCACCCTCCCAACCAACCCCCTCCCCCCCCTCAGGATGCGCGCTTTGCACGCTCGTTTTGATGCAGGCATAATTATACTCCCACACACCTTCCTGAGCACAGGTGTACAGACACCTGCGCATCCCCTCCCCCCTCCCCCTTCCCCCTCCTCCTCTCCCTTTTTGAACAGACACAGACAGCAGACGAATAGACAACACACACACATACACACATACACATGCACGTGCGCGTGCATGGTTATGCCGTGTGTGCTGGAAGGGGGCAAAAGTGTGTGTGTGTGTGTGTGTGTGTGCGTGTGTGGTTTTTATTTATTAATTTGGAGGATAATGGATTAAGCACTCATGTGCCTTTTTTAACATCCTGCAGTCCCCTTGTGTGTGCAGTTTTGTAAATTTTGTCATCAGTTCCCATCGTCACACAATGGCGTACTCTTCCGAAATGCGGAACGAGTTTTAACGTGTGCGCACGAAGTTTGTGTGTGTGTGTGTGTGTGTGTGTGTGTGTGTTTGTGTGTGTGTGTGTGTGTGTGTGTTTGTGTGTGTGTGTTTTGTGTGTGTGTGTGTGTGTGTGTGTGTGTGTGTGTGTGTGGTGTGTGTGTGTGTGTTAACTTTTCAGTCTTCCTTTTCTTTTTCTTTTCTGTTTTCTTCAATGGGGGAGGATGGCTGCTGAGATTCATTAGGCCTCAAAACATCAATTCCATCTCCCCATCTTTTTCGCTCTCACCGTTCCCATATCCACACTATTGTAACCATATTGTTGTTGCTGACAATGTTGTTGTTCTTCGTTATTCTAACA
>CM054134.1:89777927-89780427 GCA_028751875.1 Rapana venosa | reverse complement strand
GCAGATTGCCATCCTTCAGTCTTTGGAAAAAGAAACCAAGTGCAGAGTCTGTTTCAAACGTGTCAAGCGAGCTAGTCACCTCCACCCCCTCCCCCCCCCCCACCTCAACTCCTCCGCCGCCCCCCTCCTTCCTTCTTCGACCCCCTCTCCCCCCTTGCGTATACCAACTCTTATCTTCTTATCTCCCCCTATCCCCACTCCCTTCCCCAATGCAGCAATGTCCTTGAATCCAATATGTAGGTACCTATGTATTATTATATATATATCACAGGATGTTCGGCTCTCCTGTTTATGATACAGTGCCAATGTTAGAGGGATGAGTAGCTTAAGCAGGTCACATGTCACGTGTGGTATTATTGTTGGTGTTGGTGTGTTGTGCAAGCTGAGTTGTTGATGAGTTGTGTGCTGCGGCGTAATGCGATGTGGTGTGATGTGATGTGGTGGGGTGGATGTTGTGTGGTGTGATGTGGTGTGGCGTGATTTGGTGTGGTGTGATGTGGTGGGGTTGGTGTGATTTGGTGTAGTGTGTGTGATGTAGTGTAGTGTGAGGGGTTGGTGTGTTGTGTTGTGTTGTGTTGTTGTGTAGTGTATGTAATGTGATGTAGTGTGTGTGGTATGGTCTTGTTTGTTTGGTGTAATGTTACATGGTGATCTATGGTGTGCTATGATAATTATGGTATAGCATGGTATGCAGGGTAGGGTAGGGTAGGGTAGGGTAGGGTAATGAAGGAAAGAGTTGAGAAGGGTAGGGTTGGTACAATGCTATTTTGGTATGGTTAATTAAGGATGGTTGAAAATAACTTCAAAATCACATCTGATTGTTCAGAGTGAGATTGGAGCTATTCCTTTCAAGTGAGGCTGCAATTATTCTCAATAATTCGCACAACATATTTAGCGCAAGTAAAAGATCCAAGACTACAGGAGTTTAAATGTAAAAGTTTATTATTAAAAAAAAAAGTAACAAAATTTGACCCAACAGACAAAATAAATATACACAAAGAGAGAGTGGAAGAGGGGGTGAGCTGCGACACACTCACAAAACACTCTCGCCAGAGAAAAGTAATATTATGATTTCGTAATTATAGAGAAAATTCCCTGACTGTAAGTAAGAACTCAGTACAAAACCATGGTTACACAATCTGATACAAAACAAATCGCTACAATGCATGAATCGGTGGTCTAGAGATAACGCACCTGCCTAAAAGAGGGGAGTGCGGGTTCGATCCCCCTCCTCCCCTATCCACTAGACCTTTAGTGGCGGCCTGGGTGCTAGTCTTTCGGATAAGACGAAAAACCGAGGTCCCGTGTACAACACGCATTCAGCGCACGTAAAAGAACCCACGGCAACAAGAGAGATGTCCCTGGCAAAATTTCTGTAGATAAAAGGCATTCTGATAGCGAAACAAATAAATAGACATACACACAGACAATTTAAAAAGACAAGAAATGGTGGCGAAGTGCTTTCCTTGAAGAGAGCAGCCCCAATTTCGCGCAGAGAAATATGTCGTCACAAAGTGGTAAACAAAGAATAAACAAACAAGAACTAACCCCCCCCCCCCCCCACCCCACTGAAACGCACCACACCACACCACAAAAACCACGCCACACCGTACACACCACAGCACCACACAGTACAATACAATTATAATACACCCTAATACAATATAGTATAACACAGCAAAAAACAGTACAACGCAATATATCACACAGCTGAACACAACACAGCACTACACACTTCACAATAATTCTTGTCAATATCTTCATTCTGTTGTTACTGATTATTATTGCTTGCTGCTGCTGTTACTGTTGTTGATTCTTCTTTCTTCCTTGAATACGTCTCTGAAAACGGGGTTGCAAGGGGTGGGGTTGGGGGGGGGGGGGGGGGGGGGGGGGGGGGGGGGGGGGGGGGGGGGGGGGGAGGGGGGGGGGGGGGGAGGGGGGGGGGGAGGGGGGGGGGGGGGAGAGGGAGGGATTTCCCCACCATGTGTATTGATTTTTTTTTCTGCTAGTTATTCTCGAAAGATGTGGAAAGGGAGGGAACAAGACGGGGGGTGGCCGGAAAGAACGACAATCGATTTTTGAAATCAGGATGTCTATCGAAAGACCTCAGGCCTCCAGACGAAATTACACAACCCAACAGACAAAACACAACACACAACCGACACGCACGCACGCAAAGCACGCACGCACGCCACGCACGCGCACTGCACGCACGCACTACACACACACACACACACACTTTCTCTCTATCTTAAACACAAACACTCACACAACATACACACTCTCTCTCACACACACGCACAACACACACTATCTCTCTCTCTCTCTCACACACACACACGCACACGCACACCCACCCCACACACTATCTCTCTCTCACACACACACACACACACACACACACACACACACACACACACACACACACACACACACACACACACACACACACACACACACCACACACACACACACACACACACACGCACGCACACACAGA
>CM054134.1:89762927-89772927 GCA_028751875.1 Rapana venosa | reverse complement strand
TTCGAATCATGATATCGCGATTCTAATCTTAGACTAGTGAAAAGTAACAGATTCAAAAACTTTTGTGGATATATGCCAGCCAGGAGAAATACTAGACCTTTTCTCCTGAAAGTGAAGACATCTGGTGTGGACCCCGGCCATGGATGCTGCTGGATCTGTTGGCTGCAAGTCACGAAGTCAAGACAGAAAACGCTGTCCTGTAACACGTGGTCAAAGAGAAGATTGAACAGTTTCCCAAAGTAGATGTGTTGGATCAGATGAATGATGGCTGCTACCATCGCTCTCACTTGATATGGGTTTGTTGTCGTGTCCGCACAAAGATCCTGTCGTAATAGGCTCTGATGTTTGACAAGTCCTTTATGTATGCCCATTTTTTTGTGTTTCTTTTTTGTGTTTGTTAATAGCATGCCTTCTGTATCACAGGCTCTTATATGTCACAGTTTTGTTGATATGTGATATGACATACCCCATAGGTCTTATGTGTGTCAGAGGTCGACTAATAGTGTGTTCAATGTTCAACAGGTGCGCAGTATATTATACCTTTTTCACAGCTTAAAGTTTTAGGCAACAGTGAACATAGGCTTGTGACAGCCAAGATCCCATATTTCATGATTGTTAAGATACCCATAGTGCCATAGGTTCTGATGTGTCTCGAATAATGTGCTTATGACACAGCAGACACAAGACACAAAGGGTTCCATGTTGTAAAATACCAAACTCTGTGTGTGCATGTGTATGTCTCTCTCTCTCTCTCTCTCTCTCTCTCTCTCTCTCTCTCTCTCTCTCTCTCTCTCTCTCTCTCTCTCTCTCTCTCTCTCTCTCTCTCTCTCCCCCCTCTCTCTCTCTCTGTTTAAGTGTGTGTTTTACTTGTATATGCTATTGTGTTATTGAAAAATGACTTCTAAAAATGATTTTTCCACTATCCTACTTCTTTATAATGACTCTAGGACGATCTTAACATGTACAATGTTAAATCACAGTGAGTTCTAATGGTGATAGTGTTGATGAATTGAAAACTATATTCAATATCATATGGATTTAAAATGCACTGTGCTATCTCTCTCTCTCTCTCTCTTCTCTCTCTCTCTCTCTCTCTCTCTCTCTCTCTCTCTCTCTCTCTCTCTCTCTCTCTCTCTCTCTCTCTCTCGCCCTCTCCTTTTATTATTTGCTTATAGATTTAATCGTCGTATTTACAATTAGTATCCCGTTGAATGCTTTATTCAGATTTAATATTTCAGGTCTACTCCCTAAATTGACTGTATTTGAGATTCAGTGAATGTAGATTTAATCGTCGTATTTACAATTAGTATCCCGTTGAATGCTTTATTCAGATTTAATATTTCAGTTCCACTCCCTAAATTGACTGTATTTGAGATTCAGTGAATGTTTTATTTTGATATCTTGTTTTGAGCGTACCAATTATGTATAGCTAATTCCAAAATGCAGATGTCCTTCTCTATGACTATACATGATATTCATAAAGATTTTATGTTGACATTGATGCATGGTGTGAGTGCGCGCGCGCGTGCGTGTGTGGGTATGTGTGTGTGTGTGTGTGTGTGTGTGTGTGTGTGTGCGTGTGTGTTGTGTGTACGTGTGTGTGTGTGTGTGTGTGTGTGTGTGTGTGTGTGTGTGCGTGTGTGTGTACGTGTGCATGGGGATGCAAATTGCTTCTACAATATTTGTTTCATGTAGTTTACTATTGCTGTTGCCTCCCATAAAAGCACAAAGAACTTTTGACGTTTCTTTCTGTTAGCCAAAATGAAACTATTTACGTGGTTTGTTCTCCTTTATTTTATAGAGGTTTTGCTTTGTTTGGTTCGGTTTGGGTTTGGGGTTGTTGTTGCTTTTTTGAGGGAGGACTATTCGGTTGTTCCCTCTCCCCTTGTTGTTGCCGTTTTTGTTTTGCTCTTGGTTCTTGCTATTTTTTCGGTTGTTTCTGTGTTTTCTGTTCTGCTTTCTTTCTTACTTGTTGCTACTTTTTTTTCTTCTTTTTTTATCTCTTCGGTGATTTTTGTGGGGATATTTGTGTAGATATTTTTTCCGTAAGCTGTGTAAGTGTATTGCTTTGGGCTTTATTTTATTTTATTATCATATATATCCTTAAGGGCGGGGACTGGATGTAAAAAAGCACATGGGTGCTTATTCATTATCCTCGAAATAAAAGAATTTGTCATTGTCTCTCTCTCTCTCTCTCTGTCCTGCCTTAGGGGAGAGTCTTCTCCTAGTGGACAAGGAACAAAAAAAAAGAAAACAAAAAGGGAAAGACATCTCACACAAAATGTCTACAGAATACACGGACGTCCACGTCCTTCTTCGGTCATTGACTCCACCATTGATGCACCGCCTCACAACCTCCATGTCCTTCCTGACCTCCATAGACCAGCACCCCTACTGGCTGGTGCTCCCCCCCTCCCCTCCCCCTCCTAAACTGCTTTCGAGGCATTCATCCCAAAAAGCTCCCCCCCCCCCCCCCCCCCCCACCCCCCCCCCCCCCCTCCCCCCCCCCCCATCCACCCCCCCACCCAAAGACGCTGATCCTTTTCTATCAAGCTCTGATGAGTTCGACAAACAATCCAAGGTCAACAACCTTCGCTCCCGAAAGCCAGGATTCCCTCACTGCCAGACAATAACACTGCCTAATGCCGAACAGACTGACTAATGATACATAATCCCTCTCCATCTTGCACCAACGCGCGCGCGCGCGTGTGTGTGTGCGCGCCAAATATTCACTCTAGGCATGCAGAGTGAGCCCAGGTCACAGGTATAATTATAGGAATATCTTTTTTTTTCAAGTTGACTTAATATGAGCCTAAAAATCCGGCACTTAATCTGAAAAACAGACACAAAAAAGAAGAAAAAAAAGACGGCTATGTATCTCATGATAAAGATTAAGAGGAAACATTTATTACGGAAGGTTTAAGTACGAAATGGAGAGAGAGAGAGAGAAAGAGAGAGAGAATGGTAATAGACTATAGGATATTATTGATTGTCCAACAGATTCATCAGTCTGGCATCCTAAAGCAAAGCACAGTAGCATGCAGTGGCAGTAGCCAGACACTCATTATCAGTCTTTCTTTCATATTTCAGCTTTTATAGCACTTTGTAGTCCTGACAGATTTCTCTTGTGTCCAATTTGGGTTGCTTTCCCTGGGGACTACGAAAGAATGCAGCTAGCCTTTAATTCCGAACATGTCTCTGGGTGTATACACTTCTTTTCCCTTGAGAATTAAGGGGTTTTTTTGTTTTTGTTTCCTGTAGAGGTTTTCCTGGTAGAGGGGCTCCCTCCCCCCCCCCCCCCCACCTCACCCCCGAAAAATTGGCTTTTTTTGTTTCCCTAAGAGAGTGGCTTTTTTGGTTCCTCTGAGAGAGTGGCTTTTGTTTCCCTAAGAGAGTGGCTTTTTTGGTTCCTCTGAGAGAGTGGCTTTTGTTTTCCTAAGAGAGTGGCTTTTTTGGTTCCTCTGAGAGAGTGGCTTTTGTTTCCCTAAGAGAGTGGCTTTTTTGTTTCCCTGAGAGTGGCTTTTTTCCCTGAGAGTGGCTTTTTTGTTTCCCTAAGAGAGTGGCTTTTGTTTCCCTAAGAGGGTGGCTTTTTTCATTCCCCTGAGAGAGTGGCTTTTTGATTTCCTTGAGAGAGTGGCTTTTGTTTCCCTAAGAGGGTGGCTTTTTCATTCCCCTGAGAGAGTGGCTTTTTGATTTCCCTGAGAGAGTGGCCTTTTTGGTTTCTCCGAGAGAGAGGCTCTTTCATTTTCCCTGAGAGAGTGGCTTCTTTGTTTCCATAAGAGAGTGGCTTTTTGATTTCCCTGATAGAGTGGCTGTTTTGGTTTCCCTGAGAGAGAGGCTCTTTTGTTTTCCCTGATAGAGTGGCTTTTTTGTTTCCCTAAGAGAGTGGCTTTTTTCACTAAGGGAGTGGCTTTTTTGTTTCCCTAAGAGAATGGCTTCTTTGTTTCCCTAAGAGAGTGGCTTTTTGATTCCCCTGAGAGAGTGGATTTTTTTGGTTTTCCTGAGAGTGGCTTTTTTGTTTCCATGAGAAAGGGTTCCCCTCCCCCTTCCTACAGGCTTTTACTAGAAACAGCTCTGTCTCTCCTATGGTTTCTGTTAGGTATGCTGAACGGGTGTTTACGCCCACGGGAGGCCATTTTATTGTCTCACCCAAATACAGGGATACATGTTATGATTGGGGTCGCCATTTGTGACCTCGTGCCTATAGAGAGATATCAAGCTTGAAAGATATTCGAACCCAGGACTTCCTTCTGTCTAGCTGGAAGGGTAACCATTGGTTTACATCTCGAAAATTCGATGTGGGGGTTTAAAAAAAAAGAAGAAAGTTTACGATTGTGTATGCGTGCTGCTCGTGCAAACACACACACACACACACACACACACACACACACACACGCACGCAAGCAAGCAAGCGAGCAAGCAAACCAAATTAGGTTTGACTGCCACCTGATAGGAAGGAGGCCATTGGACACATGGTCCATCACTAGAACGCGCCTGAGGGAGACATCAAAAATGTAAATTCACCACTCCTCTCTCTGCTGCCGCCGGCCGTTTCGTAGCTATTAATTTCTGGGACCATTTGGGCCATGAATTCTTGATTTGCTACCTGCCGTTTAAAGGTGACAGTCCGACCTTGACCCTCACGACGGAAATGACACAAGTATGATTTGCATATGTCTATTAACGGGAAAAACCTTCTCTGTCTCCATGCTATTTTACCACTGCTCTGAAAGGCTGTGACTTTAAAAATAAACGTTGAAACTAGAAAACAGGCAAGCAAACAAAAAACAGTCTTGGTTATTATACAGATTTCTGTTGTTACTGTTTTTTGTATGAAATCAAAGTGTGATTATAATGTGTGTATTGGGGACGTGGAGGGGGTGGGGGAGAATTGATGAGGGTGGGTCGTATTACAAACTTGTGTTGGTGTTTATTGCCTTGATTACTTTATTTGAATATTTGACGATGAATTCATTTGAATAGTTGACAGCAGATTCATTGCTTGGTTGATTGATTAATTTGCTGTTTGGTTCGTAAGTCTGTAGGTTGGCAAATGGCTCGTTGATTAATGAACTGATTTGCTTCTGTGCCTAACTTTCTTGGATTTTTAAAATGTTGTTCTCAAGGGTCATATATGTCTCTCTACCACCTCTCTATTTGTGAGTCTCTGTGTCTGCTGTCTGTCTTTCTCTCTCTCTATTTTTCAAACACACACACACACACACACACACACACACACACACACACACACACACACACACACACACACACACACACACACACACACACACACACACACAACACACACACTCACTCACTCACTCACTCACTCACTCACTTTCTCACTCACTCACTCACTCACTCACTCACACAAATACATGTATGCAGGCAGACAGACAGACAAATAGACAAAGACAGACAGACTCAAAGACACAGAAAATCTTTAAAGCTAAGGCTAGTGGAATAACATAATGGAATGATTAATGATTAAGTCTCTGAAAGCGGATTGAACTGTTCATTACGTGAAAGGGTATTGCTCTTGTGTGTGTGATATCATGTTACAGTGTGTTCCCTCTTCCTGTGCCTTCAGTGACTGAAGGGTAGCAGACAGCAGATGGGGGATGCAGATGGGGTCATGTGGGATACAGATGGGGTCATGGGGGATCCATAGGGGGTCATGTGGATGCAGATGGGGTCATGAGGATGCAGATGAGGTCATGGGGATGCAGTTGGAGGTCATGTGGATGCAGATGGGGTCATGGTGGATGCAGATGGGGGTCATGGGGGATGCAGATGGAAGTGGACGTGACAGAGAGACAAAAAAAGAGGATATTTTCTCCCTGGCATTTTTTTGAATCCTAGTGTAACTTTTTGCCTTTTTCTTGTCGTGGCTGTCAACTTTGTCTTTCTGTCTGTCTGTGTGCTTGTTAGCTTGGCTGTGTGTGTGTGTGTGTGTGTGTGTGTGTGTGTGTGTGTGTGTGTGTGTGTGTTTGTGTTCTGTGTTTCTGTCTCTCTGTCCCTGTCTGTCTGTCTGTCTGTTTGTCTCTCTCTCTCTCTCTCTCACTCTCTCTCTCTTCCTCAGCAAACGCGTAATTAGTAATCAATATTCTTAATCAGATGAATGTGAGCCCATTAAGTATTGAGAAACCCCATTCAAAATCGATCAAACACATTCTAAGTGAATGCTGACTGCAACTGGAGAAGAAGTTTGCTTTATTTGAGACGTTCCTCAGTATTTGAACTATATTTGAGGTGTTCCTCAGTATTTGAACTATATTTGAGGTGTTCCTCAGTATTTGACCTATATTTGAGGTGTTCATCAGTATTTGAGCTATATTTGAGATGTTCACCAATATTTGAGCTATATTTGAGATGTTCATCAGTATTTGAGCTATATTTGAGATGTTCCTCAGTATTTGAGCTATATTTGAGATGTTCCTCAGTATTTGAACTATATTTGAGATGTTCCTCGGTATTTGAACTATATTTGAGATGTTCCTCAGTATTTGAACTATATTTGAGATGTTCATCAGTATTTGAACTATATATCAGCCTTAGGTCAAATTTGATATTTTGCAGTGGACATAAATGATGATAGCTGTACAATATAATACAGTACACCACAGCACCACCAACAACACTGTACTTGAATAAGATTGTGACCAACTAATTAACGCTTTTCTGAATGATACGACAAGGAGAAGTCTCAAGAGAGAGATTGAGATCGGTGACAAGACAAAGACAAGACCAAACCCGAAACATCACCTTGAACAGATCTACGAGATGTAAAGGAAATTCGACTAAAACAATAAACAGGTGTACACACACACACACACACACACACACACACACACACACACACACACCACACACACACACACACACACACACACACACACACACACACACACACACACACACACACAACACACACACAACACACACACACACACACACACACACACACACACACACACACACACACACACACACACACACACACACACACACACACACACACACACACACACACACACACACAAAAGTAGTAGAAAGCTGCTTTACTAAACACAGCAAGGCGCGCGATCATGATATGTTGAACAATTGCGGAAAGTATGAGGATGAAAACTGAGGCAACCAGAATCGGAAAAGCTAAAGTATGTTACCACCGTTAATATGAAACAATTTATTTACAACAGTATGAAAACGCTTTGTTTTCTTGAATTTGTATTGAAGTGTACAATTTGTGACATTCATTATGAAATTGTTATCTTGCGAGGACCGATTTGAAAATAAATCATTCCTGAATGGGTGGTATTCATTATGAGTAAATCAAAAGACCTGTTAAGGGATTTTGTGTGTCAAGTCTGTCTGTTGAATCAGCTCAGATAAAACATAGCATGGTATCGCTTAAGATTCGTGCCAATTTTTAGGGTGGCCTGCGGCGCCAAAGTGGGATGACTTGCGGGTTACCTCAGTCCCTAAATCGGATATCTACGCTGGGACTATAATACAACGAAAAACAAAAAAATATGGTGTATACTCTGTATCCCATCTCTGGCCCGTTACAGCTCTGATGCTCTCAGGAGCAACATGCAGCCATGCGCAGAACAGCCCAGAATGGATCACTTTGAAACTTTAATTTTTTATTTTTTTTAACTTGTTTCGATTTATTTATTTTGGTTTATTTGGGCCAGCATATGCATATCCTACAGAATTTATGGACCATGAACAATACAAGGAATAAAAGTATTAACGCGTATTTGAGGAGCAAAGACGATCGATTTATCATTTTTTTTTGAAAGAAAGGGGTAACATTTTATTTTTAAAAATTAAAGCAACAACAACAACAGAAACCAGACTGAACATGGAAAAACAACAACAGACAGAAACAAATAGTAAGAAAAAAAAGAAAGAAAAAAAACCCCAATCCCAGCACGTGATTTCAAGAAGGTAGGAGGAGGGAGGGGGGGGGGGGGGAGGGGGGATACTACTTATACAGAACGGGCCCCCCTGGCATTCATCCTTTGTACACGGGAAGCTGAATAACTTTACCTTCCGTGAAAACACTCAATCCAACATCCGCCGGATTCTCAATCAGAATGCAAGCTGTTCCACATATGCCGAACTGATTGAAAAGAAAAGGAAGAGGAAAAAGAAAAAACCCGCAACTAGATAAATGGGGTCAGAGAAAGAAGTGCAGGTTTTTTGCTGAATGAAGAATTGCACGGATGCTCAAGCATGCTCACTGGGCTGGACACGGCATGTGCCCGGAATAGCCAGTGGCTTCCCTCCCCTTGGCAGGGAGGCTATGCCGAGATGGTGGTGGCCTTTCTTCACACTTCACTGCCAGCCCCCTGAAACCCCAAGCCCGCCAGTTGCCTAATTGTGGTGGCTGAGTGGGCTGAACGTTTGATGCATTGTCGGAGGATCACAGGTTTGAATCTAACTGGGGGGGGGGGAGGGGTGTGCAGCCAGATTGGAAACCCAAAATTATTTGGGGCCAATTTTTGTATTGACTTCAGCTTTCTGCTTACAGTACGTATGAAATTTTGAGAATTTAAAATCTACAACCACTTCAACTACTTGAAGTTGATCTGAATTCTTCCCAACTGAGAGTTGTTTGTGTGTATATACATGAAACAATGTGAAGATGTCAACACTGTGAGTATACACACACATCCAGGCAACAATGCTGGACGTGTATCAGAGGAAGAACGTTGTGTCTCGAAAATAAACAAATAACAACAACAACAACAACAACTAACCAGAACGGATGTTTTTCTCCCTTCAAAAAGTACCATAAAATATATTGAGGAAGAAAACCAAACAAATAGAATAAAATTAATGACTCTTCGACTTTCAGCGATCTAGGACCTCTACACTAATTATATGAAAAAGTTTAAAGGTGTCATCAGATTGAAGTATCTTGTGAAAATGAAATGATTACTGACCAGTGTGTTTAGACATAAAGACGTAGTGTGGCTAACATGTTTGGATCCCGAACAGTTGGACATAGGTATGTTGAAAACTATTAATTGAATACAACAATATTTGTCAGCCTTACCAGTTTCTGGGTTTTTTTGTTGGGTTTTTTTTTGGCGCGTGTATGTGTTTGTGTGTGTGTGTATGTGTGTGTGTGTGTGGGCGCGCGCGCGCGCGTGTGTGTGAATGCGCGCGCGTGCATGCTTGCTTGCGTACATACGTGTATGTCTGTATGCGTGCATGCGTGTGTGTCTGTACGCGTATATGCTTGAGAGCGTACATGCGTGTGTGTCTGTATGCGTGCATGCTTTGCGAGCGGTACACATGCGTGTGTGTCTGTAAGCGTGCATTTCTGTATGCGTGTATGGGTTGCCTTCCACTGGCTACATCCCCCTGACTGCCGAGTGATAAGCTGGCTATTGCAGTGTACTATGTGGGTCAGGTCAGGTCAGGTCAGTGAGGGCTGAGGGCTGTGCTGGTTGCACGGAGGGAGGGGCGATGAAGGGGAAAGGGGGTACTGGGGTGCGTGGAGGGGGTGAAGGACACAGGAAAGAAGAGCACCCCGGGAGTTCCACGCGTTAAGCCAGTCAACTGGAGACATTCCATCTCTGTCAGATGCCTTGTGTTAGTAGCTGAAACTAACCCTCTCCATCTACTACACCCTTATGAAACAAACAAAAAAAAGGATGCTCTCACGCACGCATGCATGTACATGTTGCGTGCACGCTTACGCAGACATGTACGCACACTTGTATGCATACACGCATAAATGCACACACACATACATGCGCGCGCACACACACACACACAAATACGGAAGGACGTGTTTGCGTGCAGGGGTGTGTACACACAGACACACACAGACACGGACATAGACACACAGACACACAGATGCACTCACACACTGTTCCGCTTTTCCAAAGAGTAGACCATTGCGTGCCGGTGGGAACAGATGACACAACATACAAAACCGCGTACACACGGAGACTGGATGTAAAAAAAAAGCACATGAGTG
>CM054134.1:89730427-89747927 GCA_028751875.1 Rapana venosa | reverse complement strand
TTGTCAAATATATGGGGATATCCGTCCCCATTTATATATATATATATATGTGTGTGTGTGTGTGTGTGTGTGTGTGTGTAGACAGGGCTTTTATAGGACCACTCTTATTGTTGTATTTTTGTTTTCTTCTGTTCGTTCCTTGGCTAGAGCTCCAAGGTTCACCAACGGGGAGATTTTCCGTATGCGACCGTTTTTAACCTATCATCAAGGTAGCCACATTCCGACTTCGGGGATGGTGTCTAAACACGACACCTGGGTGTATGCTTTGTTTTCCCTTTTTAAAAAATACCCCTGTCATTTATTCCTACCGGCACAAAATGACTTTCTTTTCGGGAAGGCGGGACAGTTTTAAAACCCGCGCTTAAGATGTTCAGCGTACGTGCTATGCAAAAGGGGCCTGGCCTCAGTTTATAGACTCATCCAAAGAACTTTCAGGGAGAGTGGTAGAGTCAGTCAGTATTGATGTTAAATTCAAAATAAAATTCCCTAAAAAACGGACACTACCTCCGTGATGGCTCTATCCTTGCAGGCCGTCAGATCACGAGCAGCAGCATTCTTCTTCTTCTTCTTCTTCTTCGTCGAACACTCAGACAGAAACTATTGTTGTCTATTATATGAGCGAAAATGCGTCGCAGCGCACAAGCCACGGGACTGTCCTGTCCCCCCCCCCCCCCCCCCCCCTCGCCCTCCCATCCCCCCACCCCCATCCCTCCGAAAATTCTGTTTTAACGGTAACACACCACAAGCAAATCAATGTGTGTGGTGGATATGCGATATTAAAAAAAAAAAAAATTCTTGTCTGTTTGCGGCATGCAGTCTGTTTGCCTACCCCTGGTCTGTTTACCCTGTGTGGGATCAGTTGCACTGATAAGACCAGAATCACTTTTGCCAATCTGCTCTTCATTGTAGTCATATCATGTCATGGTCTGTTGCCCACCAGCCTGCGTTTTTTGTTTTTTTCTGGAATGCATGCATAGATGCACGTATCTTTGTCTCTCAGTCTCTGTCTGTCCGTCTGTCTGTTTGTCTCACGCGCGCGCGCACGTACGCACGCGCGCACACAAACTAACACATAACACACACACACACACCATAACAAAAGACACACACACACAAACCCCACACACACACACACACAGCACTCACACACACACACACCACTCCCACCAATCCACATCACTTCCTTCTCCTTCTTACTATTGTGTTTCAGCGTAGCCATTCAGAGGTCACAGACGCAGAGAGACAGACAGCGTGACAGTGACAGCAGAGAGAGAGAGAGAGAGAGAGAGAGAGAGAGAGAGAGAGGAGAGAGAGAGAGAGAGAGAGAGAGAGAGAGATCAAATCAAACCAAATTATTTTTATTTATTAATGAATAAACACCCGTGTGCTTTTTTTTTTTTACATACAGTCGCCGCCCAATAAGAAACTGCACAACAGACAATGACAATGACTAATTCTTTTATTTCGATGATAATGAAAAAGCACCCATGTGCTTTTTTACATCCAGCCCCCGCCCTTAGGGATATATATGATAATAAAATAAAATAAACCCAGAGAGAGAGGAGAGAGAGAGAGAGAGAGAGAGAGAGAGAGAGAGAGAGAGAGAGAGAGACAGACAGACAGACAGAGAGACAGACAAGACAGAGACAGACAGACAGAGAGAACTCTGAACTCTGAAATTTAATGTATACAGGCCAACAGCCCCTTTCATGGGGAGAAACACAAAACATCCATACATTATTCTGTCGTGATATATATAACATGATCAAGAAACAATACCGGTACTACATGAAGATGTTCATTGAGACAATAATTGTAGAACACAGATGAAAACAATCTTAATCGTGCAGACTATTTGCTTCTATTCGTCCATGTCATCAATGAAATTCTGTCTGGGCCTAAAAGCAGTCAAAAGGTAATTTTGCCAGATTTACCAACCAATGACGCTTGTGAATTGCAAGCTTAGTACACTGACAAGCCATAGTCTAGGTTAACGTCAACATCAGCGTTGACATTGAACAGATATATATATATCTATATAATATAATCTCTCTCTCTCTCTCTCTCCTCTCTCTCTCCCTCTCATATATATATTTATATATATATGCCTGTGGTAGCTAGGCCTAGCAATAGACAATGTCTGCCCCGTCCCTCGGCTGAAATGTGACATACTCGCGACACAACGCTATGGCTTGTGAATTGTTACGGTTTTTGTGTGTGTGTGTGTGTGTGTGTGTGTGTTGTGTGTGTGTGATGTGTGTGGTGTGTGTATGTGTGTGTGTGTTGCGTGTGGATGGGGGGGGGGGGTGGTTTGTTTCGTCCCCTGGTGCAGACAAAACTGAGCTCGTTTGAAAGAAATGTTGTTGTTGTGGTGGGGTGGTAGTGGAGGAGGTGGTGGTGGTGATGTTGTTGATGTTGCGGATGTTGCTGTTGTTAGTTTGGAGTTGTTGTTTTGAGTTACTGTTGTTGTTGTTGTTGTTGCTGTTGTTGTTGCTGCTGCTACTGTTAGTGGCTTTATTGTTGTCGTCCTTATCATTGACAATAACGTTGTTATCGTTGTTTTTGTTGTTATTGTTGTTGCTGATGTTGTCTTTATGTCTTTGTCGTCAGTGTGCCGTAAGAGTATATATATTTTTTAACGTAAGGGCGATAATTATTCTTTAAAAAAAATTTTTTAGTCATATTGTCTTGTTATCCTTGTTTGTGATTATCATAATGATGATGATGCCGACAACAACAGCACCAAGACTCTGACGCTGCTGCTGCTGTTGCTCTTGATGATGATGGAGAAAGAGAACAATAAAAAAGATAGAGAGGAGAGAGGAGAGGGGGAGAGAACACTCTGCTTTAAATAAGGTTTATTCATTAATATAAATGGAACAAGCATAGCATGTTGAACGTTATCAGCATAGCAGCAACAAACATGTAGCTTATGTTGTGCTCGAGTAATAATAATAATAATATATGAAATTTATAGAGCGCTATATCTTGCAATTACAAATCAGAGCGCTTCCATTCAATCCGCTCCCACACAAACAACCAACAATGATTAACAATATTCTAACAAATCAATGCACACACACACACACACACACAGGTTGTACATTTCAGCAGGGTGATGGGATTTTGGCTTTCAAAGTACAACATCAACGCTCTTATGGCGACTGGTGATCCATACACTGACCAAAAAAACACCCTTTCCTATTTCGTTTTACTTGCAATGTTATCAAATACTGCGACACAAAAACAAAATATGCTCATAAACTTTCAGTGCAATAATGTCATCATGATTTCGCACACACACAAACAATAAACAAGATTGAACTGAATTGAATCAATTTTATTTTCTGAAGGTGATAAAATAAGCGTAACAATCGGCTTTTTTATATTCAGCCCTCATATAACAATTTTTTTTAAAAGTTGATAAAACAAACTAGTGACAAAGAAAAGGTGAAAATCCATGAACATCATTCTGTTAGTAAAATCAAATAGTATGGAAAATAATTGTCTTTATTTGAGAGAAAGAGAAAGGGACATAGACAAATTCAAACAGCCACACAGATAGTTACGTAGACAGACACAAGCGAACAGACAGGGGTATTCAAGAAAGTCACACCGGCAAACACACCAACACACACACACACACACACACACACACACACACACACACACAAAGAGAGAGAGAGAGAGAGAGAAAGAGAGAGAAGAAGAGAACAGTTTTCTGATTTCACCATGTCTAAAGATGAAGTTACTGTTTGGTAGGGGGGGGGAGGGCGGGGGGGGAGAAAATTACATTCCACCACCCAAACTATGGGTGACAGGATGGAAAGAGGATGAGGGCAAGGGAGAGAGAGAGAGAGAGAGAGAGAGAGAGAGAGAGAGAGAGAGAGAGAGAGAGAGAGAGAGAAAGAAGGACACTGGCACCCACAGGTCAATATCTGCGACCTCACTGACTAGAATCAGAAGAGCACTCCACATCTAAGACTTGACACTTCTCAGGGTTGATGAGGTCAGCAGACACTGGAGACTGTACTCCAGTGGACACAATAGACTCGTTGAACCGCTTTAATGGGGGTCAAGGAGGCTACAGCGGTGGGTGATTTATGTTCCAACCCTGCCAGCCCCTAGGGATCAATTCCCGTTTTTAACACTTTCCCGAAAACTGGTTTCAAGCAGTCAGGCTTCAGTTTTCAAGAGGCAGGCTACAATGGGAGGGGATTGTTCTTTTAGCCTGCGACATATCAGCCTATTAAATCTTGTTGTTGTTGCTGTTGTTGTTGTTGTTGTTCGTCTTCTTTCTTCTTCTTCTTCTTCTTCTTCTTCATTGTTGTTGTTGTCAAACGCTCAGACAGCAACTATTGTTATCTGTCATATGAGCGAAAATACGTTGTACTGCCGCCAAGCACCCGACTAGTCATGCCCAGCACATTGACTTTGGCATGGGAGAGAAAATCTTTTAAGTCTTTCTGGAAGAAAAGGCAGAAGAATGGACAAAGAAGGCAGAAAACAGACAAGAAGGAGGTGACAAGAAGAAAAAGAACAAGGCAAAAAAAAGAGACAGATAGAAAAGAGGGAATTCCTAGCACAGAATTTCCAGAAGGTGGGCAAGGGGATGCTATTTACACTGACAGGCCCCTGGCATCCACAGGGAAACTTCACAACCAGGACTTGGCACTTCTCAGGGTTGAAGAGATCAACAGACACTGGAGACTGTACTCCAGTGGACACAATAGACTCGTGTTGAACGTGCTTTAATGGGGGTCAAGGAGGCTACAGCGGTGGGTGATTTATGTTCGAATCTTACCAGCCCCTAGGGAACCATTCCCGTTTTTAACACTTTCCCGAAAATTGGTTTCGAGCTGTCAGGCTTCAGTTTTCAAGAGGCAGGCTACAATGGAAGGGGCATAGTCCCTTATACGCTGTGACACAGTCTATTAAATCTATGTGGCATGTGTTGTATGAACAGTAACTTGCTATGATTGTCAGCCTTGCTGGCAGGTCTTCTATGTAAGATAGGCGAGTGTGTGTGTGTGTGTGTGTGTGTGTGTGTGTGTATTTTAAAAGTGTACATGAGAATGTATGTCAGTGTTTTTCACAAGGGACGTTTAGCTTCTAATCTTATTCAAAAGGGGTGCAAAGGAACAGGGTTAGAACCAGTGTTACTGCTGGTAAAAAAACCCACCCAAACCCTTCCATCAAATGGCTCAATAACACCAAGTTTACGGACAAATTTTCCTATGTTTAACACCAGTACCGACACCACTCCACCGACAGTCCCTCGGATGAGACTATAAACCGAGGTCCAGTGTGCAAACGCACGCAGAACATATTGCACACAAGTTAAAACCAGTTCCACCTTTCGGAAGAGTAGACCACTGCGTGCTGGAAAGAACGGATGACAATTAAAAAACCCCACCCCAACACACAACTGCATGCACACTGGTCTCGTGTTCAGACATATCGCTAAAGTCTAAATTCGGCTATCTGAACGGTGGACAAACGGTGGCTACACAAAAATCTCACCATTGGTGAACCTCGAAGATCTAGCCGAGGAACAAGGGGGAAAGAAGACAAGCAAACAAATAGATACTTGTGTACCGACGGCGAAAAGACAAGCAAACAAATAGATACTTGTGTACCGACGCGAAAAGACAAGCAAACAAATAGATACTTGTGTACCTACGGCGACTCGAACCTGAACCCTTCAGATCATGAATCAGTCGCCCTAACCACTAAGCTGCAAGCCACTAAAACAACAACAACAATAACAACAACAACATCAACATGAAGCTGTATTGAAACGGAAGGTAGTCTGTAGTTCAATTTACTTTTATTTCCATTCCTGCTCATTGGGATGGAAAGGAGTACTTAGAATAGCATGGTACAACTGACCCAGGCAGCATAAAAAGTTAAGTATTACAACTGATCATAGCACTATTTAAAAAAAGAGTATTATAACGAGTATTGACACCATAAAAAGTGAAGTAATACAGATGTTATTTCCAGGAAGGTAGAGTATTACTGTTGATATTGTCACCTTAAGATTACGCCATAAAACAGTGTATTACGATTGATATTGGCACCATAAGAAGCAAGAGTATTATAACTGATGTTGCAAGAACTAAGAGTATTACAACAGATACTGGCATAATAAGAAGCAAGAATATTACATCTGATACTTCCACCATAAGAAGCAGAGTATGACAACTGATAATTGGCACTATAAGAAGAGACAGAGTAGTACAAATGATATGGCACCATGAATATCTGACTTGCTTCGTTTCAACTGATAAGGTAGTGACATCAGTGACAAACAGGTGGGGTTTTGGAGACCAAGAATTAACGCAGCTGCACCCATGGCCTGGCTCATCATCATTTCAGTTGGTTAAGCGTTTACTAAAAGGATTGGGGTGGGGGCGTGGGGGGTGGAGGGTGGGGTGGGCGTAGCAAATAAGTGATGCTCTAATCTGTGTGTGTGTGTGTGTCTTTCTCTTTCCCTCCTGTGTGTATGTTCTCTCTCTCTCTCTCTCTCTCTCTCTCTCCTCTCTCTCTCTCCTCTCTCTCTCTCTCTCTCTCTCTCTCTCTGTCTGTTACTGTTTCGCTGTAAGCTTCCAACGATTTCTCACGGTACAAAGTGTGTGTAATGTTATTGAGTACTACTGTACTTTCTTGACCTCTAAAACAAGTGCACTGCTCATCTCCTCCCCTTGCGTAATATTACTTATTAATAACACGTTGAAACGAACAGTAGTATATAATTATATTTTTTAAGAAGACTAGAGAAAGGTACTACACGACCTTTTCAAATGCACTTGTAGAATGTACACAGTGGCGAAATCTTCAGGGAGTGCGCCTTATCTGCCTTTCGCGCATGACCGGTAGTTTGTAAGTCATGACCTTCTGGCTATCTGATTGGCTGTTTGCCACATGACTCTCCTCTTGGAGTTTATGACGTTTTTCGTTAGTTCTGTTCGTGTTTCTGTCCGACTGTCTGTTTGACTCTGTGTATGTGTGTGTGTGTGTGTGTGTGAAACTAACTCTCTCTCTCTCTCTCTCTCTTTCTCTCTCTCTCTCTCGGCGCGCGCGCGCGCGTGTGTGTGTGTAAAACGTGGAAACGTGCGTATCCACAGCAAAAAGTCTATTTTTTCAACATTTAAGATATAACAAAAGTTTACTGTCTGACTAAAAAGTAGACTATCTATCTATCTATCTGTCCCGTAGTCTGACGACCGTGGGGGCACCCTCAAAGACTCAGCAACCAGTTCCCTCCATTCTTCTCTCTGTTCTGCCTTTCTCAGGGTTTTGTTGAGTTCTAGGCCTGTCCATTCACTGATGTTATCCTCCCAGCTCTTCCTTGGTCTGCCTCTTCTTCTTCCTCCTTGGACAGTGCCTTGCAAAACTGTCTTTGTAATTCCTTGGGATCTTGTGACATGCCCATACCACTTAAGTTTACGCTTTTTCACGATCGTTAGAAGGTTCTCATAGGGTCCAATGGTTTGCTGGATTCTGTTATGCACGCTTTCGTTGCTTATGTGGTCTTTGTAGGAGATGCCAAGGAGTCTCCGAAAGCATCTCATCTCCACTGCCTGTACTCTTCTCTCCAAATCTGCAGTCAGGGTCCATGATTCACAGGCATACAGAAATATGGATATGACAAGGGAGCGCATTAGTCTGATCTTGGAGATAAGTGAGATATTCTTATCTCTCCAGATGGTGTTTAGTTTTGACAAAGCTGTTATTGTCTGTGCAGTCCTGCATACTACTTCTGGCTTGGATCCCTGGTCGGATACAATGGCTCCCAGGTACTTGAAGCTTTGAACTGTTTCCAGCTTCTGGTCATTAACCCTGATATCAGTGCTAATGCCGTTGGTGTTATTAGTCATCAGTTTGGTCTTCTCTGCACTGATTTCCATGCCGTATGTTTTGGAGGCCTTATCCAAGTGTTCTGTTAGGCTGGCAAGCTCTTTTTCTGATCCTGCTATTCCATCAATGTCATCTGCGAAGCGGAGGTTTGTGATCGTTCTGCCACCAATGCTGACTGATCCTTCATGATGTTCCAGTGCATCAGCCATGATTCTCTCAAGGAAGATGTTGAAAAGAGTGGGTGAGAGTAGACAGCCCTGCCTTACTCCAACTGTTGTTTGAAACCATTCTCCAATGTTGTTGTTGTAGTACACTGCACTGGTGGCCTCGCTGTACAGCTGTTTGATGACTCTGATCAGGTTTGCATTGATGCTGTACAAGTTCATGGTTGCCAGTAAACTTTAATTGAGCAATATTTTGTTTTTATAAGTTATAAAAAAGTAAAGGTGTTTCTGTAACCTATGTGGTCGTTGGAAAGCGCGAGAGGTGTCAGAGACCTCAGCTTCTCTAGGGGCCAGCATATGGAGGGCAGCACCCGCCCATCTCCTCTCCTTCGCTGCTTTCCCTTCCCTGTTCCTTAAGAGGGCAGGTACCCATTTACCGCTGGGTGAACTGGGGGACGGTAGTGAAGCCAAGGCGCACGAATGGTCACCATTCGCGGTACAACCAAGCTCAACGCTGGCTTGGGGAGAGTGAGTGCCCTGACCATTGAGCCATCCCGTCCCCGATAACCCTCTATAAAAGACATTGATCCGAAATTTGAGTCCAGGGTGTGGCTGAATGAGTGGTTGATAGGTAACTTATCGATAGGTAGATGGACAAATGTAGAGATCGATTGGTTGAGTGGTTGATTGGTTGATTGACAGACCGACCAACCGACAGACTGTCTGACCGACTTACGGAGGGATGAACAAACAGACAGATGGCGGATTAATGAATAAGTGGACGGACGGACTGAGGGACGGTCGACAGGATGGAGAGACAGATCAACGTATCGATAAATCAATAAATCGATAAATCGATCAGCGCGTGGATCATGGGTTTTAGTCACTCGTGATCTTTGTACACGCAAGAAAAGGGAACTAGAAAATGTAGGTAGGTACGTTGTTCACCCCTGTCCTGTCACAGTGCTCAGCCACTGGGACCTCTGTGTGTGTGTGTGTTGTGTGTGTTGTGTGTTGTGTGTGTGTGTGTGTTGTGTGTGTGTGTGTGTTGTGTTGTGTGTGTGTGTGTTGTGTGTGTTGTGTGTGTGCGTGTGTGTTGTGTGTGTGTGTTGTGTGTGTGTGTTGTGTTGTGTGTGTGTGTATGTGTGTGTGTTGTGTGTGTGTTGTGTGTGTTGTATATATATATATATATATATATATATATATATATATATATATATATATATATATATATATATATATATATATATATTGTGTGTGTGTGTGTGTGTGTGTGCGTGTGTATGTATGTGTGTGTGTGTTGTGTGTGTGTATGTGTGTGTGTATGTGTTGTGTGTGTGTTGTGTGTGTGGTGTGTGTGTGTATGTGTGTGTGTTTTCTGTGTGTGTGTGTTGTGTGTGTGTGTGTGTTATGTATCTGTGTGTGCGTGTTGTGTGTGTGTGTGTGTGTGTGCTGTATGTATGTTGTATGTATGTATGTATGTATGTATGTATGTGTGTGTGTGTATGTATGTATGTATGTATGTATGTATGTATGTATGTATGTATGTATGTTGTGTGTGTGTGTGTGTGTGTGTGTGTGTGTGTGTGTGTGTGTGTGAAAGGCCAATGATCCCACAGCATCCATCGTCGTATATATGCAAAAGACAGCCACCAGGGGAGGGCATCGGGGCCCGGCTACTCCTGACAAATGGCCCATAAACGATTACCCCGGGCTTGTCTAGACCACTTTACAGCACAGGGTCTTTCCTGCCGCCCTGACCTCTCTATAGATTGCGTTGGCACCGGCTCACACCTCGCCCCAATCACTTACCCGGATTCTCTCGCGAGTGTTGCTGTTGTGGTGATGGTTGGTGGTGATTGTGGTGATTGTGTTGGTGATTGTGTTGGTGGTGGTTTTGGTGGTGGTGATGGTTGTGGTTTGTTTTGCTGGTGGTGGTTGGTGATTGTGGTTTTGGTTGGTGGTGGTGTTGGTGGTGGTGAAACTGGAGGGGAGGTTATATTGTCGTTTTTGTTGTTAGCCGTTGTCGTGATGATGATGGTGATAGTGCCGTTACTGCTGTTGCTGCTGTTACTCACTCGTCTTCATCACCACCATCAAGGAAGATTTATATATGTTTTATGAAAATGATGTGAACTGATTTTTTTTAATGAACTGGAAACTCTCACTGCAAACAAAGGAGAGGGAAGAAAACCAATAAAAAGATCAAGACAATTAATTATTATCCCCCTACCCCCCCCCCCCCCCCCCCTCACGTTACCCACCTGCTCCTCTAAACAAGTATTTATGGCAAAGTAGCAGCGCCGAAAGATAAATCATCAGGAGACAAAAAGCAATACAGCGATCAAACCCTGAGACCTCTGCAAACAATTAATTTTTTTGGGCGTTGATGACTTTTCATAGTCTGTTCGGTTGTCGTAACAATATAAATACTGGGGTTGCCTTTTCCAGTTCTCAACAGTAATCATGGATTTGGTCACCAACGCAAAGCCAGTAAGTCCATATTGTGTAGTATATTTACACAACAGCACATAGTTACATTGGGTGTTTCTCGCTCTTGTTTTAAGGGTTGAGCTTCTTTCTTCCAGTGGTGGGGTGGGGGGTGGGGGTGCTTCTTGGGTTTCTTTTGAGGGCAGGGGAGGGGGTTACACACATTAAGATAGGTTTGGTTTTTTTCACGTGAAATTCAGTAGTTGAAATTTTATTTACATTTTTCATTGGAATGACTGATTTTGTTAGAGATTGTTAGAATTGCATTTTCCTGTTGTTTATTGTAGTTCAATAGGTTAGTAATGTAACGTTGTTTTTTTTCTATAATTTTGGTTGTTGATTTTCTATATTTTTTATTTTTAAATTTTGTTTATCATTTCGCATGCATTGATCCCCTGAAATTCCTTCTCCTGTACAGTACCAACTACACCCTACCCCCTTGACACTCATACACCCTCCTCCCCCTGCTGCCCCCCCCCCCCCCCCCCCGCCCCCGCCCCCCACCCCGTCTATTATCACACCTGTGAAAAGACGTTAAATGAATTTGAACATAGTTACGTGTGACATATGAAGACCAGAGAGGGAACTGTTAACACAAGCAGTAATCACAAAACACTCTTACACAATCAACACCCCCACCCCCACAAATCTCGTTACCACCAACTACGACTTAAAGAGCACAAGTAATTTTACCTCTCCAGACCATTAATTTTTTTTTCATTGCTTGATTAAAAAGGTAAAAGTGTCCCATAACCTACAAGGTCGTAGGGCAGTGAGGCATCAGAGACCTCAATTTCTCATGGAGCCAGCATATTAAGGGCGGCGCCCATCTCCTCTCCCTCGCTGCTTTACCTTTCCTGACCCTAAAGAGGGCAGGTACCCATTTACAGCTGGGTGAACTGGGGGGACTGTACTGAAGCCAAGGCGCGCAAACGGTCACCCATCCAAGTGGTAACCACGCTCAATGCTGCTTAACCTTAGCTGGGGAAAAGCGAGTGCTCTGAGCACTGATTGTCAGCAGAAAATTGCATGCCTTCAGAGGACACAGAAGATCGGCCACCACCACATCAGTACATAATTATTATAGTCGTGTGACCTAAAAAGGTGTGTGTGTGTGTGTGTGTGGTGTGTGTGTGACCTGGAAAGGATTGTGTGTGTGTGTGTGTGGTGTAGTGTGACCTGGAAAGGATTGTGTGTGTGTTGTGTGTGTGTCCCTTCTTTTACACACACACACAGACAGACAGACAGACACACACACACACACACAGAGTGGCATCTAGCTGTCGGTATCTTGTGTGGGGTGGGTGATAAGTGCACTATGCTGTCGGACAGCGTTGATAAGACCGTGTGATGTTGCCCCGTGTGCGAAGACACTCCGCATCAATGTTATCTCCCTTTGAGCCTCGCTGCCCCGCTTTCTGCCTACGTCATGGTCAGGGCTGTATCTGATTGGCTCTCAGCCCAATGATGTTGTATCATCAGCCTCTTTTGCACTTAGGCTCTGTCTTTGTTTGTTTTCTTCTCTCTTTGTGTGTCTTTTTCCTTTGTCTCTCTGTGTTGGTCCTGTCTGTCTGTTTGTGTGTCTGTCTGTTTGTGTGTCTGTCTCTCTCACTCTGCTTTTGTTGTCGCTGTTGTATACCCTCTCTCTCTCTCTCTCTCTTTGTCTGTCTCTGTCTTTCACTGTCTTTGTCTCTGTCTGTCTGTCTTTCTCTGTCTGTCTGTCTCTTTCTGTCTCTCTGTCTGTCTGTCTCTCTGTGTCTCTGTGGTGTTTTTTTTCGTATACTCTCTCCCTCCCCCCCCCCTCTCTCTCTCTCTATCCCTTCTCTCACCTCTCCCCCTGTCCGTCTCATTCTCTCTCAGCCTTCCACCCTCCCCCGCTCCCCCATTCTCTTTCTCCCCTCTCTGGTATCTGTCCTGTGTATGTGACTGTCGTCTCTCTTTTTTCTGTTTATTTACGTCCTTGTTATCCCCCCCCCCCCCCCCCAATACTTAATATTAAACATTTGATTGGTTGATTTCTAAAATGAATGATTGGTCGATTGATTTACTTATTTTGACTTGAGGGCTGGACGAAAAGTAACTATGGTGTTTATTCTGTTCCCTCGATAAAAAAATTCATTCATTCATTCATTTATTCATTCATTCATTCAGTCAGTCATCAGTCAGTCAGTCAGTCAGTCAGTCAGCCAGTCAGCCAGTCAGTCATTAGTCAGTCAGTCAGTCAGTCAGTCAGCCAGTCAGCCAATCTGTCGGTCATTCATTTTCTGCCTCTCTCTCTGGTTAAAAATATATGTGTGTGTGTGTGTGTGTGTGTGCGCGCGCGCGCTTCATGCTTTTCTACTAGTGAGCATCCGTGCGGCGTGTTCCTGTATGAGTTTGTGTGAGTGTGTGCATGAGCACATTCACACACATACACACACATACACGGACAGAGACAGACAGACAGACAGACAGACAGACAAACACTAAGAAAAGTACAGAACCAAGGAGAAAGGGTAAACGCCCTCTATGTGTGTAATTGTGTGTGTGTGTGTGTGTGTGTGTGTGTGCGCGCGTGCGTGCGTGCGTACATGCGTGCGTGTGTGCGCGCGCGCGCGCGTGTATGTATGTGTGCGTGCATGCGTCAAGTCAAGTCAGGTCAAGTCAAAATTTTATTTCCAGATAGTACATTAAATAAGCAATGCCTTTGGGTTTTTTTGCGTGCGTGCGTGTGCGTGCGTGCGTACGTGCTTGCGTGCATGCGTTGTGTGTGTGTGTGTGTGTGTGTGGGGTGTGTGTGTGTGTGTGTGTGGAGAGAGATTGCCTTCAGACTGTTGAGACTGACCTTTGGAGTTTCTTTTTGCTGTGAGGAAATGACTTTTCACTATTCTCTTGGCAGTGATGGATTCCTACAGTTCATCTTAATTCAGCACTGCTCATTTCCGTGCTGTCGTGGTAGAAAAAGTCAAAAAGTAAAAAGCCTTGTCAGCTTCCTTGTAATTGCCTCAGAATACCACGTTAACAAACAGCAGGTCTCTTTTTGTCAATGATAATTTTTGCTTCCAAGTAACTTACGTTGATCTATTCTATTGGGGGCAAACACCGCTGTGACTGTCTTCTGTAACGGTGGGTTTGAGAGAGAGAGAGGTACAGTATGATATTTTTAAACGGGTATTTCTCTGTGTGTGTGTGTGTGTGTGTGTGTGTGTGTGTGTGTGTGTGTGTGTGTGTGTGTGTGTGTGTGTGTTGTGTTGTGTGTGCGCGTGTGCGTGCGTGTGTATGTGTGTGTCTGCCTGTCTCTCTCACTCTCTCACACTCTCTCTCTCTCTATATCTATCTATCTATCTATCTATCTATTATCTATCTATCTATCTATCTATCTATCTATCTATCTATCTATCTATCTATCTGTCTATATATCTGTGTGTCTGTCTGTGTGTCTGTCTGTCTGACTGTCTGTCTATGTATGTATGTATGTTTGTGTGTGTATGAGTGTGTATGTGTTTATGCAGGAACTTTTGACTGACTGTTGGCGAGCGCGCGCGCGCGCGAGAGAGAGAGAGACAGAGAGAGAGACACACACACATACACAGACAGACACACAGACAAACAGACACACACACACAGACAAACAGACACACAGGCAGAGACAGAGACAGACACACAGACTCACAGACAGACAGAGACAGACACACAGACAGACAGACACACACAGACAGAGACAAACACACAGACACACAGAGACAGACAGACACACAGACAGACAGAGACAAACATACACACACACACACATACATACACAGGCAGACGGACAGACAGACAGGCAGGCAGGCAGACAGGCAGACAGACAGAAAACAAGTCTATATTATAGATGATTCATAGCCAGCCAGCTGTCCCCCCCTGCCCCCTTCCCCCCTCCCCACCATCCCCCCTGTTCTGCTGGTAGTGTTATGGGGAGGAGGGTCCATTACAGGCTAGTGTTTTCTGTACTGGCTTGTCAACCCCACACTTGCAGATAATTGCAGTTTATTGTAATTACCCCTACCTGTTCTGTCGCTGACGGTGTGGGTGTGTGTGTGTGTGGGGGGGGGGGGGGGGGGTGAGCTGGGGGGGGGGGGGGGAGGGGGTTGTGTTGCGTGTGTGTGGTGGTGGTGTGTGTGGTGTGTTGGGGTGTGGTGGTGTGGTGTGGTAGTGGGTGGTGGTGGTGGATGTGTGTGTGTGGGGGGGGAGGGGTGGGGGATTGGGGGGATAGGGGGGGGGGGGGTTGTGGTGTGTGTGTGTGTGTGTGTGTGTGTGTTGTGTGTGTGGGTGTGGGGTGTGTGTGGGTGTGTGTGTGTGTGTGTGTGTGGGGGTGTTGTGTATATGCGTGTGTGTGTGTGTGTGTGTGTGTGTGTGTGTGGTGTTGTGGTGTGGTGTGGTGTGGTGGTGGTGGTGGTGGTGTGGTGTGTGTGTGTGGTGGGGGGGGGGTTTGTGTGTGTGGTGTGGTGTGTGTGTGTGTGTTGTGTTGTATGGTGTTGTGTGTTGGTTGTGTTGGTGGGTGTTGTGTAGTAGTGTGTTGTGTGGAGGGGGAGTTGTGTGTGTATGTGTGTCTGTTATGTTGTGTGTGTGATATGAAGATAATGACGAATTTTTTTTAACACTTTTTTTTGTTCATTCCTCGTATAGAGCTCCCAGGTTCCCAAAAGTTGAGATTTTGTACATGCGACCGTTTTTACCCACCATTGAGGGAGCCGCATTTCAACTTCGGGAATGGTATCTAAATACAGCACACTGCGTGCATGCGAGCTTTAAAAAAATAATTTTGTCATCCGTTCCTACCAGCACTCAATGGTCTACTCTTCCGAAAGGTGGAATGAATTTTTAACGTGCGCGCAAGATTTTCTCTGTGTGTGTGTATTTGCATTCAGGGCCTCGGTTATCGTTTCATCCGTAGGACTTTCGAGGGACTAGAGTCAGTACTGATGTTAACTTCAGGCTGAAGTCGGATGCGCTGGGCCTGACTTGTCAGGCGCTTAGCGGCAGCGTGACGCATTTTCGCTCATATAACAGACAACAATAGTTGCTGTTTGAGCCTTCGACGACGAAGAAGAAGATTTCAGGGTAAAATTCCCTCAAAACGGGCGCCTCCGTCGTGGCTCGATTCTGGGCGGTCAGATCACGACCACAACGCGCTAACCACTAGGCTATTCTGCCCCCTATACACTATTGAAAAGCGTATTTGTTTGAAGATTTTCTGCTGATACAATACAAACAATACGAAGCAATAAGTACAAAGCAGTGCAGCACAACACACCACAAAATAAAACTCTGCAATACATTACAAAACACAATGCGATTCCCGAAACATTCCAACGGCCAGAATCAGTGATTAGAGGAAAAACAAAGCGAAGCAGGTGCACATGCCGTGTGTCTGTGTGCCAGTTGATTTGAACCAGGTTGCTTTATCGACATCTGTTTCGTTTTAACGCTGTAGACCTTTTTTTTCTTCTTCTCAAAAATGCAGACATTAGGAGAGAACAGAAAATAATGATAGAAAAATGAATATCAGCGACAGACTTGAGAAGTAAATCATTGCTAACTTGATGAGTTCTTTGCTTTGGGTGTGGTTTTATGCTTGTTAAAATGAAATGTTGTGAAGAGGATTTGTTGTCTTTTTTTTTGGTTACCAATAATTGATTATCTCAATAAATAGAGAGTTCATGTCGGTTACGAGCCATACACAAAAAAGAAAATTAGTTCAAACAACTTTTTACTCAGTAAATGATTGCAAGAACACAAGTCTAGAACTGGAATTCCAGTAGTGAATTAAGTCTTGGAACGTCAGTTTTCACGTACGAATTTGTTTTTTTAAATACCACAGCGAGGGAAGAACATGAAGCCATGGCTTCTCATTCGTAGCAAAGACACACCTGTCACTGGCAGCAATTATTTCCACAGCGTTTCAAAAAATAAAATTCATCCCTGCTTCTTTTCTGTCTTTCTCTCACGGAGCTGTGCCAGGTAGCTGGTCTTCGCAAGGCCAGATAATTATATGTCTTGGTGATGTGGCTGCACCCTCCTTCAGGAGCTAGGCTAGGCTAGTGTAGTAGGCCTTAGTCTTCTCTTGGTGGTCGTCTACAGACAGGTCTTTCTGTAGGACCACTGGCTTGCTGGCTGTCAGGCGTGATTTGTGACATCTTCGTTTGGGGCCTTTGTTGTCAGGCACTGCACTGGGTCTGGTCTGGGCTGTCATTGAAAGAAAAGTGTGTGAGAGAGAGAGAGAGATAGATAGAGAGAGAGAGAAGATAGATAGAAGATGAGAGAGAGAGAGAGAGAGAGAGAGAGAGACAGACAGACAGACAGAGACAGACAGACAGAGAGACAGACACAGACAGACAGACAGACAAAAGCAGACAGATTCAGACAGATCAGACAGACAGACAAAAAAGACAGATTTGTTAGCTTTGGTATCAGACAGAAGGTGCGTGATTGAAAGAGTAAATAGTAAACTAAGAATGCTAAGTGAGTGAGTGAGTGGGATGAAGTGAGGTGAGGGGGGCTGTGTGGATGAAGAGACAAGAGACAGACAGTTACAGAAAAGGATAGATGGACAGACAGACAGACAGACAGATAGACAGATATACATACACAGGACAGGAACAAAGACAGGGAAAAAAGGAAAGTAAACGGAAAGAAGGCACCTAAGAACATAGAGACGACGCAGTAACGATCGTATACGTTTCCTGGAAGTCTTTATTTACCCCTGGATAACCTAGAGGACTCTGGATAAAGTGAGTGAATTATCTAATGCTCAGAAAGATCGAACAAGTAGCGAGAGAGAGAGAGAGAGAGAGAGAGAGAGAGAGAGAGAGAAGAAGAGAGAGAGAGAGACAGAGACAGACAGACACACAGACAGACACACACAAGACCGAGAGAGAGAGAGAGAGAGAGAGAGAGAGAGAGAGAGAGAGAGAGAGGAGAGAGAGAGAGAGAGAGAGAGAGAGGAGAGACAGAGAGAGACATGT
>CM054134.1:89725427-89727927 GCA_028751875.1 Rapana venosa | reverse complement strand
CCTTTCCCTTGGTTCAAACGGGAAAGTGCATGGACAAATTGCATCTTCCTTCTCCCCCTGTCTTTGTCTCACGTCTTCTCTCTCCTTCTCTCCTCCATCCCCCTCCCTCTCTTTGGTTCTCTCACTCCCCACACCCACTCTCTCTCTTACTACCCCTCCCCTCCCCACACTCTCTGTGTCTTCTTGTGTGCATGTATGTGTGCAATAAAGGAACATTGTAACTCAGTTTATTTCACAATTTGGTTAATATCACGATGCCATTATTTTTCCAAAGAGGAAACAGCCGACCCAGCAAACTACTAATTATTGGTAACACAAAAGTCATTTTGTCCAACTAATGATACCATTCTGATTAAACTAATGGCTGAGGTGTAGTCCTTGCTACATCAAAGGATCGTTTCATTAGCTGGTCACTTAAGTCACCCCCAAAATTAGTCATGTATAGTGTCCTCCACCATTCACAGAACCAAATTATGTGCGAAGGGGTGTTTTATGCTGGGAATAGCGATAAGAACAATTACGTTTGTTGTTGGGTTTTGTTGTTGTTTTTTGGGGGTAAGAGTATTGATCAGAATTTTTTTCTTGTCTTGTAGTTTATCAGCCAGGTTTTGCACAAAGCTCCCCCCCCCCCCCTTCTCTCTCTCACTCTCTCTCTCTCTTTCTCTCTCTCTCGACACACACGTGCACTGGTTGTTACTTCATTACAATAATAATGATAATGATTGGCATTTTGTAAACATGCCTTTCCCAGGTTCAAATTGAAAAGTACAGGGACAAACTCTCTCTCTGTGTCTTTCTGTTTTTGTCTCTCTCTCTCATTGTGTCTCTGTCTTTTGTCTGCCTGTCTGTCTGTCTGTCTGTCTGTCTGTCTCTCTCTCTCTCTCTCTCTCTCTCTCTCTCTCTCACCTGTCTCTCTCTCCTGTGTCTACGTCTGTGTCTGTCTGTCGTCTGCTCTCATTTTGAGTGTGCCTTTCCCAAGGTTCAAATGGGAAAGTGCATGGATAAATTGCATCTCTCTTCTTCTCCCCCTCTCTGTCTCCCTTCTTCTCTCTCCTTCTCTGCTCCGTCATCCCCCTCTCTTTGTTTCTCGCACTCCCCCCTCTCTCTCTCTTATTACCCCCCCCCCCCTCTTCCTCTCGCTCTCTTGCTGTCCCCTCTCCCCCCTCTCTCTGGTTTTGATTGACTGATCGATTGATTGAGTATATTTGACTTAGGGCTTGGCGCAAAAAAGCTACGACATATCCCCCTCCCCTCTTCTGTTCACTAAAAACGGAAAAAGATGTTCTTTCGTTTGTTCGTTTGTTCTGTCTTGAAGAGGGACTTGGAGAGAGAGAGGGTATAATCATATTTCAAACACTTAAACAGTCTCTTCCCTTGTGACCTATTCATACGCTGTGTGCATTATCTTATTTCTGTGTCGTTTCAAAAGTCATACGTTATTGTATTTCTGTTCCATTTCAAAACTCAAACTTTATTGTATTTCTGTGTCGTTTCAAAAGTCATACATTATTGTAATTCTGTTTCATTTTCAAAACTCATACTTTATTGTATTTCTGTGTCGTTTCAAAAGTCATACATTATTGTATTTCTGCTCCATTTCAAAACTCATACTTTATTGTATTTCTGTATTGTTTCAAAAGTCATGCATAACTTTAAAAAAAAAAAATCGTTCCTCGGCTAGAGCTCCGAGGCTCACCAAATGGTGAGATTTGTGTGTAAGCGACCGCTTTTGCGTGCCAATAAGGTAGCTGCATTCCGACTTCGGGGATGATGTGTAAACACCACGCCATTGTACATGCGGATTTTATTTTTTAATTTTTGTTACTCGTTCCTACCGGCACTCAATGGCCTACTCTTCCGAAAGGTGGAACGGGTTTTAACGTATATGCAAGATATTGCGCATGTGATAGCACACGGGACATTGGTTTATAGTCTCATCAGAAGGACTTTGAGGGAATGGAGTGGATTCTGATGTTAGCGCTTTGATTTGTGTTCCTTTGCAAGATTCAGCGCTATATAAATTCCATACATTATTTATCATTATTATTATTATTATTATTGTTATTGTTATTATTATCATTATATTATTATTATTTATTATTATTATTATTATTATATTATTATTATTATTATTATTATTTTTATTATTATTATTATTTATTATTAACTCCAGGGCAAAAGCTCCCCTTGAACGGGTTGCCTCTCTGGTGACTTGATCCCGAACCGTCAGATCACTAGTACAATTGTCTAACCACTATAGTGCCCTGCCCCTATACATAATTATTTTATTACTGTATCGCTTCAAATATCAGATCATTTTTACTTTATTACTGTATCGCTTTAACAAAAATAAAATATTATTTTATTACTGTATCGCTTCAAAATTATATATTATTTTATTACTGTATCGTTAAAAAAAGTCAGATATTATTCCATTACTGTAACATTTCAAAGCTCACAATAAATGACTGATTTTTAAAAAAAAACACTATTTAAAAAC
>CM054134.1:89712927-89720427 GCA_028751875.1 Rapana venosa | reverse complement strand
CTCTCTAGAGCCCCCTTCGCCCTCCCCCCTTCCCCTCCCCCCCCCCCCCCTCTCTCTCTATCCCTGAGCTTGATACAGAGCATATGGATACAGATGGGGGACTAGTGTTCTGTTTTCTGTCTGCATCGCTTATTGTTTTATGTTTGTTTGTTCGCCTGTCTGTCTGCTCCCGTGTCCTCCACAATATTACGAGGTTTTCTCTTATATTGCCTGTGACTAGTATTTGTTCCTGTTGTTGTTGTCGTGGTGTTGTTGTAATATGTTTGTCTGTGTGTTTGCTCGCTCTCGTACGTGTCTGTGCGGATGACTGTGTGTCCTTTGTCTTCTGCTTATCCAAAGGGGATGGGATCGCTGGGGTCACAGGTATTTGTCTGCTTGTCTGAGTGGTGGTGCCACTGAGTCCCTCTCAGTTTGGCTTAGCCGATCATTTTGTGCCTCTATTTTTTGTTTAAACTGTACTTCTGTGAGTCTGTATGTTTCTCCTCTCTCTCTCTCTCTCTCTCCTCTCCTCTCTCTCTCTCTCTCTCCTCCTCTCTCCTCTCTCCTCTCTCTCTCTCTCTCTCTCTCTCTCTGTTGTGTGTGTGTGTGTGTGTGTGTGTGTGTGTGTGTGTGTGTGGCTTGCTTGTCTGTGTCTGTCGCTTGTATGTCTATCTGTCACTCTGTCTGTCTCTCTGTCTTTCCCTCTCTCTTTCTCAAAGTCCTTCGACTTCGGATGAGATTATAAACCGAGGCCCCGTGTACGAACGCACGCAGAACATCTTGCGCACACGTTAAGTCCTGTTCCGCTTTTTGTAAGAGTAGGCCATTGTGTGCCGGTGGGAACAGATGACAGAATTCACAAAACCGCATACACACGAGGACTGGATGTAAAAGAACACATAAGTGCTTATTCCATTATCCTCGATATAAAAGAATAAGTGCTTATTCATTATCATCGAAAGAAAAGAATACACATTGCCTTGCCTTGCCCTAACTCCCCCCCCACCCCCCTTTCCTTTCCGTCTGTCTGTCTGTCTTGCTCTTTCTCATTGCAGTGACTAAAGTAAAATGAGTCGTTTCCATTTTTGTCTCTGACTTTAAAAAAAGTTGGGTTGATTGCTTCATTGGCTTGTTAAAATGCATGGCTGTGCGAGCGTCGATATCAATAGTGTGAATATATCCTTGTGTATGAGGGAACATTTCGATGTGTATAGATATGTCATTAGTCAATTTGTATTTATTTGGTTGGTTTATTATATGATTGACCGGTAATGTGAGTAATTGATTGCATGTTTAGCTAAGTCATTAAGTTTATTATCAGCTTCAATGTGTATATTGTGTTTATTTGCCTGTTGATTTCCATTTCTTTATGTGGGCCTGGTGTAAAGAAGCTCCTAGCTTACCCATTTACCCTCAATAAAACATTCGAGTTCGGGCTCTCTCTCTCCTCCCTCTCTCTCTCTCTCTCTCTCTCTCTCTCTCTCTCCTCTCTCTCTCTCTCTCTCTCTCTCTCTCTCTCTCTCTCTCTCTCTCTCTCTCCTCTCTCCCCCCCCCTCTCTCTTTTTCGTTTTTTCTCCTTGTGTTGACTATAATGCGTGTTGGATGCTGGAGAAAAGAAAGAAGGGAAGGGGCAGAGAAGTTTGATCGAAAAATAGACGTTCTGGAGATACTAATGAAGATGCTACGAAGACGACATGGAGACAGCAGCTGCCATGAAGAAGTGACGAAGAGTCCTTCGGATGAGACTATAAACCGAGGTCCCGTGTGCGAACGCACGCAGAACATCTTCCGCACACGTTAAAACCCGTTCCGCTTTTGGGAAAGAGTAGGCCGGTGGGAACGGATAACAACATTTACAAAACTGCATACCTACACACGTGGACTGCTTATTCCATTATCCTCGAAATAAAGAATAAAAGTTAAAAAAAGGAAAGAAAAGAAAAGAAAGAGTAAAAGTCTGCAACAGAATATCCCATGTAATTTATGCCACACCCCGTCTGCCCACATATCCTTGTTGCAGAGACGTGACCACCAACAACACAGAGCCCGATTCTCCAGTGAAGCTTCTTCTTGTGCATGTTGGCGGCAGTGGTCGTGTTTGCTCAACCTGCCTAGCAAACGCGAACATCATTTACTGGAATATTTGGCCTGTAGATTAAATTGGATCTTCCCCCTGCAATGATACTCAAGCACTTTGGGATTTCAGGCACCGGCAAGTCTGCATCATAGATGCTCTGGGAGATGAAACAAATTCCCAGCCGTAAACAACGTGCAGGTTTCTCCGAGAGTTGACTCTGTGATTCCAGGATTCTTATATCTTTAAGAACAAAGCTTAGGTTGTGTTCGTTCAAGCCACCATGACATCATCAGCAAACCTGGAAAGTCCACCCAAGACAAAATGATTCTCGCTGGCTGATGTACGCACAATAGCGGTAGAAGTAGTAGCAGTATTAGCAGCAGCAGTGGTAGAAGCAGAAGCAGCAGTAACGGCGGCGGCTGCAGCAGCAGCTGGAGCAGCAGCAGCAGCAGCAGCAGCAGCAGCAGAAGTAGCAGCAGCAGCAGAAGTAACAGCAACAGCAGAAGTAGCAGCAACAGCAGCAGCAGCAGTAGTAGTAGTAGTAGCAGCAGCAGCAGCAGCAGCAGCAGCAGCAGCAGCAGCAGCAGCAGCAGCAGCAGCAGCAGCAGCAGCAGCAGCAGCAGCAGTTGCCAAAACAGAGGTTCAATGTTTCTCCAAACTGGCAAATTCCATGCGTTATAAATGGAACATTATCAATGATAGACGTCACGGTTGTGAAACTGCGGCACGTGGGAAAACGCGCTGTAGAAATAGAAGACTTCCTCCTCCTCCTTCCCCTCTTCCTCCTCCTCCTCCTTCCCCTCCTTCTCTTCTTCTCTCTCTCTCTTCTTCTTTCCTTCTTCTTCTTCTTCTTCTTCTTCTTCTTCTCCTCTCTCTTCTTCTTCTTCTTCTTCTTCTGTCTTCTGTCTGTCTTCTGTCTGTCTCTGCTGTCTCTGCTTCTGTCCTGCGTTCTGTTGTTTGCGTTGTCGTCGTCGTCGTCGTCGTCGTTGTTGTTGTTCTTGTTGTTTTTGTTGTTGTTGTTCTTCTTCTTCTTCTTCTTCTTCTTCTTCTTCTTCTTCTTCTTCTTCTTCTTCTTCTTCTTCTTCTTCTTTCTTCTTCTTCTTTCTTTTCTTTTCTTCTTCTTCTTCTTCTTCTTCCTTCTTTTCTTCTTCTTCTCTTCTTCTTCTTCTTCGCATTCTTCTTTTCTTCTTCTTCTTCTTCTTCTTCGTTCTTCTTCTTCTTCTTCTTCTTCTTCTCTTCTTCTTCTCTTCTTCTTCTTCTTCTTCTTCTTCTTCTTCTTCTTCTTCTTCTTCTTCTTCTCTTCTTCCTTCATGTTGGTGTTATCGTCTTCGTCACCGTCGTCGTTATTTAACAAAGATTACACCAACTCGCTGGAAGCCCGTTTCGTTAAGTTTTCATTGGCTCAAGGTTTTTCAAAGAATTTTTGATGAAAGCTGTATTAAAGAAAATGATTTTTTTTTAATGAAAAAGAAAAAAAAATGAATTAGAAAAAAGACTAAAATAATAAAAATTTCTTCGGAGCTCACGAAAACACAAAACATTTATGTTTTACTCATAAGACTAAAGCTATAACAAAAGACTACTATTCAGGACTTTTGAATTATTGAAAAAAAAGAGAATAACTCAACGTTGCAGCATCGCTGAAAGACAGAAAGAAAGAGAGAAGAAAGAAAGAATGACAGAAAGAAAGAACAGAAAGAAAGAACAAGTTAAATGAAAATAAACTCGAATGTCGCGAAGATTGACAGTAGAATGTTGTGTAGTATTAGTGTGTGGTGTGTTGTGTGTGTGTGTGTGTGTTAGTGGTGTGTGTGGTTATGTGTGTGTGTGTGCACGCGCCGCGCCGCGCGCGTATGTGTGCATGAAAAAATTATGATGTAGCACCATTTAGCATTTTGCCGAATGAAAGAATGTGTCTGCGTATGTGTGTGTATGTGTGTCTCTGCGTGCAAATGCGTGCGTGCGTGCGTGCTTGCGTTTGCATGCGCGTGCGTGTGTGTGTGTGTGTTCATGCACGCGCATACCTATGTGTCTGTCCATCTGTCCATCTGTCTGTCCTCCTCTGTATCTCTCTATATCTCTAGGTGTCTTTGTCTGTCTGTGGCTGTGTATATGCATTACCATAACTGTGAAGTTCATCATTTTTTCTAATGAATAATAATAATAATAAAAACAACTGTCACTCACAACTCAAAACAATTAGCAACGACCACCTGTGCTGCCACTAATAATTGTCTTTCACTTTTTGATGACAAAGGACCAAGGTTGGGGGTGGGGGTGGGGGTGGGAGGGTTGTGAGTGAGTGGGTGGGGGGGGGGGACGGGGGTGGGGGGGGGGGGGGGGGGGGGGAGAGGGAGTGGAAGGAATCTCTTCAAAACGAGAGGAGGAAAATTCATATGGCTTGCACGTCTCATAGTTGTGACAAAGGTAATTATACAAGGACTGCATGTTCCCATTGTGGTTGTAGAACCCGGACGAATGCTTTGCGTTAGTACATGATTGTGCTGCGCTTCGGGAAGCCCTGTAGTAATTTATTTTCTTTCGTGGACCATCTCTGTATCCGTGTGCACGAGACGATGTAGAGGGGATACTGGTGTGAGTGTTTTGACCAAGAGCTATGGCACATGATGCTATGGAACTGATGTCCAAGCAGGTTGGTCTGTTTGGTGTGTGTTGTGTGTGTTGTATTGTGGTGTTTGTAGTGTGTGTATGTGTGTGTGTGTGTGTGTGTGTGTGTGTGTTGTGTGTGGTGTGTGTGTGTGGTGTTGTGTTGTGTTGTGTTGGTGTTTGTGTTTGTGTTGTGTTGTGTGTAGTGTGTGTTCGTTTGTTTGGTTGTTGTTTTGTGTGTATGCTTTTTTTGTTTGTTTGCTTCGGCAGTGTTATGAAAAGGTTGTTGTTCACGATAGTTGTGTTTTTATGTTGGTGTGTTTGTGTATTTGAGCTACTTTTTCATCACCACAATCTCTGTCGTCCTCTCGTCCTCACTATTGTCTTAATCATCGTCAACGTCGTCGTCGTCCTCCTCCTCCTCATCATCAGCTTTTTTCTCTTCTTTTTTTTCATGCTTCTTTTCTTCTTCTTCTTCTTCTTCTTCTTTTCTTTTTTCTTCTTCTTCTTCTTCTTCTCTTTCTTCTTCTTCTCTTCTTCTTCTTCTTCTTTTTCTTCTTCTTCTTCTTCTTCTTCCCCTTTTCTCTTCTCCCCTTTCTCGTATTCTACTTCTTCCACATTAGAGGGAAGAGGGGGAGGAGCAGGAGGAGGAAGAGGAGGAGGAGGAGGAGGAGGAGGAGCAGCAGCAGCAGCAGCAGCAGCAGCAGCAGCAGCAGCAGCACCAACAGCAGCAGCAGCAACAGCAACAGCAGCAGCAGCAGCAGCAGCAGCAGCAGACGGTTTTGTTTTTCTCTCTCTCTCCAATAAACAGTTCAACGACCGTTGCATGCCTTCGCTCAGCTGGCGCATAACTGTAAAATAAGAATCCACTAACGCTTCAGACCTGAAGCTCTTTACTCCTACTGAGTGCACATCTTTTTAAGAAACTTTAGGTCTACTGGACAGCAAATTTGAACATGTGTAGGTCTTGTGACTTTCATTCAGTTACTCTCGTTAATAATAGTATGTACCTAAGGTTTGGGCAGTGAAACAGAAAACATTATTTCAATAATAGATTTTCAGTTTACATGGTAGGGCATTGGTGTGTGTAGATATAAGCGCATGTGTTAGTGTGCACACATTATGTGCATATGTGCGTGCGTGCGTGTGTATGTGTGTTGTATCGTATGTGGTGTGTGAGAGAGAGAGAGAGAGAGAGAGAGAGAGAGAAGAGAGAGAGACAGAGAGAGAAAGAGCGAAAGAGAGAGAGAGCGAGCGAGCGAGCGAGCGAGAGGGAAGAGAGAGAGAGAGAGAGAGAGAGAGAGAGAGAGAGAGAGAGAGAGAGAGAGAGAGAGAGAGAGAGAGAGAGAGAGAGAGAGAGAGAGAGAGAGAGAGAGAGAGAGAGAAAAGAAGAAGAAGAAGAAGAAGAAGAAGAAGAAGAAGAAGAAGAAGACGAAGAAGAAGGAAGAGAGAAGAAGAAGAAACGCAGAACAGAACAGAACATAAGAAAACAGAAGAGAAGAAGAAAAGAAAAACAACAACGAAAGACTGAAAATGGGGGGGGGAAACCATTCCTCTTGAAAGTGTCCTCTTGTTTGTCTCCTTAAAATTATGCTTCCGACAAAACATGGGGTGGGACTAATGTTTCAAACATAAAGCAGCAACAACAACGAACCCCCCCCCCCCCCCCCCCCCACACACACACTACACCAAAAAAACCCCTATAAACAAAAGAAAAATCCAAAACAAAATCTAAAACACAAAAAACATCCAAAACAAAAAAAATATGGTGTATGAAAGCGATCGAAACTGTCCAGAACCAAAGAACAGACTATAAAATGTCATCTTAGATGCAGGGTGTCTACTTTCTATTCTGTGCCCGTGCCTTTGGAAATCTCTTCCTCCCTTCCTTCCCCTCTCTCTCTCTCTTTCTCTCTTTGTGTTTTCTTCTATCTCCTCTCCTCCCTCCCCCCTCTCTCTCTCTCTCTCTCATCATTATTTCTCCCTCTCCTTCTCTGTCCTTGTTACTTGTTCTCAGTGTGTCTCTGTCTTAGTTTTTTCCCCTATCATTCTCTCGTTTTTTTACGTGTCTGTCTGGCTCTGTCTATCTCGTCTGTCTCATCTTCATTTTCCTCTTTCCTTTCTCCCTCTATCCCTCTCTCCTTCTATCCCTCTCTCTCTCTCCACCTTTGGTCTGTCTGTCTGTTTCTGTCTGTCTGTCTGTCTGTCCCCCCCCCCCCTCTCTCTCTCTCTCTCCCTCTCTTTCTCTCTCCCTCTCCCTCTCTCACCCCCACTCTCTCTCTCTTTCTCTTTCTCGTTTTCATCTCTCCATTCCCGAAGATCAGCGAACGGTCCCTGGGCCAGATATATCATTCTCAATTTGGCCCACTATTCATCACTGAAATTCCCTCAAGCCTCTTGCCCGTACTTTTCCTCTACACACACACTCATACATACGTACACACACACACACACACACACACAACACACACACACACACACACACACACACAACACACACACACACACACACACACACACACACACACACACACACACACACACACACACCAAGTATGCACACACGCACGCACACATACATACATACATACCACGCACGAAGGCAAGCGCGAACACACACACTCAAGGCGTGCACACACGCATGCACACAGAGCATACTCGTCTAATATCACTTTAAGTGAACAGACGTAAAATTGAAGACACAGAGTTTGCCTGCATACGCACTCTTACTCATGCACTTTTTCCGAAAGAAGATATGGACACACACGCGCGGGCGCACGCGCATTCACACGCACACTCAAACACACATATTGATTAATTCCCCTCCTCTCCACCCC
>CM054134.1:89680427-89707927 GCA_028751875.1 Rapana venosa | reverse complement strand
GGTGCAGTGGATTGTCGGTGAGCTGGGAGATCTGTCGTTCGTCGTGTGTTCACTTCTTTGTGTGGAGAGGAGTAGGTAGGGGTGTGGTATATGTGTGTGTGTGTGTGTGTGTGTGTGTGTGTGTGTGTGTGTGTGTGTTGTGAGTGTGTTGGACAGTTAACATCAAAGGGTGTTTGTAGTCTCCTTGTGGGGTTTGGGATCCTGACACAGGTTTTTGTTGGTGAAGGGATCTGGGCAGCTCTTTTCTGGGTGCTCACCTCACTAATATTTAGGGTCTTTTTGTGTGACCTGATTATAATCTACAGTCAACAACTTAATCTTTTATTTTTGGGGGTTCTCAATTAGTAAGCGACCATTAGGGACTGAAGTCTACTTTGATCAAACAGTATAAATGGACTTACAGTCAAGAATTCTATGTTTTATTTCTTTGTTTTGTTCTCAGTTTCATTAGGGACTGAAGTTTTACTTTGATTTTAAAAAAAAGTATGAATGGAATTTATTGGCGTGTAATGTGATAAAATCTAGGGTTTTGTTTGTTTGCTTTTTGGTTTTCGTTTGGGGATATCGTGTTCATCGGTCACTTTCGCTAATAGCCAAGCAAATTGTAAATGTGCAGCAGTGAGTGGTGTATCTTGAGTTTAGTATGGTACAGATAGAAAGGCATCCTTGTGCCATCAGCGGTGTTGTTCGTTCTAAACTGTGCTGCATCTCACAGGGTGGACTCCTCAGCAAAATTGTAGAGGTCATTGATGAGGGACAGTAGTGCCCATATTTGTGTGGACAGTTCTGAGCTGAATGTTGAACTCCGAGGGTAAACAGTGTAGTCAAGTGTTTGGACAAAGGAAGCAGTGCAGTTTGGTCCTTAAAGGTCAGGGAGGATAAGATGATGGTGTGTGATCATGGTGGTGACTTTGGGGATTGTAGTTCGTTGCGGACATATAGAAGTGGTCGCTTCTGCTTCAGATTATAGATGAAGTTGTATGATGCCTTCTGCAGCTTTACATCTTCTGTGGAGTCAACAGTGTCTTAACAAAACTGTGGCCACACTGCTGGATAAACCATTATTTATTTGATTTCCCTATGCAATGGAAAAAAACAATATAAAATTTAATTCAGTAAACAAAAATCTGTGACAAAATAAATCTTACTCATCGTGAAAGCAAAAACAAAAAGGCTAATAAATCTCACTTTACAAGGAAGCAAAACAAGACTAGACATAGGTGGACGAGGAAGCAACTTCACTTTTTCAACCATCTCTCTGCAAAGGAAGCTGCGATGATTCGCTCCTGAAGGAAGCAAAAGCAATGGTAAAGTTCCCTCTTACGAGGCAGCAAAGGCACCATTGACATTTATAATTCTCACTCTACACACAAACAACAACAACCACACCAAGAAGAAGAAGAGCAAACTTTTGCTCCACAAGCCAGCAACCACGGGAAACTTCGAAGGTAAAGGTTTGTCCCTAGAGAGAGCCACCACAGCCGCCACCATTGATCTCGTGGTGGGCTCCGTGTTGGGGGGAGGAGGTGGAGTGTGCGGGTCAGGAGGCCAGGCGGCGACCAGTGGTCAGTCGGATGTGGGCTGTGGGGCCATGGCTGCCCAGTACTACCAGCCCTGGCCTCGCTCCTCCATCGTGGCCATTCTGGACTTCCCCTACACCAAACCGGTAAGGGTTCCTGCTTCTCGTCTCCTCTTTCCAGATAATGATGCGTTTCAATGTGTCTGTCAGTATTGTCATTGCCCTTCAATGGAATGATTACAGTGTTTTTCACTTGACTTGACTTAACTTAGCTCCAACATAGTATATTTTAAAATCTGTGTGTGTATGAGTGGGTTTGAAGGGCGTGTGTGTGTGTGTTTGTGCGTGTGTGAGTGGGTTTGAAAGGTGTGAGTGTGTTTGTGTGCGTGTGCGTCTGTGTGTGTGTGTTGAGTGGGTTTGAACATCTACCAACTTTCCATACTATTAGCTACAAACTATGAATTTTCAAATCTTACCTCCTCCACCCCCTACTCACTTTTTACTCTGTCAGCTGCAAACTTTGTTGTAAATGAAATCCAGAAATGTTACCTGACCGATCGTTCCCAATTTGGAGAGCATGAAAATCGAATCCTTCAGAATAGTTATATCTTCTGTGGTTGTCAGTTATTGTGGGTAACATCGACCACTGTAGATATTCGGCCATTAGTGTATTTCTGTTCATGTCCATTCTCTATCTTGTTGCGGATGGATTAAGCACTGGTCTGCAATTTCTCTGAATGATACATAAAAACAACACATTAACTTTCAAATAAGGGACAAAAATAGACACGGTCAACAAACAGAAGTGTGGCAATACTCATCACCTTTCGTACAGGAGTTCCTTCCCGTCATCCACTGCAATTCCTATTTTAAGTTACCGGAAGTAGTTTTCAAAGACTTCCGGTCGCAAAAAGAAGAGGACTACTTTCGAGACTCTCTTTAGATTCTTAGGGAAAATAGTCTAGAACTTTTCAGGGGAAAAAGGAACTTTGCGATACAAAACTGTAGAAGGCAGAAAGTAAAGTTTTGCTCTCTCTGTCTGTGTCTGTCTCTCTGTCTGTCTCCCTGTCTGTCTGTTTGTCTTTCTTTCTCTGTATGTCTCTCTGTCTGTCTCTCTGTCTGTCTCTGTATGTCTGTCTACTTGTCTGTCTGACTGTCTGTCTGTCCTTTGAGAGGCACATTCACAGGCACATGCACGCACACACGCACGTACACCCCCCCCCCCCCCCCCCCCTTCAAACCCACTCATATACACACAGACGCACACGCGACTGTAAACTGAGGTCTTATGTGCGAACGCACACAGAACATCTTGCCTCACATATTAAAACCTGTTCCACCTTTTGGAAGAGTAGGTTTTTGTGTGTCGGTGCCAACAGTCGACAAAATTTACAGAACAGCATGTACATGGGGACTGAATGTAAAGGAAAAAAACAAAACACAGGAATGTTGATTCATTATCCTCAAAATAAAAGAATTGGTTTGAAATTGATTTGATCTCTCTCCCCCTCCCTCCCTCTCTCTCTCTCTGTCTCTTCTCTCTCTCTCTCTCTCTCCTCTCTCTCTCTCTCTCTCTCTCCATCCTTCCTCTTTTTTTCTCTCTACACACACACACACACACACACACACACACACACACACACACACACACACACACACACACACACACACACACACACACACACACAACACACACACACCTCCAACTTTGTTTTGAATTGTGGCCCAAGGCAGGTGTTCAACAAAACCATTTTCATTTCATTTCATCTCCTCTCTCTCTCTCCCCTCTCCCTCCCCCTCTCCCTCCCTCTCTCTCCCTCCCTCTCTCTCTCTCTCTCTCTCTCTCTCTCCCCTCTCCCTCTCTCCCTCCCTCTCCCTTCCCGCTCTTTCTCTCCCCTCTCCTTCCCCGCTCTTTCTCTCTCCCTCTCTCCCTTCTTCCCTCTCTCCCCCTCTCTCTCCCTCTCCCTCCCTCTCTCCCCCTCTCTCTCCCTCCCTCACTCTCTCCCCTCTCTCCCTCTCCCCTCTCTCTCTCCCCTCTCTTCTCTTCTATGTTATGCCCCATTTTTCCCAAGGCTCTGCTCAGTGGTGGTGACGGTGGTTGTAGATGCCCTGATGAGGTAGGATCAGGGTGGACAGGGTTTTTTTGTTTTGTGTGTTTTGCATTCACTTGACCTGTAGTGCCGCTTATGTAGTGTCCTCACATCCATTGTTGCTAGTTATGCCAAGAGACGGGCCATACTAGATGACAGGTAGGAAAGAGAGGGAGAGGGAGAGAGGTGTGGAGGGGGAGAGAGGGGGAGAGGTGGGAAGGGGGGGAGGGAGAGGGAGAGGGCGAAGGAGAGATGAGAGAGAAGGGGGAGAGAGGGGGGAGGGGGAGGGAGTGAGAGAGAGAGAGAGAGAGAGAGAGAAGAAGAGAGAGAGAGAGAACAGAGACAGATACAGAAACAGAAACAGACAGGAGGAAGAGAAATGTCTGTCTGTCTGTCTGTCTGTCTGTCTGTCTGTATGTATGTATGTACAAGCTAACCACACACACACGCTACACCCCCCCACCCCCCCCACACCACCACACACACACACACACACACACACACACACACACACAGATGGACTTATTCATTTCGAGGATGGGAATTGACAAACCCTGAAGTGTATTTTAAAGATCCATTTCTTGACTTCATTAAGATTTGCTTCATAAATTGCAAAACGATCAAGTAATGAAACTTGTCACGCGACAAAGACTACATACACTTCATTGCCATAAATAAAGAAAAAGAATAAAGAATGAATCATTATCACGTACAGCGCTGGTGATTCATGTGGCCGTAGATATCAATCAGTATGCACTTTCATGAATGCATGCGACGATGTTATGGCCACAGAGAGAGAGAGAGAGAGAGAGAGAGAGAGAGAGAGAGAGAGAGAGAGAGAGAGAGACAGACAGACAGACAGACAGACAGAAAGACAGAGACAGGCAGACAGAAAAAAGAAGAGAGAGTGGCGGAGTGAGAGAGAGCCAGACAGACACAGACAAAAGAAAGAGAGAGGGGGAGGGGTGAGAGAAAGAGACAGAAAGACAGACAGACAGACAGAGACACAGAAACAGAGAGAAACTTAGACAGAAAGACACACAGAGACAGATGTATGTGGCCGTAGATATCAATCAGTATGCACTTTCATTAATGCATGCGACAATGTTATGGCCAGAGAGAGAGACAGAGACAGACAGACAGACAGAAAGAAAGACAAACAGACAGACAGACAGACAGACAGATAGAAAGACAGAGACAGACAGACAGACAAAAGAAGAGAGAGTGGCGGAGTGAGAGAGAGACAGACAGACACAGACAAAAGAAGAGAGAGAGGGGGAGGGATGAGAGAAAGAGACAGAAAGACAGACAGACAGACAGAGACACAGAGACAGAGAGAAACTTAGACAGAAAGACAGACAGAGACAGACAGACAGACAGATACAGAAGAAGACAGAGACTGATGTAAAGAAACAAACATACAATACAGAGTAAACGACATGAGAAGAAAACAGACCAACAGGCAGAGAGAGACAGACACAATCAAACAGACAAAGACATCAAATAAAGGAACACTACTACTCAAACTTTCGGAGGAAAAAACCCAAACCCAACCTCTTTAGCGAAGTCAAACTGATGTAGGTTTGAAGTCATGGCCTGTTAGCTATGTGTTAGTTGGTTGATTGGTTAGTTGTCCGGTTGGTTGGTTGGTTGGTTGTCTGATTGTATGCGTGTGTGCTCGCTTGTTTTTGCTTTATATACACAGTGTTATGATTTATGTTTGGAATGAAGAATATTGCTTTTTGTCATAAATGATGTAACTTAATGATTGTACCTTTTTTTTTAATTACAGTGACAATGCCTTATGAGAACAAAGGTCTGATTTGTAGAAAATAAGATTCATACACACACAAACATACAAGCATACAAAGATACAAGCATACATAAATACATACATACATACGCATACATGCATACATGCATACATGCATACATACATACATACATACATACATACATACATACATACATACGCACACACATACATATATACATACATACTTACATACATACATACATACATACATACATACATACATACATACATACATACATACATACATACATACATACATACATACAGACAGACAGACATACATACATACACACACACACATCCATCCATCCATCCATCCATCATCATCCATCCATCCATCCATCCATCCATCCATCCATCCATCCATCCATAACACACACACACACACACACACACACACAACACACACAAACACACACACACACACACACACACACACACACACACACACACACACACACACACACACACACACACACACACACACACACACACACACACACACACACACACATCAGTATTGTCTGTTGTCCTCAAGCTAAAGAATTTTGCCTCGTCATTTACTTGGCTTTTCCTTGCATCAAGAATTTGCCTTGCCTTGCCTTGCCTTAGCTTACTTCGTCTGTTGGTCTGTCTGTTCGCTAGCTTGTCTGCCTGCCCTCTTGCCTGTCTGACTCGACTGCCTGTCTGTCTGCCTTTCTGTCTGTCTTTTCTGAAAAATATTACGGATGACGAAGTATGACATTCTCATGCATAAATTTCTAGGGTGACCAAAACGTCCATCGCAGGAATATTTTTCTTTTCTTCCATACTTTTACTTTTTTTTCTTTCTTTTTTTTTTTGTTCTCTCAGAAGCTTATCAAAATTCTATCCGCCAGAAATAAAGAAGCCACTACCATCTCTATGTCCCTCCCCCCCCCCCCCCAAAAAAAAAAAAAAGTTAAGGGAAAGAAGAGAGAGAAAGAGAGAGAGAGGGGTGGGGGGGAGAGAGAGATACAGAGACAGAGACAGACAGACAGAAAGACAGACAAGCAGGAAGACAGACGGACAGACAGACAGACACAGAAAGAAGAAGGAAGGGAGGGAGAGAGAGAAAGAGTTTCATACTAATTTTGCCAGATGAAAAGTTTTCTTTCCCTATGGCTCAGAACCTTCAGGTCTGCCTGTCTGTCTGCCTGTCTGTCTGTCTGTTTGTCGGTCTGTCTATCTGTCTGTTTGTTGGTCTGTCTGTCTGTCTGTGTGTCTGTCTATCTCTTTATTTTTCTGTTCCAATCTGCTTCTCTCTCTCTTCTCTCTCTCTCTCCTCTACTCTTCTCTCTCTCCTTCTCTCTCCTCTCTCTCTCCCTCCTCCTCTCTCTCCTCTCTCTCTCCCTCTCTCTCTCTCCTCCTCTCTCTCTCCTCTCTTCTCCCTCTCCCTCCCCTCTCCCTTCACTCCCTCTCCTCTCTCCTCTCTCTCTCCTCTCTCTCTCCTCTCTCCCTCCCTTTCTTATTTATTTCTTTTTTGGTTTCTTACTTTTTTTTGAGTGTCTAAAGTTTTTGTAATGTTTTACGATCATTTTTCTACCTTACTTTTGTTTTTTTTTAAAGGTTTCTTTGTTTTTCTTTTCTGTGTATCTTTATTAGTTTCGTGTTTCGTGTTTCTGTTTGTCTTTCTCGCTTCCTTTCTTTCTCTCATTTTTTCTGTATCTTTTTCTGCCTGTCTTTCTTTCTGTTTTCTGTCTGTCGTGTCTCTGTTTTTTCTCTTTTCCAGCATTCTTTCTTTCTTTCTCTCTTTCTTTCTCTCTTTCTTCCTTCCTTTCTTTCTGTCTTCCTTCCTTTCTTCCTTCCTTCCTTCCTTCCTTCCTTCCTTCCTTCCTTTCTTTCTTTCTTCTTTCTTTCTTTCTTTCTTTTCTTTCTTTCTTTCTTTTCCTTCCTTCCTTCCTTCCTTCCTTTCTATCTTTCATTCTTCCTTCCTTCCTTCATACCTTCCTTCCTTCCTTCATTCCTTCCTTTATTTCTTCCTTCCTTCCTTCCTTTCTTGCTGTCAGTCTGTCTTTCTGTCTGCCTGTCTGTCTTCTTTCTGTCCATATGCAATGTTTCACCTTCGGGAAATGACGGCCGGTTTCGGTCTCGGTGCGGCTACTTACATTTTCTTTTCTTTTTCTTCTTTTTCGTTGTTGTTGTTTGTTTGTTTGTTTGGGTTTGGTTGTTGTTGTTTTTTTTAGCTACTCCTGCATTTCGTAAATAGCGTGGATGAAAAAATGAGACATGAGCATAAAGAGAACCACATATCACGGTAAAAGTCTACAATTCACGGCAAAAACTGCAAAGAACCCGATAAAAACTGTTTTCTCTCATATTGCTTTTTTTTTTTTTTTACTGTGTTCCTCAGCTAGAGCTCCCAGGTTCACCAAATGGTGAGATTTTGGCGTATGCGACCGTTTTTGCCCACCATTAAGGTAGCCGCATTCCGATTCCGGGTATACATGAAGCATGTAAAAGCTGCACCTTACTATTAAAATAGGACATTTGCTTTCCTTTGACTGCATGGGCTAAAAGCATCACAGTATGAAGTTAATCAAAGCTTGATGATAGATTCTTAACCAATAATAAACATGAAAAATATCGCAATTAAAACCGAGTGTTACTGACATGTACCGAACCTCATAGGGCCTACAGTTTGTACGTATTACCAGGTGAACATCTAAGTTAGTTTCCTTACACTTGAATGAAATGCTGCTAGCTCGCGCGCGTGCGCGCGCGCGCGCGTGTGTGTGTGTGTGTGTGTGTGTGTGTGAAGCCAAGTCAAGTCAAAATGATCTTTATTGAGGGTAAAAGATTAAGTTTATATGTGTGTGAAGTCAAGTCAAAATTATCTTTATTGAGGGTAAAAGATTAAGTTTATACAACTTTTTTTCATCCTACCCTCACAGCCCCCCCCCCCCCCCCAAAAAAAAAAAAAGAAAAAAGAAAATTGACATGTAAAAGCATTCAAAATACAATGTTCACACATGTTGAAAACAAAAATCTATGAAGATATTAAAAAAATATATAAATTAAGACTAACTCTGTGTGTGTGGTGTGTGTGTGTGTGTGTGTGTGTGTGGTGTGTGTGTGAATGAGAGAGAGAGAGAGAGAGAGAGAGAGAGAGAGAGAGAGAGAGAGAGAGAGAGAGAGAGAGAGAGAGAGAGAATATTTTGAACCTGTTCATTATCAATCTTAGAGCAGAATAATGAAAAATAATAATAAAACTACCAACAATTATGCACATCACTATAATATATATTTCTATTTGGATTTCAATTATCCTTCATATATGACAGATAAAGCCTTGTAGCAATTTTATGTTATCAACAAATACTATCTTTCATTAACTGTGTGTGCCTGTAACCCCCCCCCCCCCCCCCTACCCACTCCACTCCCTCTCATACCCCCCCCCCCCCCCCCCCCCCCCCTCCCCCTCTCCCCTGTTCCTAGCACTGCATCGTCCGTTCCTGACTATTGAGAACGAACGAACGCCTTCACTGCGTACATCAAGCTGACACCTAATTAACCACGCCGACACATCATAATTAAACACACATAGCGGTGACTCATTCATACAGGCCTGCGCTTGCCGACAGCTGAGGTCGTCTCGTTTTATGGGCTTTTTTTTATATAGATCTCGTACACACACTCGGCATACACAGAACCGAAATGACTGCGAACAACACACAAAAAAAGAATGAATGAATGAAGAAAAAAGAACACACATACCAACAACATGGGGAGTTAATTCTGATTGCTAATATGATGGCGTGGGTACTATTACTTCCCCTTTGCAAAACGTTTGGCGATCGCTTTTTACAGGTCCTGGTTGTGTGTGTGTGTGTGTGTGAGTGATTGCGCTTTGTTGTTAAAGTGTTCCAGTGTGACGAAATAAAAACCCAACCACGGCAGCATCCACACTATTACATCAAGCACATGGGAGTAGGGATCGTTGCGTATAGATAGGTCAGGGAACGTTGCAACGGTTATAGTAGTCTGTTGCCAAGCAGCTATTGAATTATGGGGACTACTGAAACGGGGGCGTCTAAAACTCAGGTCAGTCAACTGTCCACTGAACCTCGAGGGCAAAGATTGATCAGACCTGTGGGATTTGTGATTGAGGCATTCTATACATCCTTCCTCTTGCAAACACGATACTGTGTGTGCTGTTTACAGACTTGAGTTACTCACATTGTGTTGTTGAGCACTGTGTGCTCCAGTAAAGACCCTGTCATTACATTTATACGCATTTTATCAGCGGAATAATCTCAGTGGTCAGAGCACTCGCTTTCCCCAAAGCTAAGGTTGAGCAGCATTGAGCGTGGCTACCAAGTAGATAAGTGACCGTTTGCGCGCCTTGGCTTCAGTACAGTTCCCCAGTCCACCCAGCTGTAAATGAACACCTGCCCCCTTTAGGGTCAGAGAAAGTAAAGCAGCGAAGGAGAGGAGATGGGCGCCGCCCTCAATATGCTGGGCCCCTAGAGAAACTGAGGAGAGGAGATGGGCGCCGCCCTCAATATGCTGGCCCCTTAGAGAAACACCTAGCTCTCCCCCAACGACGCGCATGGGTTATGGGATACCTGTATCTTTATTTGTTTATATTTTTTAAAGTTATTATTGTGTTCACAGCATCCTCACCTGGGCGATATTTCTACTAGTCTGATCCCAGTTTGCTGTCAAAGCATTTCAGAGATGGGAGAGCATAAAAAACCACACTCAGTTACAGTAGAATAATTATTCATCGTTTTTCTGGACAGGCCATGTAATAGGTTTTTTAAAATTTATATCTACAGTTTGTTTTATGAGATTAAAAAAGTAATTTAACCATCCCTCCTACTGTCTGGTCGTTATCATTGTCTGATGGCTCCTGTTTTGCATAGTTTCCCAATAATTATGATGGTTTTTACCACCCACTCCTCCTAAAAGTCAAAAGCAATTAAAAATGTTTAGATAGTACTTTGAATACGCAAAACAATCGTTTAAAAAACTCAAGTCATCTATCTAAAACGAAAGAAAGAACAACAACCCCCATCACCTATAGAAAAGGAAATGATAGTGGTGATGACTATAGTGATAATGATGATGTTGGTAAGGATAATAATTATAGAATAATTATGACAATGATGATTGTTCCTGTTGAATTGTGTTGGTTGTATGATTAATGTTGTAGTGTATTTAGGAGTTTAGAATGTCTGAAGCTAAGGTATCAGTTTCACACCATCACCTATCCCGTAGACTTGTACACTGTGGGGGTACCACTGAAGATTTTTCAACCAGCTTCCTCCAAAACATGTACGTCATCCTCATTATCATTGATCATTATGTAACAATAATTATAGACTGTTTGGGCACCACTGAAGATTTTGCATCCAGCTTCCTCCACTCACCGTGGTCATGTTAATCATGTTTCATGACGATAGTCAGGTTTCCAATACTATCTGAAGGTGAAGTTTTTCTCTCATCGTCTACACAGAAATTGGTGGGTCGGGCGCTTTCCGCTCGTATGAAAACAATACATGGAGATCATATATCCAACACAGGTATAGTGTGCGTAAAAGAACCAACAGCAGCTGGAGAGTTGCACTAATTGTTCTTGACTTATTTCTGCTCCTCTGAAGTTGGAGTATGGCTGCCTTTACGGCGAGGTACTTAGAAACAGTCATGCGCGCCAACTTCTCATTCAGTATACAATTTCAATCTCACAGTGATTCCCAGGTGGGATGAGTGAGTTAGAGGTGCACATTCTGGGTGACCCCCAGAGTGTTAAGCAGGGGAACGCACAAAAACGACACTGAATTCTGTAGAAAAGGGCTACCTTCTTTGGTAAACAAATAGAACATTGGCACAGACAAAAAACCCAAAAGCATAACAAACAAACAAGTAACAAAAACGGGCAGCGTCAGATTACATGTAGCTCAAATCCTATAAAGAGAATCTTGCCGTGACTATAAATCCCTACAAGAACACACACACACACACACACACACACACACACACACACACACACACACACACACACACACACACACACACACACACACACACACACACACACACACCACACACACACACACACCTAATATCACTAAGAGTGAACAGACGCTAAGTTGAAGACATACACATACACATACATACATACACACACACAAAGTGGTGGGGAACGGATGATAAAATTTACAAAACTGCATACACACGGGGACCGGATGGAAAAAAGCACATGAGTGCTTTTTCCATTATCCTCGAAATAAAAGAATAAGTATAAATTATTTTTTAAACTCCCACATATCCCTACAAGAAACAGAATATAACAAACTGGTACCAAGAGAAAAACGATGCGATAAAGTACTATGCAAAAATCCAGTACAGCACAAGATCCATCGTGCATCCACTATAGCAGCGCATGTAGAATATTCCAAAAGGCAGTGATGCGTTCTCCAAAACCCGAAATTCGCTCGCTGGGGGCAGAAGGATAGGGAAGACGTCTGCTGTACATGACTTGACTAGTGGCATTCTGAAAGTGGTATAGTCGACTAGTAAGCCCATTTTAAACACAGACACACACAGACACACGCGCGCGAGCACACACACAGACACATGCACACACACACATGCACACACACACACAACCTCCTCTCTCTCTCTCTCTCTCTCTCTCTCTCCTCTCTCTCTCTCTCTCTCTCCTACACACTCACACACACACACATGCACACACACACACACACACACACACACACACACACACACACACACACACACACACACACACACACACACACACACACATACACACAACCTCTCTCTCGTACACACAGACACACACACACACCCTCTCTCTCTCTCCTACACACACACACACACAACACACACACACACACACACACACACACACACACACACCACACACACACACAGGGTGGGGGAACGGGTGCCCCAAAAAAGACAAACGGGAAAAAAATCCCCAAACAAAAACGGACGAAAAAAAAACCCAACAAACAAACCAAACCCAAAAATAAAAGAAATAATTGAAAATTAAAAAAACCCCCCAAAAAACCCTACAAGAAAAAACAAACAAACCCCAACCAACAAAAACACAAAAACACAAAAAACCCAACACAAAAACCACCCACCACAACACCTTAAAACCAAAACCAAAACCCCAAAACCCAAACCCCCAAAAAAATAAAACCCCACAAAAAAACGAGGGGTAACGATGAAAAATTTAAAAACGCAACACACGGGCGGAGAAAAAAACACAGGGGCACCTTTACCCAAAAAAGAAAAAAAACCCCCTATCCCCCTACAAAAACAAACAAACAAACACCAACAAAAACAAAAAAAACAAAAAACCAACACACAAACCACCCACCACACACCTTTTCCCCTTCTTCCCCCAAAACCCAATTTTGGGGGGGGAAAAAAAAGGGGAAGAAAAAGTTTTAAATTTTAATAAATTATAAAAAAATTTTTAAAAAACATAAAAATAAAAAATAAAAAGAAAAATTAAAAAAAAAAAAAAAATACCCCCACCCCAAAACCCACCCCCCCCCCCCCCCCCCCCAACCCCCACCCCCCCCCCCCCCCACCCCCCCACACCCCCCCCCCCACCCCACCCCCCACCCCCCCCAAAACCCCAAAAAAAAATTTCTTTTAAAACCTTTATTACTCAGAACAAGAAATTCCCAAAACCCCCACCAAATAAAACCTGCATTCCTTTCACATAATTAAAAAAGGGGTTTCCGGGTTTGGCGAGCAGTAAAATCTAAGATTTTAAACCCCCTCCTCCTCCTCCTCCCTTGTCCACCACCACCACACCCAACCCACCCTATCCCCCCCCCCCCCCCCCCAAACCCCCCTTCCCCCCCCCACTCCCCCACCCCACCTTTTCCCAAGGCAGTTTTCCCCAAAGGGAATATGTTCCCCCCCCCAACCGGGGGCGCAACCCCTAGGGGTTTAGAACTTTGCGCTCGCAATCGAGACCCGGTTCGATTCCCGTTCAAGGGATTTTTTCCCTGGATTTTAAAAACATGCAGCTCCCTATCCCCAAAAAGTCCTTCGGATGAGACTAAACCGAGGCCCCGTGTGCGACCGACCAACATCTTGCCACACGTTAATCCTGTTCCGCTTTCGTAAAGTGGGCCATTGGTGTCGGGGAACAGATGACTATTTAAAACCGCAATCACAGGGGGACAAAAAAAAAAAAAAAACACAAATCCCTTATTCCATTACCTCGATATCAAAAGAAGAAAAAAAAATTTAAAATAAAATAAAAAACCTTTCCCAAACCCCCCAAAACTCCTCCCTTTACACCTCTTTCCCCAGTCCACCAAGCTTGCAAAACAACAACAAAAACAAAAAAATGGAAAAAAGTTAAACTTGAGGGATGAGAAGAAAGAAAGAAAAAAGAAAGAAGAAAGACAAAAGAAAAAAAAAAAGAAGAAAAAAAAGACAGAAAAGGGAAAAGAGAGAAAAAGAGAGAGAGGAAGAGAGAGAGAAGAGAGAGAAGAGAGAAGAGAGAAGAGAGAGAGAGAGAGAAGAGAGAGAAAGAAAGGAGAAAGGAATAAGCAATGTGTGACCGCCAGCGGTTCATTTTGCCGGGCAGACAGGCAACGGGCAGACAGGCGGGGCAAGTTTTTGGGTGGTGACGAATGGGCCAGGTCGGGGTGAGGGGGAAAAGGTCCAGGTCCAGGTGAATTATTGAATTGAATTTTCTTGTTATAAAGGTGACGGGGGGGGAAAAACCTCCCTCCCCCCCTCCCCCCCCCCCCCCCCCCCCCACCGCGCCCCCTGCAACCAACTTGCTCTGGCGGGGCTAGCATAGGGGGTTTGGGGGTGAGGTTGGGGGTGGTGGTGGGGGGGATGGTGGTTATGAGGGGTTGGTTGGGGGGTGATGGTATGGTAATGGGGTGTGGGGGGGGTTAGTGATGGTGGGGGTTTTGGTGGTTGGTGAGGGTATGGGGGGGGTGGTATTGTGGTGGGGTTGGGTGGCGGGGGGGGGGTGAGGGGTGGGGGGGGGGGGGGGGTAGGGGTTGCAGGGTCATTTGTCTACAAGGGAGGAAAAAAGGGGGGACGAAAAATTTTGGGAATTGCTTCATTTTCATGATACAGCCTATATTTTGATACTTATTGGCTTCTTTTTTTTTTCTTCTATTTCCGTAATTTTCTTTTCATCATTATTTTTTTCTTGCCCGTTTGTCCTTTCTTTTGGGGTCTGCCCAGGCTGGTTTTATCTCTTCTGTCTTTCGGGTTGCCTGTATCTCTCTGTGTCTCCGCCACCCCCCCCTTTCCCCCCCCCCCCCCCCCCCCCCCCCCAATCACAACACCCTCCCCATGCCCACTCTCACGGGACAGGGCGAAGGGAACATCCAGAGCCCTTAAAAAAGGGGCTTGGAATAAAGACCACGATTCCGCCATCACCGTTACGTTCTGTCGTCTGTCTGTCGTCCGCTGTCTGTCGTCACTCTCCTTCTGTCTGTCGTCTGTCTATGTCTGTCTTCTGCCGCTGCTGTCGACTGTCTGACTGTCTGTCTTGTCTGTCTGTCTGTCACTCTCTCGTTTGTCTCTGCTGCTGTCGTCTGTCTCTGTCTGTCCTATCTCTCGTCTCTGCCCCTTTTCCTTCTCTCTTTCCCTTTCTCCCCTTCCGATGTAATTTTTTTGTTTTTTTATTGCTGAGACATTACTTCATAGTCTGTACGTTGTATAATATAATTATTTAAATTTTACTGAGTCAAATTCCACCGTATGCCCTCATTCTTTTTTGTATCGGGGCCCTAAGTCGATGTCCATAAAAGTCTGAAGTGTGAAGTCTGAAGAAGTCTGTCTCTCCACCCGCTACCCCCTCAGTATTAAGTTATAAGATACAAAGGCTTTGTATTTTCTTTGTATTTGTTTATTACTGTCGGTATTTGGAAATCAAAGTTTCATCTGAAGTGACAGTAAAATGAAAGAATCAGCATGTTCTCTGATTATGATTAGATGACTCTTTTCTTTACTTACTTATTTATTTACTTTTTTTCTTTCCTCTTCTTCTTGTTCTTGTTCTTGTTTTTCTGTTTTTTTTGTTCTTTTTCTTCTTGTTCTTGTTCTTCTTGTTCTTTTTGTTCTTGTTCTTGGTTGTTGTTTTGTTCTTCTTCTTCTTTTTTCTTTCTTCTTCTTCTTCTTCTTTCTTCTTTTTTGTTATTCCATTACAATTTCAATAATACAGTAATTCCCCAGGGGGTTTTTTAAATGTGCCCTGAAGGCAGTCGCAGCAAATTTTTATTCATTTATACCGATTTTTTTCCGTTTTTTTTTGCTCTTTTTTGCTTTTTTGTTTTTATTTCATTTTATTTTTTTAGCTGTATTCAACTTATTGCAAAGGACATTTCTCCCAAAAACTCCCCCTTTCACATGCAAAATTTTTTTTTGCGCTGCCTATTGCTCTACCCCGCACACACAAAAGCAAAACGCACAGACACAACTCAGAACACGTGCGCACACGCACACACACGCAAACACACCACACACACACACACACACAAACACACCCACAACTCACAAACTACATATCCTAAAGGGGTATTCCAAAACAAAAAGAAATAAGTGAAAACCAAACAAAAACAACCCCCCCCCCCCCCCCCCCCCCCCCCCCCCTTCCCCAAAATGAAAATAAAACAAAAAAAAAACCAGCAAGGGGAAGCCAGTAGCCGAATCATGAAATGAAAAAAGCTTTCCAAGTTCACCCCCCCTCTTTTAAATTTTTTCCTAATCCCCGCTACAACCCCCCCCCCCCCCCACAACACACACACACACACACCAACCCCCCCCCCCCCACCCCCACCCCCAGCGCTTCCCCTTCTCCTCCTCCTCCCCCCCCCATTTCGTTCCTCTTCGCTGCCCTTTTTCCCTTCGTTTTGTTTTCTGGGGATCCCGAATCGACTTTTCCCTTTTCCTCTCACGCATCCCCTATGGCAATTTAAAAAAAACACATCCTTTTTCCATCCCCCCCCCCACCCCCAAACCCCCCCACCCCCCCTTCCCTGGCCCTTCTCCCCTTTTTTTTTCCGCAAACCCAAAAACCAAAAAAACAATAACACAAAAAAAACCAAAAAAACCCGACATTTCTTTTTCTGCTTGAATTAATTTAAATTAATTAAGACGGAGTTTATTTTGTTGTTTGTTTGTTTTTAAATTGGAGCATGTTTCTGCATTGATTATTTTTTATTTTTGACATCATTACCATAATCGTTTTATAGATATTCACTTGTTTAAATTCAGGTCGACATCGAAAAGAAAAAAACAAAACCGGCGAAAAATGCGCTGGAAAAAATCAGAATTAATTTAGTGTGTCTGTGTAAACTTGTTATTAATACTGTACAGAATGATTTTCGAGGAAAAAAGAAAGCAGCCTCTGCATGCTTTAAAAAAACCCCGCGCAGGGTTCGTGCTGAAGAACTCGCAAGTTAGTTTTGAAGCCCATGAATATTGATAATATCTGAAGTGTGTTGTGTGTGTGTGGTGTTGTGTGTGTGTGTGTGTGTGGTTTTGTTTGTGTTGTTATGTGTGGTGTGGTATTGTGTGAGTGTGGTGGTTGTATTTGGTGTGTTTTTGTGTTTTTTGTGGATTATGTATGTGATGTGTTGTTTTTGACAATACAATTCAATACAAATTTTTTCATTTCGAGGATAATGAATGAGCACCCATGGGTTTTTTTAAAAACCAGTCCCCCCCTTAGGGATAATAAAAAAGAGAGATACAGGACGAGACAGAGAGAGAGAAGAAGGAGGGGAGAGGTGTGTGTGGGGGGGTGGGGGGTGGGGGGTGGAATTTAACCAAAAACTTTTTGGTTTTTGTTTACCTGCTGGACCGTGTGTGTTGTTTGTGTGTGTGTTGGTGGTTTTGTTGGTGTGTGTGTGTTGTGGTTTTGGTGTTCTGCAAGTTGAGTATCGAAGCCTTAAAACTGGGTGAATTCTGAAGTTTGTGTGTTGTGTGGTGTGTGTGTGTGTGTGTGTTTTCTGCAAGTTTAAAAATCAAGCCTTATTATTGGTAATACCTGAATGTGCGGCGTGCACGCGCGGCCCCGCGCGCGCGTGGTTTTTGTGTGTGTGTGGGGCGTGTGTTTTTTGAAACCCTGAATTTGGATGAATACTAATATGTGGTGTGCGTCTTCCCGTGTGTCCCTGTGGGTGGGGTTGTTGTGGGGTTTTGGGGGGGGGGGTGGGGGGGGCTTTTTGTTTAAAATTTTTCGGTTTGTTTTATTTTTTTTCCTCCTTCGCCACGTCCTTTACACCACCCGTTCCCCTTTTCCCGGGATTTCTCTAAAACCACCTTTAAAATTTGTTTTTTCTATAATTGTTGGGGGGGGGCTTTTTGAGCCCTTTGGGGTGTTTTTTTTTTTTTTTTGGGAATTTTTGTTTTGTTTTTGCTCAAATTTTGTGGGGATTTGGTTTGTATTTCCCGATGATTTTACCAGCAAAATACCTTTTAAAAAACCTTTTTTCCGCAGTTACAAAATTTCGAACCCCCTAACCTCCCTTGCCGCGGAGTTCACCTTTTTTCTGAAACCAAATTTACCCTTTTTAAAAACTGGGGATGGGTGGGAAAGTTTCCAAACTCTTTTTGTTTTTGCTTTCCATGAAAGGGGACCCTTTTTTTCGAAAGCCCCCTTTTTGGGGGTTTTGGGGGGGGGGGGGTTTTGGGGGGGGGGGGTTTCCAAACCTCTGTGGGCCTTTTTTTGTGGTTTTTTTTTGTTAAAAATGACGGGGCAATTGGTGTGTGGGGGGTGGGGGTGGGGGGGGGGGGTTTTTTGTCAAAACCCCCCGTGTGTCCTTTGGTGTGTTGGTGTGTGGGTGTGTTTTTTGAAACTTTTTTGGGTTTATTTCCCCTTTTTGGGTTTTTTTTTTTGGTTGTGGGTTTTGAAAAAGGAAAAAAGGTTTTCCTTTGGTGGTTTTTTCGTGGTTTTTTTTGGGGGTGGTGGTGGTAGGGGGGGTTTTTTTCTTCAACCCCCCCCCAAAAATTTTCCCTAAAACCTCCCCAAGGCAAAAAAATTCAAAAAAAAAAAAGAATAATTTTTTCCCAAAAAAGGGTGTTTTGCCCCCCCCAGATAAATTTTTTTTTTTTTTTTTCCTTTTATTTCAAACCAAAAAACAACACCCACCATCACCCCAACACACACACCCCCAAAAAACCACACACAAAACCCCACACACACACACACAACAACACCACAACACCCCCACACAACAAAACACACACACGACGAAGCCCCCCCCACCCCCCAAAACCCCTCCCAAATTCTTTTTTTTTGTCCCTTTTTTTTCTAAAACCTTGGTAAACAAACAAAAAAAAGACACACAACAACCCACCCCCCCCCCCCCTTTTCCCAAACCCCCCCCCCACCCCCACCCCTCCCCCCCCTTCCCCCCCCCCCCCCCCCCCCTCCCCCCTCTTTTCTTTCTCTCTTCACCCCACTCACATAAGAAAAAACAAGAATTTCTCTCCTCTCTCTCTCTCCCTCCCTCCCTCCCTTTTCCCCTCTCTCTCTCTCCCCCTCCCCCCCCCCTTTTTTTCTCCTCTCTCCTCTCTCTCTCCCCTCCCCCCCCCCCCTCTCCCCCCTCTCTTTTTCCCCCTCCCCCCCCCCCCCCCCTCTTCCTCCCTCCCCCTCTTCCCCCCTCTTCTCCTCCTCCCTTTCCCCCTCTCTTCCTCTCCCTCTCTCCCCCCCTCCCTCCCCCCTTTTCTCCCCTCTCCTCTTCCCCCCCCTCCCTCCCCTTTCCCCCCCTCCCCCCCCCTTTTTTCTCAAATCCCCCCCCCCCCCCCCCCTCCCCTCCCTCCCCTTCCTCTCTCTCTCTCCCTCCCTCCCTGTGTTTTACTGCAGGACTGGCAAACTAGCCGGCAGCCCAGAACAACATGCACATATTTAATAATAACCAGCCTGCAGGACAGACCTGGCCCAATGCGAACCCGAATCAGCTTCCACAAGCAGCTCTGGTGTGTGTCAGCTTGCTTGGTTTTTTGGTTGGTTTGTTTTTTTGTTTGTTTGCTAAGTATTGTGTGTGTGTGTTGGTGTTGGTGTGTGTGGTGTGTGTGTGTGTGTGTGTGTGTGTGTGTGTGTGTGTGTGTAGGTGTGTGTGTGTGTGTGAGTGTGTGGGTAGTAGGTGTGTCAAAGTCAAAGTCAAACTTTTATATTCAGATGGTACATTGAATAAGCAGTGCATGTGCTTTTCTTCATCAAGCCCATCTCGATCTATCTAAAGAAAAAAAAAAGCGAGAAAAAAAAGATACGTGTGTGTGTGTGTGTGTGTGTGTGTGTGTGTGTGTGTGTGTTGTGTTTGTGTGTGTAGGTAGGTGTGTGTAGGTGTGTGTGTAGGCGTGTGTGTTGTGGGTGGGAATGTGAGCGTATGTTTAGGTGTGTGTGTGAGTGTGTGTGATGTGTGTGTGTGTGTGTGTGTTTTGTGTCAGTGTGTGTGTGTGAGTATGTGTGTGTGTAAGGTAGGCGTGCGTGTGGGTGTGTGTGTGTGTTGCTCTTTGTGTGTGTTTTACTCTTTGTGTGTGTTTTACTTTGTGTGTGTGTGTGCGTGCGCGCGCGCGAATGTTTGTTTTACTTTGTGTGGGTTTTTTTGTTTGTTTTTGTTTTTGTATTTTGTTGTTGTTGCTGTATGTTGTTGGGGGGGGGGGGGGGGTGTTGTTAGTTCACAAACATAGTCTAACCCGCCTGCCCTGCCCCGTTATCATCTGATATGCACAGTCTCTTTTTCTCCCAAGGCAAAGGTTCCTCATCTTCTTCTTCTTCCTACATGCCCTTCCCTGCCCTGCCCTGCCCTGCCCTGCCCTGCTTCCTTCCATCCTTCCATTCTTCCTTTTTTGTATCATTATGATTGTCTTTGTGTCCGTCGCTCGCTCTCTCTGTCTCTTTCTTTCTTTTTTTCGGTCTGCTATAATTATGTGTGCTTATTCTCTCAAGAAACTGTCTCTATCTTTCCCTTTTCTGTCACTTTCGCTCTACCTGTACTGTATCTGTCTCTCTTTGTATCTCTGTCTCCTTCCCTCTCTCTGTTTTGCTCTGTCACTCTCTCTCTCCCCTCCCCCCTCTCCCTCTCTCTCTCTCTCTCCTCTACTGCTCCCCACCCCTCTATCTCTCCCTCTTGCTTTCTCTCTCTGTGATAATGTCAAATTGTTATTCTTTTTTCTTTCTTTCTTTTCGTTCTTTGGTTTTTTTTTTGTTCTTTCTTTTTTTTCTTCTTCTCTCTCCTCTCACTCAATGCCCAAATCTCTTCTCTGTCTCTTTTTCTGTCGTCTCTTCTTTTTCTGTCTCTGTCCTCTGTCTCTCTCTTCTCTCTCGTTCTCTCTGTCTCTGTCTCTGCTCTCTCTCTCTCCCCTTTCTCCTCTCTCTCTCCCCCCCCCCTCTTCCATCTACTACTCTCCTCTCCTCTCTGCAATAACTTTTACATTTTTTCCCCCCCCTCCCACTCCCCCCCCCCCCCCCCACACCACACACACACTTTCTTTTTTTTACTTTTCTTTGGGTTTTTTTTTCTCTCTTCTTTTTTCCCCATCCCCCCTTTTGGTTTGTTTGCCACATCAGTGATGAGGATAAGTGAATTCAGCCGGGGAAAAGGTCACAGAGGCTTCCTGTGTTTTCCCGGAAGTCCCCATCATTCTTCTCTTCTTTCCTTCTCTTCTTTCTCTCTTTTTTTGTTCGTGGTTCGGAGTTCTGTAGGTAGCGGGGGGGCAAACGGCAGTAGAGTTTGCAGAAAGAGAAGGCCTGAGGAAAAAACTGATTTCGTAACTCTGTTAACCTGAGCTTTTTGTGTTGTGGGGTGTGGGGGTGTGGGTTTGTGGGGTGTGTGTTTGGTGTGTGGTGGGTTTTGGGGGGGAAGGGGGGGGAAAAGGGGGGGAGTAAGTTTGGGGTGTTGTATGGGGGGTGGGGGAGGGGGTTTTGTGTGTGTGTGTGGGTGTGTGTGTGTTGGGGAAGGGGGGTTTTGGGGGTGTGTGTATTAGGTTTTTGTGCTGTGTGCTGTGTGTGCGTGTTGCGGTGTGGGGTTGGGGTGGGGTTGTGGGCTTGAGGAGTGGTGGTGTGGGGGGGGGGGGGGAGGGGGTGGTTTTTTTATGTTGTGTAGTGTGGTGTGAGGGGGATTGTGTTGTTTTGTGGGTAGTGTTTTGTTTTTTTTTTGTTTGTGTTTGTGTATGTATTTATGTATGTGTGTGTTGGTGTGTGTGTGTGTTGTGTGTGTTGTGTGTGTTTGTGGTGTAAGGAGAAGGGGAATGTGTTGTAGCTGTTGTGCTATTTATTTTTAAATATTTTTAAAAAGTTATCGTCCCTTCTGTTATTTCAAGGGTAAGGAAAAGCACTCATGTTCTTATTGTGTTTTAGTGTGTGTGGTGTGTGTGTGTGTGTGTGTGAGTGTGTGTGTGTGTGTGGTTTTAGAGGGAGAATGTTTTTTTTGTGCTGTACCCTCTTTTTTCTCTGTCTCTCACGTCCCTTTCTCTGTGTCTGTCTCTATCTCTCTTTTCTGTCTCTCCTCACTGTCTCTCTCTGTCTCTCTGTGTCTCTCTGTGTGTGCCCTCCTGTCTCTCTCTCTCTCTCTGTCTCTCCCTCTCCCTCTTCTCTCTCCTCTCTCTCCTTTTTCTCCTTTCCCCTTCCCCTCTCCCTCTCTCTCTCTTTTCTCTCTTCTCTCTCTCTCTCTTCCTCTCCTCTCTCTCTCTTTCTCTCTCTCCCTCCCTCCCCCCCCCCCTTTTCCTTCTCTGCGTGGCAACTAACGCACACAAATTTCTAAACAAGACGTTAGGTTTATCAAAAGCACAAAAAAAGGGCGACACTGCTGAAGAATTGACATGCGAAACTTGCCACGCAGCAAGGTAAACAACACACACAGCAAGAGGAATCAAACAACGACCCACCTCCATCTCCTGGTTTTTGTTCAGCCCTTGGGGGAAATTTTACGCGGACTGATTGAGTTTTTTCCTGATGACCCCCCCCCCCCCCCAAAAAAAAAAAAAACAAAAAAAAAACTTTGTACCCATGAACTGTCCCAAAGGTCTAAATTCTCAAGTCAAGTCAAACCAAGCCAAGTCAAGTCAAATTTTTTTATTTTTTTATTTTTATTTCCAGATGGTACATCGAATAAGCTATGCATTTGCTTTTTTCCCCATCATTTTTAAAAACTTATTTATTTATTTATTCTTTTATATCGAGGATAATGGAATAAGCACTCATGTGCTTTTTTTTTACAACCAGTCCCCGTGTGTATGCGATTTTTATAAATTTTGTCGTCCGTTTCCACGGGCACACAATAGCCTACTCCGAAAGCGGAACAGGATTAACGTAGTGCCAAGATATCTCGTGCGTTAACACGGCCTCGGTTATAGATTCATCTATCAAAGAACAACATTTCTTATGTGTACTGTAGTCCTACATTATTGCACCTTTTACATAGAGTGTACCAATAAAAACAACAACAAAGAATAAAGCCATAATATATACTCAACCTGACTTATCACATTAGGTGTCGAATATGACACGACAACAGCTGTCGTCAGAGTAAGCTATCATACAATCCGCGATGCTCAGATTTGTGGGTTGGTTCGATTTATTGGGTTTTTGTTGTTGTTTGTTCTTGTGGTGTGTGTGTGTCAAGTCAAGTCAAGTCAAAATTTTTTCAGATGGTACTTTGAATAAGCATGCTTTTCTTTTTTTCATCAAGCCATCTGTGTTGTGTGTGTGTGTGTGTGTGTGTGTGTGTGTGTGTTTGTGTGTGAGTATGTATGTGTGTGTTTGTGTTTTTTGTTGGTGTTATTTGTTTTTTGGGTTTTTGTTTTTTGCTGTGCTGGCCAATTAAGCCGTAAAGCTTTATCGTGTTCTTTCGCTGATTGGACAAAATTGTTATTGGCAATAAACCATTTTCCATTTTTCAGTTTCACTTCTCTCTGTCCCTGTCTCTGTTTGTGTGTCTGTCCGTCTGTCTGTGTGTCTCTGCATCGATCTGTCTATCTTTCTCTGTCTGTCTGTCTGTCTGTCTGTCTGTCTGTCTGTCTCCATCTCTCTCTTACCCCTTTTCCAACAGTAAATAACATCAAGGAAGGTGCACTGTATATTCTGGTGCTGTGAAAATATTCAGTCTCTTCCGCAAAATAGCTCTTTTCCTTTCTACTTTCCTTCTCTGCAGATTTTTTCCGCGGGGATGCCAATATATTAGCATCTCCACCATCTGAAAATTCTGTACTAGAAGCTCCCTCTTTTCTATCACTCTCTTTGTTTCTGGTTTATCAAAAAAAATCTTTCTTTCTTTTTTGATCTCTTTCTTTTCTTTCTTTCTTCTCTCCTTACCCTTCTATCATGTCTCTTACTTATTTTCTGCCTCCCCAGTCCATTCTCCTTAAGGACAACAGTATTTTCTTTTGTTTGTTATATGTTCTTTAGCCTTTTAAAAATATTTTATTCTGGTATAACCAGGTGTGGTAATATTGCTAACACTGGATTTGGCACAAAATGCTCATTCCGCAGTGTACTTTGCCCATATGGCATTTTTCTCTTCTTTTTTTGTACAAAGAAGAGTTCGCTATCATTTTCTTTTTTTTAAACGTTTTTTTTGGTTTAAACTTACGGGTGTTGGTAAATTAAACGGAATGGCTGGCATTCTCAGCACAGTCTGGTTTTCTTGGTCTTAGGGAATGAAATGATTGAGGCAGTTTGTCATTTAATGGGTGAATAATTAAGGCAGTTTGTCATTTAATGGGTGAATAATTTAGGTAATTTGTCATTTAATGGTGTTTCTCCCCCTTTCCCCCCAGATTGACAGTGCTAAATATTTGAAGGAATTAGATGGTGTTGATTTCGAACTTGATATCAAAGTGGATGTTATTGGAGTTACTGTAGGTGACAGTCCTCATATTATGACCTTCGTGGTATGTGGGATATGAACAACACGTGTGAATATGAAATTGTTTACAAATTCCTTTCCATGCCGCATTATCGTACTAATTCACTTTCCTGTATTAATTTTATACACAATAAATTGCTGTGGATTCACTGGGGAAATCTCTGTTAGTTGTTATTGTTTGTTTGTTGTTGTTGTTGTTGTTGGTTAATCTGGAAGTGTTCCATCCATTATTGTATTGAAGACAGGAATGTGAATACTACAGGGAGCAGGTCTGAGTAATACAGGGATTGTGTAATCTGGTGTAAGACAAGGTCGTGCGGTGTGTGTGTGTGTATGTGTGTGTTTGTGTATGTGTGTGTGTGTGTGTGTTTTGTATGTGTGTGTGTGGTGTATGTGTGTGTGTATGTTGTACTCTCTGTGTGTGTATTATATGTGTGTATGTTCTATTCTATTCTTTTATATCGAGAATATGGATATGTGTGTATATGTGTGTGTGATATGTGTGTGTATGTGTTGTACCGAGTGTGTGTGTGTGTTGTGTGTGTGTGTGTGTGTTTGTGTGTGTGTGTTGTGTGTGGGGTTTGTGTGTGTGTGTGTTTTGTAGTGTGTGTGTGTGTGTGTGTTTGTGTGTGTGTGTGTTGTGTGTGTGTTTGTGTGTGGTGTGTGTGTACCGTTGTGTGTGTGTGGTTTGTGTGTGTGTGTGTGTTGTTTGTGTGTGTTGTGTGTGTGTGTGGTGTTTGTGTGTGTTGTGTGTTGTACCGTGTGTGTGTGTGTGTGTGGTGGTGTGTGTGTGTTGTACCGTGTGTGTGTGTGTGTGTGTGTGTGTGGTGTGTGTGTGTGTGTGGTGTACCGTGTGTGTGTGTGTGTGTGGGGGGGGGGGGGGGGGGTAGTGTGTGTGTGTTGTACCTGTGTGTGTGTGTGTGTGTGGTTTTGTACTGTTTGTGTATGTGTGTTGTCCTTTGTGTTGTGTGTGTGTGTGTGTGTGTGGTTTACACACGCGCAGGGGAGTAGCAGGTAAAGAAACCTTTCGTTCTAGTTGGATGTCTCTCTCCTCCTTTCCCCCGTTCTTTTTCTCTTGGCCAGGATAACGCATATTACATCTTTGCTAGATAGATATAGATATATAGATATATATTCACACACACACACACACACATATATATATATATATATATGAATGGCATACATCAACAAAGGAGCTATTTTCAGACAGTAGCAAGAATCAGCAAGAGTAGAGCTAGTAGTCCTGACTCTCTGTACTATATGTCCAAAGAGCCTGGACAGCAGCAGAAGCTACTGCGAATAATGCTGGTGGCTAGTATATAGGCTATCAGTGGCAATGCGATGCTTCCTCCCCTGATGGCAGGCAATTAGACAGGTGTGAGAAGAGACCATTTGGCAAATAATGGCTGATAATAGCAGGGGCCATGTGATGCTGCTCGTAAAAGCAAACATTTGGAGAGGAGTATCATCATTATTACCTTTAATTACTACTTCATAAGTCGGAGTAAAATGGTCTATTTGGGGAGGCGTTCGTAAACAGTCACTCACGCAAATTTCTTATCCGGTATGTACGTAGGATCACAATGTTTCCCAGGTATGCTGTGTGAGATAGAGTGCATACTCTGGGTGACCCCAAGGCGGTTCAGATAGGAAACGCTCAATACACACACGCACACACGCGCATACATACACACACAGCACGCACAAACACACACACATATAATAATATGTGTGTATATGTGTATATTATATATGTATACATAATATATATATATATATATATATATATATATATATATATATATATATATATATATATATATATATATATATATATATATATTATATATGCTCTAACAAAAGAGGATTCAATGTTAATGAAAATATTTTTTTAAAATCCTAGAAATACTGTATATAACTATTCACAATTCTTGAAAGCATTAGCTGAAGTTAGCTATTCCTCCCACGTACGAAGTCTTGCCTATTTGTGTCTGAATATATAATAAATGATAATAATTATATTATTATGGCATTTATATAGCGCTATATCTTGTAAAAACAAAACAAAGTGCTAGCATTCAACCTATTCTTAAACCAATGCAACCGATCACAAATAGTCTAACAAATTTAAACACACACACACACAAAACACACACAACACTCACACACACACACACACACACACTCACGCACGCACATCCCTCATCCCCCATCTATTTTTTAGTATTCTCTCTTTTACCATAATATATAAACTGATGGCAATCAGAGAATTCTAAAAAAAATAGAAAATAAAAAAAAAAGTCCCAACTATCAGCAGCGAAGGGACGTACACATGACACACATGACACATGACACACATGACACACATGACACAAGCGTCACCACCATAGACAAGAGAGGAACCAATACTTTGCAGATGAGGCCTTCAACAGAAACAGATGACAAAATTGACAAAACTGCATGCATACGGGGACTAGATGTAAAAAAAGCACGTGAGTGCTTATTCCATTATCCTCGATATAAAAGAATAAATAAAAATACCTGGCCCAGGCCAAAAGCTGTGTCAGTTATTGATGTCAGCTAATTGCCAAGGCCTACACTAAAATGTTGTTATGTTGTAAAATGTTGTGTTGAGATTGCCTTCAGCCATGACAAGCTCTTAACATAAACAACCTGCACTCTTCTTTTAAAGGAGAAAAAAATCCTCTGAAGTCGGAGTATGGCTGCCTATTTGGCGAGGTACTTGAAAATAGTCATACACGCAAACTTCCATCTGGTGTGCTTCCTATCTCACAGTGATTCCCAGGTGGGATGAGTGAGTCAGAGTGCATGTTCTGGGTGACCCCCAGAGTGTAAAGCTGGGGAACGCACAACAACAACAACAATAAAAATACAATTTAAAAAAAAACAACCAGCAGCCTCTGACTGGCAACCAGCAGAAAGTGAATGCTGAAAACGATGTACCCAATGTCACAGACTGTGATAGTAGGAGAGAGGGAGAGAGGGAGGGAGGGAGCAGCAGACAAGCAATGCTTCCAGCTACAAGCGAGAAATGCACGAAGGAATGACAGGTATTGGAGATGAAATAGGAGGGTGTCCAACCACCCCCAGCTACCCCCCCACCCACCCCCACCCCCACCCCCTCCTCCACTCATGGCTAGTATTGCTGTGTTTGTGTTCAGCTTCGGGTCATCTGCCTGCTTTCATAATAATTC
>CM054134.1:89670427-89675427 GCA_028751875.1 Rapana venosa | reverse complement strand
GAGAGAGAGAGACAGAGAGAGAGAGATTCATTTATTTACTTATTTTATTCTTTTATATCGAGGATAATGGAAGAAGCACGTCTGTGCTTTTTTTTTTACATCCAGTCCCCGTGTGTATGGGGTTTTGCAAATTTTGTCATCTGTTCCCACCAGAACGATATGGCCTACTCTTAGAAAAAGCGGAACAGGATTTAACGTGTGCGCAAGATGTTCTGCGTGCGTTCGTACAAGGGACGTCGGTTTATAGTCTCATCCGAAGGACTTTAGGGGAGAGTAGAGTCTGCACTGATGTTAACTCCAGGGGAAAATATGCCCTTGAACGTAATCGAACCCGGGTCGTCAGATTGCGAGCACAATGTTCTGACCACTAGGCTATCCCCTCCCCGGGTGAGGAGAGAGAGAGAGAGAGAGAGAGAGAGAAGGAGAGAGAGAGAGAGAGGAGAGGAGAGAGAGATAGAAAGACAGACAGACAGAGAGACAGAGACACGCAGAGAGACAGACAAATAGATGACCAGGCACACGCCAGCCTAAATCACACACACACACATACACACACACCAATACAACATACACACACAACTCACACCACACAACACACCCCTACACATCTACACGCACACAGACATCCCTACACATGTACACACCTACACACACTTACACACACACACACACACACACACACACACACACACACACACACACACACACACACACACACACACACACACACACAACACACACACACATGCTAAACTGACTTCCTGACCAGACGACTTCAAATTGGTGTGAATGGGGCAGGGTTTGTTGTGGAAACTTTATAGGGACAAAGTCAGAATTATTGTCAAGCATCTCTCTCTCTCTCTCTCTCTCTCTCTCTCTCTCTCTCTCTCTCTCTCTCTCTCTCTCTCTCTCTCTCTCTCTCTCTCTCTCTCTCTCCCCTCTCTCTCTCTCTCTCTCTCGTCGCTCTCTCTCTCTCTGTCTGTCTGATTGTATGTCTCCTTCTGCCTCTGTCTGTATCTGTCTACTCTCTCTGTCTTTGTCTACTTTCTCTGTCTCTGTCTGCTTGTCTATCTGTCTGTCCTGTTTGTCTGTCGCTGTCTATGTCTCTGTCTATCTGTCTGTCTGTTGTCTCTGCTCAACTTCTTCGTGTTCAAAGCCTGACATTGATGCTATTTCAGCAGTGTTCCTCCTCCCCCACTCTTCTAACGCGCCCAGCGCGCGCGCGCACACACACCCACAAACCACACATCACAAACAACACTCCAGCACACACACACAACACACACCAAACCAACACACACTTTTGGTGAATGTGTGGTGTGTCTCGCGCGCACGCGCGTGTATTTTGTATTTGTGTGCGTGCGCGCGTGCGTGTGTGTGTGTAGGCGCGCGCACACATGTATGTGTGTGTGTGTGCATGTACCAGAACAAACGAGACAGGTGGACTGACGACAACAAAAGATAATCAGAGGGCCAAGAGAGATGGTAGTGCTTACGTTTCATGCATAATCTGACGTTGATTCCTAGAGGCAAAGAACACTGTCGGTCACCGTCAGCGCAGTCTGTTGATACTGCTGCCTGAATCACAAAATTAATGCCATGCGACACAGGCATAATACGACGATGATGATAATAACAGGCCTCTCTCATTATGCTGCATGTGCCAATATTACTACTGTTTGCTGCTTCTGCTGCTGCTGCTGTTGCTGCTGCTGCTGCTTTCGCTGTTACTTTTGCTGTTACTGTTGGTGGTGTTGGTGTTGTTATTGCTGTTGCTACTGGTGGTGGTGGTAGTGGTGGTGGTGGTGTTATTGCTGTTGCTAGCTGCTGCTGCAACTGCGACCACTACTACTACTACTACTACTACTACTACTACTACTACTGACTGCTGCTACTGCTCTGCTCTGCTGCTGCTGCTGCTCTGTGCTACTGCTACTGCTGTTGTATGCTCTGCTGCACTGCGACACTACTACTACTACTACTACTACTACTACTACTACTACTACTACTATACTACTACTACTACTACTACTACTACACTACACTACTACTCTCTCTGCTCTACTACCTACTCTACTATTACTACACTACACTACCACCACTAACACCATCTATATGCCACTACTACCACTCCTCCTCCTCCTCCTCCTCCTCCTACTACTACTACTACTACTACTACTACTACTACTCCTACTCCTCCTCCTCCTACTACTACTACTACTTCTACCCACGCTCAGTGTCAGAAGGGAATCGACCCCTTGATTTCTCTGTTTCTAGTCAGGTACATAACCTTGAGACCACCGATCCACATAGGGAAGAGGAAAGAGCATGTGGGCGGAGAGGTGGGGGTTGGATTAGGGGAGGGGGTGACAAATGCATTTGAATGTTTTTGGCAGATCAGGAAAATCGATTTCCTCTCACACCGGAACTTCACTAAAAGTCTTCACGATGTTTTTCTTCTGTGATGTCTTTCAGTTGGTTGTGTGCGTGCGTGTGTGTGTGTGTGCGTGTGTGTGTGTGTGTGTGTGTGTATGTGCGTGCGTGCGTATGTGTGTGTGTAGGGGGGGGGGGGGCGCTTAAAACAAATCCCATTTTTTGGTTACTTCTTCAACCTAAACAGGGCCTCTTTTGTTTGGTGTCAACATTCTGAACAATAAGACAGTTTACCTACGTGCATGGTTTGTGAGAAGTGACTTCAGCTTGTATACAGTCACTTTAGTTTAAACACACTAGCAATACCAATAAGACGAAACAAGCCTTCCACCAGAATTAAATTCCGTTCACCCCTCATGGCGTATGGAGGATCGCAAACAAGTTAAACTAGGCAACAGACCCCAAAATTAATAATTATGCACCCAGAATGATTGTGAAGACAACATAAAAACAAAAGTAATGATCAACGTCAGAAGAACGATAATTACCATTCAAGCCTACATGCAATTTTTTTTTAAACAACCCATAACTTTACTCTTGGCAGCTATTTGAATAGTTCTGGATGAAAAAATGAATATCAAATGCTCAGCAATATTTACTGGCAACGCGATTTTCAACAATCGACCGATCTTCGGAATTCTAACCATGATAACAGAGCATTTGGTGGGTTTACAATTCATCAGTATACAAAAATCAAAAAGTGACATAGCTCTGATGTACTGTATATCACTTTTAAGTCACGGCAGATTTATCTGCGTGAAATTCGGGCTGCTCTCCCCGGAGAAAGCGCGTCGCCACAAGAGCAGTGCCACCCATTGTTTGTTGTCTTTTCCTGTCTGCAACTTTATTTTGGTTTCCTATCAGTGTGGCTTTTTTTTCTAGACTTTTGACAGGGACAACTCTCTTGTTGTCGTGGGTTCTTTTACGTGCACTAAATGAGTATTGCACACATGGGATCGCAGTTTGTTGTCACATCAAAAAGACTAGCACCCAGATCACCACTCACAGTCTAGTGGTGGTGGCGGTGGTGGTGGTGGGGTGGGGGTGGGGTGGGGGTGGGGGGTTAGTTCGGGTACAACAGGGATCGAACCACCACACACTTGAAACCCTGACTTTGGGATTTCTAGGCAGCTGCGTTACCTCTAGACCACCGATCCACCGAGTCTGGGGACGGGATAGCCTAGTGGTTAGAACATTGCGCTCGCAATCTGTCGACCCGGGTTCGAATCCCGTTCAGACTGCACTCTCCCCAAAAGTACTTCGGAAGAGACTATAAATCGAGCCCCGTGAGCGAACGCACGCAGAACATCTTGAGCACACGTTAAAGCCTGTTCCGCTTTTCCAAAGAGTAGGCCATTGTGCGTCGGTGGGAACAAATGACATAATTTACACAATCGCATGCATACGGGGACTGATTGTTAAAAAAAAAAGCATATGAGTGCTTATTTCATTATCTTCGATATAAACGAATAAAATAAAATAAATAAAGAAAGAAAGAAGCCCGTTTTCTGGATTTTTTTCCAGCAGAGTTCGTGTCTCATGTTAACTTAAGACGTAGTTTCACACACACACACACACACACACACACACACACACACACACACACACACACACACACACACACACACACACACACACACACACACACACACACAACACACACCACACACACACACACACACACACTACACACACACACACACACTTACACACACACAACACACACTTACACACACACACACACACACACACACACACACACACACACACACACACTACACACACACACACACACACACACACACACACACACACACACACACACATACACACACACACACACACACACACTTACACACACACACACACACACACACACACACACACACACACACACACACACACACACACACACACACACACACACACACGCACCACTGACCCCCTGTGGCGCGATATTTCTCATGTCGTCTGATTAGAAGTAACATTTATGCCGCTGGGAGGCCCTGTAAATTTCCTGCCATTCCTGCAGGAAGGCATCTCTTGTCATCTTGTATTCTGATGTCAGTCCACTCTTGCATACCGTCCTCCATTCTTTGCACACCGCCTTCCACTCTTTGCGTACCGCCTTCCACTCTTTGCATCCCATCTTCCACTCTTGCACACCGCCTTCCACTCTTTGCATCCCACCTTCCACTCTTTGCATCCCATCTTCCACTCTTGCACAACATCTTCCACTCTTTGCGTACCACCTTCCACACTTTGCATCCCATCTTCCACTCTTGCACACCGCCTTCCACTCTTTGCGCACCACCTTCCACTCTTTGCGTACCACCTTCCACTCGTGCATACCACCTTCCACTCGTGATACCGCATTCCACTCTTGCATACCACCTTCCACTCTTGCACACCGCCTTCCACTCTTGCATACCACCTTCCACTCTTTGCGTACCACCTTCCACTCTTTGCATACCACCTTCCACTCGTCCATACCACCTTCCATTCTTGTATACCACCTTCCACTCTTTGCATCCCATCTTCCACTCTTGCATACTGCCTTCCACTCT
>CM054134.1:89652927-89662927 GCA_028751875.1 Rapana venosa | reverse complement strand
GCGATATTCAATGATTTTGTCTTTTTAAACTTGTGTGTGTGTGTGTGTGTGTGTGTTGTATGCGTGCGTGCGTGCGTGCGCTTGCACCTGTGTGTGTATGTGAGTGTGTGTGTGTGTGTGCGTGTGTGTGTGTGTGTGTGTGTGTTGTTGTTGTTTTACGTGAGCTAAAACTTATTCTACACAGTCATTGAGACATTAGATATTTTTTTCATCTTTTCCAAAAGACTAGTATCCAGACCACCCCTCAACGTTTAGTGCAACAAAGGAAAAGACACAACAGGACTAGAACTGCGAATCATTTGTTTGCTGACAATGGGGGCTACGTATATTTATTCATTTATTTATTTATTTGTTAGTTAATTTATTTATACCACATTAAATCACGAGATTTTTCTGCGTGAAATTCGGGCTGCTCTCCTCAGGAGAGAGCACGTCGCCACAAGAGCAGCGCCACCTTTTTTTTTTTTTTGGTCTGGAACTGTATGTTTCCCTATCAGAGTGGCTTGTTTTTCCTTCTAGTTATTTGATAAACCAACATTCTTTCTGCGGAGCGACCAGTGTCTCAGCGTCTTACTGAGAAAGACATTTGGTGTCGGGAGACCTAGCGCTGAATGTACGATCTAGTTTTGTTATGACCTGGTTTCTATCTTCCTGGCTTCGTTAACGACGGTGGTGCCCGTTTGATATCGATTTGTCGTACAGCTGGGAAAGGTTTTGGTCAGTTCTGGATGGAACCAAAGCGCTCATGGGCCTACGTTAAATCCTGTTCCGCTTTTCGAAAGAGTAGGCCATCGTGTGCCGGTGGGAACAGATGACAAAATTTACAAATCCGCATACACACGGGGGACTGGATGTAAAAAAAAAGACACGAGTGCTTATTCCATTATCCTTGATATAAACGAATAAATAAATAAAATAAAAAATATAAAAATAAAACATTGACATGTTGAAATTAGGCTTTAACATGATTATCTTTGAAATTGTCTTCAAGAATGACAGCCTCTTGGCTTAACAAACTGTAATCTATAATTATCAAAGAAGACGCCCCCCCCCAAAAAAAAAAAAAAAAAAAAAAAAAATAATAATAATAATAAAAAATTAAAAAAATTAAAAAAATAAAAATCTGAAGTCATTTGTGTATCAGGGTGAAAATCGAAGTTCTTGAAAGCCAGTCACACACGCACACTTCTTCTCATCCAGTGTGTATGTACTTGTACTTACGGTGTTAGAGTGAGTCCCAGAGAGCGAGCGAGAGAGAGAGAGAGAGAGAGAGAGAGAGAGAGAGAGAGAGAGAGAGAGAAGAGAGAGAGAGACAGACAGACAGACAGACAGACAGACAGACAGACAGACACATTTTTAAATTTAATTTTATTTATTCTTTTATATCGAGGATAATGGACTAAGCACTTATGTGCTGTTTTACATCTAGTCCCCGTGTGTATGCGGTTTTGTAAAGTTTGTCATCTGTTCCCACCGGCACACAATGGCCTACTCTTTCGAAAAGCGTAACAGGATTTAACGTGTGCGCAAGATGTTCTGCGTGCGTTCACACACGGGGCCTCGGTTTATAGTCTCATCCGAAGGACTGAGAAAGAGTGAGTCCGAGAGAGAGAGGAGAGAGAGAGAGAGAGGAGAGAGAGAGAGAGGGAGAGAGAGGGAGAGAGAGAGAGAGAGAGAGAGAGAGAGAGAGAGAGAGAGAGAGAGATGAGAGAGAGAGGAGAGAGAGAGAGGAGAGAGAGAGAGAAAACTCGAACTCGAACTCGAAGGATTTATTCACAAAAAGGCCATTGGCTCATACATGAAGGGGGGTTGCCGAACTGCTTAGTATTTTAGTGAGAAAAATAAGGAAGCACAAAAAACCCATAATATTATTGTATAACCACAACCACCACAATACAAATCAGTTAAATAAATATGACTTAAGAAACCAAGATATCTCTTATTCTAAAGGCTTTACACAAATATAAAGTAAGGCTGCGCACAATCTCAGGGTGACTAGATGCCATGAGTAAACAGAATCTAAATGAATTAGGCTGTCTACTATACTTTACCGGAATATAATTCTGTCTTACATCTTCTAATACTGGACAGCACAGCACAAAATGAACTTCATCTTCCACTGTTTGCTTAGAGAGAGAGAGAGAGAGAGAGAGAGAGAGGAGAGAGAGAGAGAGGAGAGGAGAGAGAGAGAGAGAGACAGGACAGACAGACAGACAGACAGGTAGACAGAGACAGACAGACAGATAGAGTGAGTGTGTGTTTTTCTGGGTGAAACTTAAGCTCAGGAACGCTTAGCAAGAACAACAACAACAATAACAACAGCAACTGATGATGATGATGATGATGATGATGATGATGATGATCCGTCTCAGTGTCTCTCGCTCTGTCTGTTTGTCTGACAGTCTGTATGACTGTTTCAGGCAGTCTCTCTGTCTGTCTGCCTGTCTGTCCGACTCCCTGTCTCTGTTTCTGTCTCTGTCTGTCTCTGTCTCTCTGTCTGTCTCTGTCTCTCTCTCTGTCTCTCTCTCCCCCCATCATCATCATCAGCAGCAGCAGCAGCAGCAGCAGCAGCAGCAGCAGCAGCAGCAGCAGCAGCAGCAGCAGCAGGAGCAATTGTTATTATCATCATCCTCATCATCATTTTCTTCTTGATCATCATGGTCATCATCATCGACAACAACAACAAGACGACGACAACGACGACGGCAACAACAACAACAACAACAACAACAACAACAACAACAACAAGAGATTGATATAAGACTAGTCTTGATTGTTGAAGGTCATGAACACCTGCTATACTTTTCCAGCACGTCCTTTTCTCAAGGGGAGGGGGGGGGGGGGATACGTCGTCTGACTGTCAGTGATTTTATCCTTCTTCTCTCCATCTGTCTGTCTGTCTCAGTCTGTCTGTCTGTCTGTCTGTGTCTGTCTATCTGTTTGTCTGTCTGTGTCTGTATGTCTGTCTCTCTCTCTCTTGCTTTGTCTGCCTGTCTGTCTGTCTTTCTCTGTCTTTCTCTGTCTGTCTGTCTCTCTCTGTGTCTCTGTCCCTGTCTTTCTCTCTCTCTCTCTCTCTCTCTCTCTCTCTCTCTCTCTCTCTCTCTCTCTCTCTCTCTCTCTCTCTCTTTTCTCCTCTTCCTCCTCTTCCTCTTCCTCCTCCTCCTGCTTCTCCTTCATCCCTCACCCTCTCTTCCAATTTTTAGTTGTTTTTTTCTAGAGAAATCCTTGCAATAAATTTTGAATGATTAGGAACTTTCCGAAAACAAAAACAAAAAAAATGAATAAACAAACACACCCGCCCCATTCTATTCGTTTCTTTAATTGATGATAAAAAAGATAGAAAAAGGAGGAAAGGAGAGAAGAAGAGACATTAATTTGGATCTATAGACAGGATGATTGAGAGAAGAGAGAGAGAGAGAGAGAGATGAGAGAGTGAGAGAGAGAGAGAGAGAGAGACGAGAGAGAGAGGAGAGGAGAGAGAGAGAGAGAGAGAGAGTTTAAATCAAAGAAAATCAAATTCTTTTATTTCGAGGACTTTTTAAAATTTATTTATTTTATTCTTTTATATCGAGGACAATGGAATAAGCTCTTATGTGCTTTTTTACATCCAGTCCCCGTGTGTATACGGTTTTGTAAATTCTGTCATAAGGACATAGAAAGAGACAGACAGACAGGGAGAGAGAGAGAGAGAGAGGAGAGAGAGAGAGAGAGAGAGAGAGAGAGAGAGAGGAGAGAGAGAGAGAGAGAGGATGAGAGAGAGAGAGAGAGAGAAGAGAGGAGAGAGAGAGATTGAGGACAGAGAGGAGAGGGAAAACTGTATTTCGAGGGTAATGATTCCACTGATGGGCTTTTTGTATCCCATTGCACTTTTTATTAGGGTTTTCTTGAGTTAGAAAGAGACAGTAATTTGTATCTATAGACATGATGAGAGAGAGAGAGAGGGGAGAGAGAGAGAGAGGGAGAGACAGACAGACAGACACAGAGAGAGAGGAGAGAGAAGAGATGAGTGAGAGAGGAGATGAGATGAGAGAGAGAGAGAGAGAGAGAGAGAGAGAGAGAGAGAGAGGAGAGAGATAGAGAGATCAGACAAACAGAGAAATCAGGACAATTGTGTGTACGTTGGGTTTTTTGTTTGGTTGGTTTGTTTGTTTTTCCTTGGTTTTTTTATTTTTGGGGGGTGGGGGGGAGGAGGGGGGTCAGGTGCTGTTTGTTAGTGTATTTGTTGCACACAGTCTCACACTCACGCATTCGCACCGCCTGTATCTGCACACACACACACACACACACACACACACACACACACACCACACACACACACACACACACACACACACACACACACACACACACACACACACACACACGATTCAAGATTTAATTCCTTTCACCCCTTTTGGGGTATGGAGGATTACACAAAAATTGAACAGGTGAATAAACTTAAAAGCAATACACCCCAAAATATATTAATACTAACAGGAACTGAAAATCAAGAGTTCATCGCAAAATCACACACACACACAACAACAACATTAACACAACACACGCACGCACACCACACACACCACACACACACACACACACACACACACACACACACACACACACACACACACACCACACACACACACACACACACACACACACACACACACACCCCTACACACTCTCTCTCTCTCACACACACACACAACACCACACACACACACACACCACCACACCACATCACCACCACCACCACCACCACACCACCACCACCACCACCACCACCCCACCACCACACCACACCACCACCACACCACCACAACAACACCACACACACATACACCACACGCGCGCGCGCGCGCGCGCACACAACACACCACAACACAATACACACACACGCACGCACGCACGCACACTCACACACACACACACTCACTCTCTCTCTCTCAACACATAAACACACACAACACAGCACTCACACAACACATCACAACACACACTACACAACACAACACACAAAACTCTCTCTCACAACACACTCACACCAACACACACACATACAAACTCTCACACACAAAACACACCCACCCACCCACACTCACAACACAACACAACACACACACACAAAACACACACACACATACACACACACACACACACACACACACACACACCACACACACACACACACACACACACACACACACACACACACACACACATAACACACACACGCACACACACATGCTATTTCGCAGAAGCCGACACGGTTGACATTGACTTGGCAAATGTTTATCGTATAATGCTGACTTATGACGAAGGATGAACGAAACAGAACCCTTTACCTCCTTCTTGTCTATTTTCTGCCTTTTTGGTCCGTCCATTCTCCTGCTTTTTTTTTCCAGTTAAAAGATAACAATTCTCTCTTTGGTGCCGAAGTCGGATGCGCTGGACCTGACTTGTATGGCGCTTAACGGCAGCGCGATGCATTTTCGCTCTTATAACAGACAACAATAAGTTGCTGTCTGAGCGTTCGACGACGACGAAGAAGAACTGTTAGAAAACTGGGCGATGCTTCGCTAAAGATTCAGTGTATATAATATAATGTAATATAATATAATATAATGTAATATAATATAATATAATATAATATAATATGATAAAATATAATATATGATATAATAATTATAATAAGATAATGATAATATAAGCCAAACCAGCTGTCTGTTGTATCTTCCGTCTCTCTCTCTCTCTTCTCTCTCTCTTCTCTCTCTCTCTCTCTCTCTCTCTCTCTCTCCTCTCTCTCTCTCTCTCTCTCTCTCTCTCTCCCCTTATCTTCCACAGCATGTGTGTGTGTGTGTGTGTGTGTGTGTGTGTGTGTTGTGAGTGTGTGTTTGCTTGCGTGTTTGCGTGTGTGTGTGAGAGAGAGAGAGAGAGGAGAGGAGAGGAGAGAGAGAGAGAGAGAGAGAGGAGAGAGATGAGGAAAGAGAGAGAGAGAGAGAGAGAGAGAGAGAGAGAAGAGTGTGTGTGTGTGTGTGTGTGTGTTAGTGTGTGGTTAATCAGTTCTTCAGTGAAACGTCCTTCTACTAAATAGAGTGTGTATGTGAGCACGCGTACGCGTGCGTGTGTGTGAGCGGCGCGCACGAGTGTGTGTGTGCGTGCGGTGCGTGTGCGTTTGTGTCTGTTTGACTGTCTGTCTGTCGAAGGATGGTGGGGGGGGGGGGGGGGGGGGGAGGTGGAGGCGAGGGGAAGGAGAGGAGGGAGGATGAGGGGTAAAGTGTTATCATTTTGCAGATGTGTGGAATGTAAAAACTGCATCTGTATGGTCTACTTACTGCCGTTAGCGTCGTAAACAAGAACAGTACGCACACACACACGCGTGCATGTACGCGCACGCGTGCACACACACACATACAAACACACACATACGCACGCGCGCGCGCACACACACACACACGCGCGCGCGCGCGCGCGCGCGCACTCCTTTTTAAAAAAATGTGTCTGATTTTGTTGTTGTTGAAAACCATGAGTTCTGAAGCATAATATAAAGTGTGTGTGTGTGTGTGTCTTTTTGTTTTGCCCAAGAGCTTTTAACTTTTTTCCTTAAAAGCATAAAAACAACAAGCAGACAAAACAGCAAAAACAACAAAGCCAGCCAAACCAAACCAAACAAAACCAACCCAAACCAAACAAACCAAACCAAACCAAACAAACCAAACCAAACAAGTAAACCCGAATTGGCTGTGAGCGTGGTGTACGCTTATCAGGGGTAAAAATGTTCATTGTGAAGATCGTATCTCAAAATATACAGTTTTGTTTTGTCTTTTCTTTCTTTCTTTCTTTCTTTCTTTCTTTCGCTCTTTCTTTCTTTCTTTCTTTCTTTCTTCTTCTACCTCCCCTCCTCCTCTTCTTCTTCTTTCTCCTCCTCTACTCCCTCCTCCTCCTCCTCCACCTTCTTCTTCTCCTCCTTTCTTCTTCTTCTTCTTCTTCTTCTTCTTCTTCTTCTTCTTCTTCTTCTTCTTCTTCTTCTTCTTCTTCTTCTTCTTCTTCTTCTTCTTCTTCTTCGCATTCTTCTTCTTCTTCTTCTTCGCATTCTTCTTCTTTCTCCTCCACCTCCTCCTCCACCTTCTTCTTCTCCTCCTCCTTCTTTTCTTCTTCTTCTTCTTCTTCTTCTTCTTCTTCTTCTTCTTCTTCTTCTTCTTCTTCTTCTTCTTTCTCCTCCACCTCTCCTCCTCCTTCTTCTCCTGCTCCTCCTTCCTCCTCCTCCTTCTTCCTCCTCCTCCTCTTCGTCCTCCTCCTCCTCCTCCTCCTTGTTCTTCTTCTTCTTCTTCTTCTTCTTTCTTCTTCTTCTTCTTCTTCTCTTCTTCTTCTTCTTCTTCTTCTTCTTCTTCTTCTTCTTCTTCTTCTATCTGTAACCTACCTACCTGTTGTGCTTTTCCCAACTGGCATTGAAGGAGTGTTCAGGTTTGAGCTATAATGAGAACTGTCACTTCCTTTCACGCTGTGGACTTGTTGGTATGTGAATCGGTTTGAAGAAGTACATACTGGTTGTGTGTGTGTGTGTGTGTGTGGTGTGTGTGTGTGTTGTGTGTGTGTGTGTGGCGTGCGTGCGTGCGTGTATGTGTGTGTGTGTGTGCGTGTGTGTGTGCGTGTGTGCGCGTGCGTGCGTGTGTGTGTGCATGCGTGCGTGCGTGTATGTGTGTGTGTGTGTGTGCGTTGTGTGTGTGCGTGTGTGCGCGTGCGTGGTGTGTGTGTGTGCATGCGTGCGTGCGTGCTTGTGTGTGTTGAGGGGGAGAGGGGGGTGTTCTGGCAAAACTTTTTATTATTATTATTATTATTATTTTATTTCGAGGATAAGGGAATAAGCACTCATGTGCTTTTTTTTCATCCAGTCCCCATGTGTATGCAGTTTTGTCAATTTTGTCATCCGTTCCCACCAGCACACAATGACCTACTCTTCCGAAAAGCGGAACGGGTTTTAACGTGTGCGCAAGATGTTCGAGATGACCAAGTGTCAGTGTCAGAGGCAAAGTCTCACTTGACTAGAATCCCACTGTTTTCTTGTCTGACGAGTAAGGTTTACAAACAAGAGAGAGAGAGAGAGTGAGAGAGAGAGAGAGGAGAGAGATGGAGTAGGATGAGGAGAGAGAGAGAGAGAGAGAGAGAGAGAGAGAGAGAGAGGAACAGACAGACAGACAGGACAGACAGACAGACAGAGAGAGAAAGAGAGAGAAAACTCTGAACTCTGAAATTTGTTTAATGTACATCGGCCTTAGGCCACAATACACTTTGAGGGGCAAAAATGGAAGATGCAAAGAAAATGAAATTTCTCGTAAACTTTGGTACAACTTTAAGCACAAAACCTTGGCGCGCACTCAAAACTGGATACTCTTGATTATGCATATTCCAAAATCATGACTAAATAAAGACTGACATAGGCCAAGAATTAAAACAAAGCTCAGCTAAAATAAAAAGGCCTGTGAACAAAATTATTGATGAAGTTATACTTCATATGTCAATACCTTATCACATACAAACTACAAACATCAAGCACATCGTTAAGTCATGACGGTTCAGATTATTAATACTCACTAACTTTTGCATTTTCAAAATAGTTACAGTACTCACAGACTATTGCATTCTATAAAAAAAACAAGCAAACCATTCACCACACCAGAAAAAGTGTGCACACCAAACACAACCATGTCAGCCCTAAGGCTAATGCAATGTAAACCCAATCCTGTATCCCAAAATATTGTACAATACAAGTGCCCATTCATGTCATGCAACATTTTAAGTCATATAGAGAGAGAAAATAGGGTGGAAATCAAAGCCTGCAAGACATCATTTGAGAAACAATAATCATTCACCCCTTGTCCTCTCAGTCAGTTACAATACACAAACGAGAGAGAGAGAGAAGGGGGGGGGGGGGGGGGGGGGGGGGGGGGGGGGGGGGGGAGGGGAGAGAACTCGAACTCGAACTCTCGAACTCTTTAATGAGGGTAATTGAATAAGCCAGAGGCTTCTTTACACCAGGCCCTTATGGGAAAAAAAGTAGAACAAACATGAATAAACCAATGAATCAACAAACAAGATGATGTTAAAAAGAAAGCAATGAAATGAATCATTCAAATTGCTTTCAATTATTCATAAATCAAGAAATCAAGGAAAGACCACAAAAGTTCACCAATCGAATGAATAAACAAGACCAATTAAACACGGACAAACTCCTCTCCCTGACACGCTCCTTCCCTAAAAAAGACAACCCCCCCCCCAAAAAAAAACACCCACACACACACATACACACACGCGCGCGGCGTGGAAATAGCAAAATAGATATAAACAAACCAACAAAATATGACAAAATACAAACATCTGTGTTGTCTCATACGAGAGAGAGAGAGAGAGAGATGAGAGAGGGGGGGGGATGAGAGAGAGAGGGGAGAGAGAGAGAGAGAGAGAGAGGAGAGAGAGAAAAGAAGTAGATGGAAGAGAGGAGGGGGGGGGGGGAGAGGGGAGGAGAGGAGAGAGGGAGAGAGACTCGAACGTTTTATTGAGGGTATTTAGATAAAGCAGTGGCTTCTTTAGATACCTCATAGAAGAGAAAAAAAAGCAATAAACAAATAACAAAACATGTAAATCTTGGAGGAGAGAGAGGAGAGAGAGAGAGAGAAGAGAGAAGAGAGAGAGAGAGAGAGCAGACAGATAGAGATAGACAGCAGACAGAAAAAGACAGACAGTGACAGAGAGACGGACAGACAGAGAAAGAAGACAATAAAGAGGAAAGGGACAGACATAGAAAAGAGAGAGAGATAGAGAGAGAGACAGACAGACAGACAGACAGGCAGAGAGAAGAGAGAGAGAGAGGAGAGAGAGAGAGAGAAAGAGAGAGAGAGAGAGAGAGAGAGAGAGCAGACAGATAGAGATAGACAGACGGACAGTAAAAAGACAGACAGAGACAGAGAGGACGGACAGACAAAGACAGACATAAAGAGAAAGACAAGACATAGAAAGAGAG
>CM054134.1:89645427-89647927 GCA_028751875.1 Rapana venosa | reverse complement strand
GGTGTTAGAGTATGTGTGCGCGTGTGTTGTATATTGTGTATTTTGTATTTTCCAAGTTTAAAATTTTTCGATTTTTCCCTTTTTTTCTGGTTCAATTTATTGGTAAGGGGTTTAAATGATGTAGTATTTCAGTATAATCTTAAAAATTTGTTTTTTAGATAGATGGCTTTATAAAAAAAAAAAAAAGCAAATGCATTGCTTATTTCAATTACCCTCTGGAATAAAAATTTTTACTTGACTTTTAAACACAACACTCACACCACCACAACACCACAACACCCCTTCTCTCCTCTCACAAACCACACACACCAAACACACACCACACACCACACACAACACACACCACACACAAACACACACCACATACACACACACAGGAACAGGGGCAAGAGGGGAAAAAAGAAAGAAGGAAGGAAAAAGAAGATTTCACAAAATCGCCAATAGTCTCAAGGCGGGTTTCCTCAAACCCCGTTTTAAACCCCCAAAACCGGGAGAAAAAAACCCCATTTTATCATGCATTTGCCGGGTCTGCGCACGGAATGTGGCCTCCGGTGCATCACGCCGGCGCATGCGCGCACACACGTTAGGTTTCACACTTCCTGCCGGGGATACAAGAGAAGACAACTCTGCGCTTTCCTGGTGTGTCTTTGTGATATTCCTGGGTATTACGTCAACACACGTTTTCATTATGCGATCGATGGAGATCATCATTTGAAGAAACTGTGGGAGGATGTGGGGTGAGGAGGAGTGGGGTGAGGAGGAGTGGGGGTAGGGGTGGGGGGGGGGGAGAGAGGAGGGTGGGGGGGGGGGGGGGGGGGAAGAGTGTAAAAAAAAGCACACTTCTGCTAAACATCGCAGCACGCAAAGATAATAAGGAAGTTAAAAGATGATGCGATTTAAGGAATCGAACCCTCAGCCCCAAAAATTTTTTTTTATAAATGACCCCCCGCTCAGACTAAAGGAACGGGCATCTTTTAGCAAATTGTCCCTTGACAGACACAGGGGTTTACAACAAACGCATAATGCTTTTGGGGCTTTGAAGAGGTGGTTCGCAAACACTCTTAATCGCGTACGTACTGCTGCTACATACGGTATGTAACACATAGAACGCACACACACGCGCCACAACCCCACGCCCGCGCACACGCGCGCGCATGCTCGCCGCAAGCCCGCTCGCCACCCCCTTAAAAAACACTCCCCGTGTAGTGTAGTGTATCAAGCAGTCAAGTAAGTCAAAAAATTTTTTTTCCAGATGGTAATTGAAAAAAGCAATGATTTGCTTTTTTTTTATCAAGCCATCTGCTAAGAACAAATTTGTAATGTTTATAAGACACTACATATTGCCCTTTACCGTTAAATTAAACCAGTAAAAAAGAGGAAAAAAATCGATAAGGAGATACATTGAAAATACAAATTACCACATATACATATACATGCACACACATACTCATGCACGCCTGAGCGCGTGCGCGCTCACGTCACACACACACATTTAAATAAAAATGTTTTAAGAATTAAAAAAAGAAAATCATAAAACGTCAGGACAAACAAATTACTTCACCTACTGTTACATCCATTCATTCACGTTACATGTGTTACACACACATGCACACACACACACACACGCACGCACGCACGCACGCGCGCGCGTGTAGTGTAGTGTAGTGTAGTGTGTGAATGTGTGTGTTTGTGGAGAGAGAGAGAGAGAGAGAGAGAGAGAGAGAGAGAGAGAGAGAGAGAGAGAGAGAGAGAGAGACGGAGAGACAGACAGACAGACAGACAGTCAGAACGGCAGACAGACAGACAGACAAAGAGAGACAGAGATAGAGAGGGACAGAGACAAACCGACGGAAAGAATCAGAGAGAGACAGAAAAAACAGAAAGACAGACCGACAGAAAGACAAACACACACACACACACACACACACACACACACACACACACACACACACCACACACACACACACCACACACACACACACACACAGAGAGAAGGCAGACCGACAGAAAGACAGACAGACAGACCGATAGAAGAAGAGATAGAGAAGGACACAGAGAGAGATGATTTGCTCCTGTTACTACATGTTTTCCAACGCAGAGGGAGGAAAAAAACCAGGATGAAGGGGGAGGGGGGAGGGAGGGGGGGGGGGGGGGGGGGGGGGGGGGGGGGGAAAGGGGAGTAGTAGAGGGAGAAAGCGCTACAAAGAACACACCACTACAACACTACTACAACAAGTAGTAAAGGAAGACAGGGCAGGGCGTAAAAGAACGTGGGAAGGTTACCTGTCTGTCTGTCTGTCTGTCTGACCTGAAGCTTGAAACCCTTGCCCTCTAAGACTGCTTGCAGTTTCCTTGTTAACTGTTTTGACGTCAGTGTGTGTGTGTGTGGTTGGGTGGGGGGGGGGGGGGGGGGGATGAGGGGGACGGGGGGAGGGGTAGGTGTGTGTGTTGTGTGTGTGTGTGTGTATGAGTGTGTGTCGGAGAGGGGGGGTGGGGGGGG
>CM054134.1:89567927-89635427 GCA_028751875.1 Rapana venosa | reverse complement strand
ACCTTGCTTTAAACGTGATGAACGCGTTAGCGCTGTGCCATCTCGGAGTTTTCCATCTTGTTACCTCATTCGTTTTTTGCTGAATATGTCAAGGAAAGTTCTGACGTTGTTATTGTTGTGGTGGTGGTTGTGATTGTGATTGTGATTAGATTAACGTCCCAGCGGAGATTTAATAATAATGATAATAATAATAATAAATAGAATTTATACAGCGCTATATCTTGCAAAAAACAAATCAAAGCGCTTTCATTCATCGTACTCATTCACATGCAGCCTTACAAATTCAAATGTATACACACAAGCTCGCTCGCGCGCACGCACGCACGCACACACACTCACACACTCACACACTCACGCACACACATAAAGGTTGTACACTCGGCAGGGTGATGGGATTTTGGCTGTTGAGGGCAGGACAAAAAATGAAATGGAACAAGAGGGGAGAATCTTAGGTTTGAAATAAATGTGTCTTGAGGCCGGATTTAAAAGCGTCATAAGAAGGCTTTTGACGAAGGGAGAGAGGGAGGTCGTTCCAGATCGAAGGACCAGAAACAGAGAAAGAGCGACGGCCAACGGTGGACTGGTTGAATCTAGGTATTCTTAAGCACGAGGTATGTGCAGCAGAGCGGAGGGAACGAGAAGGTGTGTACAGGTGAAGACATTCACAGAGGTAGATTTCGATTTAGGGACTGAAGTTCTGGCGCGTTATATATATATATATAATATTATATATATTTTATATATATATATATATATAATATTTATATATAATATATATATATATATATATTATATATATATATCTGTCCCGTAGTCTGACGACCGTGGGGGCACCCTCAAAGACTCAACAACCAGTTCCCTCCATTCCTCTCTCTGTTCTGCCTTTCTCAGGGTTTTGTTGAGTTCTAGGCCTGTCCATTCACTGATGTTATCCTCCCAGCTCTTCCTTGGTCTGCCTCTTCTTCTTCCTCCTTGGACAGTGCCTTGCAAAACTGTCTTTGTAATTCCTTGGGATCTTGTGACATGCCCATACCATTTAAGTTTACGCTTTTTCACGATCGTTAGAAGGTTCTCATAGGGTCCAATGGTTTTGCTGGATTCTGTTATGCACGCTTTCGTTGCTTATGTGGTCTTTGTAGGAGATGCCAAGGAGTCTCCGAAAGCATCTCATCTCCACTGCCTGTACTCTTCTCTCCAAATCTGCAGTCAGGGTCCATGATTCACAGGCATACAGAAATATGGATATGACAAGGGAGCGCATTAGTCTGATCTTGGAGATAAGTGAGATATTCTTATCTCTCCAGATGGTGTTTAGTTTTGACAAAGCTGTTTATTGTCTGTGCAGTCCTGCATACTACTTCTGGCTTGGATCCCTGGTCTGATACAATGGCTCCCAGGTACTTGAAGCTTTGAACTGTTTCCAGCTTCTGGTCATTAACCCTGATATCAGTGCTAATGCCGTTGGTGTTATTAGTCATCAGTTTGGTCTTCTCTGCACTGATTTCCATGCCGTATGTTTTGGAGGCCTTATCCAAGTGTTCTGTTAGGCTGGCAAGCTCTTTTTCTGATCCTGCTATTCTATCAATGTCATCTGCGAAGCGGAGGTTTGTGATCGTTCTGCCACCAATGCTGACTGATCCTTCATGATGTTCCAGTGCATCAGCCATGATTCTCTCAAGGAATATGTTGAAAAGAGTGGGTGAGAGTAGACAGCCCTGCCTTACTCCAACTGTTGTTCGAAACCATTCTCCAATGTTGTTGTTGTAGTACACTGCACTGGTGGCCTCGCTGTACAGCTGTTTGATGACTCTGATCAGGTTTGCATTGATGCTGTACAAATTCATGGTTGCCCACAAAGCTGCATGCCACACCCTGTCAAATGCCTTCTTAAAATCGATAAATACGTGGTAAAGGTCTTGTTGATGTTGAAGGTACCGCTCACATAGTATTCTGAGGTTGAATATCTGTTCTGTTGTGCTGCGCCCTGCTCTGAAACCTGCTTGTTCCTCAGCAATGATGGTCTCTGCTTGTGGCTTCAGTCTATTCAATATTATCTGCAGCATGACCTTGCTTGGGTGACATATGAGGCTGATTGTGCGGTAATTATGGCATTGTTGTAGATTTCCTTTCTTGGGGAGGGTGATGATGAGTGACTGTGTCCATGGTGTTGGCCATTTTCCTGTCTGCCAGATCTTGTTGCAGATTCTTAGTAGGGCGCTGATCATATATATATTATGTGTGTGTGTTGTACATGTCCATCTGGTTTGTTTTTTCTCCATACATGACCTATATTCTGTAGTTATCCTAATTTGGGATACATTTGGAGTCGGTGTGACAACAATCTGTTTTCTGCTTCAGCTTGTTGATACAATTTGTTCTGTCGGGGGCAAGAAGAGAGAGAGAGAGAGAGAGAGAGAGAGGAGAGGGAGAGAGAGATGGAGAAGAGAGAGGAGAGAGAGAGAGAGAGAGAGGGACAGACGGACAAACATACAGAGACAGAGAAGAAGGAGGAGGAGGAAGAAGAGGATGAGGATGAGAACAAGAAGAAGAAGAAGGAGGAGGAGGAGGAGGAGAGCAGCAGCAGCAGCAGCAGCAGCAAGAAGAAGAAGAAGAAGAAGAAGGAAGAGAGAAGGAAGAAGAAGAAGAAGAAGAAGAAGAAGAAGAAGAAGAAGAAGAAAGAAGAAGGAAGAAGAAGAAGAAGAAAAAGAAGAAGAAGAAGAAGAAGAAAAGAAGAAGAGAAAAGGAGGAGAAGGAGATGAAAACGAAGAAGAAAAAGGGCAAAAGAAGACGACAAACCAACAAAACAAGCAAGCAAATAACAAGAAACAAGAAACACGAAAGAAGTAATTGAAAGGAGAAAGAGCAGCAGCAACAGCAGCAAAGCATTAATTGGAAAAAACAAATCAATCAGCAGAAGAAAAAACCAACAAAGACCAAAAAATAAACAACAACAACAACACAACAACCCAACAGAACATAAAACAAAAGTAAAACTAAGAAAAACAACACCCCCCCCCTCCCTCCCCCCCCACTCCCCACAAAATGACAAGGAGACAGCTAGACAGATGACCATTAAGTCTTGACGCATGATCGAAGATGGCCAGACAGCAGCAGCCAGCCAAGGACAGACAGCCAGCCACGCCAGCCAGCAACAGAGGACAGCAGCCAGCGAAGACAGACTGATAGACAGACAGACATCAGACAGACAGACGGACAGCCAGACAGACAGCCAGACAGACAGCGCGGGGTCTGAAGGGAAGGCAGCATCTTTCTTCTTGGTCTCTGACAGCCAACGCATCAGAGAACGGTCTGCTGCTTTTCAGCATCCATAAAGGAAAAGAAAAAAGAACATGACGAAGACACCAACGGCCAAAGGTTTTTATATTAGTTTGTTTGTTGGGTTCAGCTGGTGAGCCTGGCTCGTTATTTATTTATTTATTTATTTTTTATTTAGTCATTCATTCATTCATCTATTCATCTTCATTTGTTTATAAACATTTATTTCTTGCTATATTATTTCTTTATCTATCTATCTATCTATCTATCTATCTATCTATCTATCTATCTATCTATCTATCTATCTATCTATCTATCTATCTATCTATCTATCCATCTTTATCTATCTATCTATCTATCTATCTATCCATCCATCCATCTATCTATCCATCTATCTATCTATCTATCTATCTATCTATATCTATCTATCTCTATCTTTCTATCTATCTATCTATCTATCTATCTATCTATCTATCTATCCATCTATCTATCATCCTTTACTTCGAGGATAATGGAATAAGCACACATGTGCTTCTTTTTTTACAACCAGTCCCCAGTATGTATACGTTTTGTCAATTTCGTCGTTCGTTCCCACCGGCACACAAAAAGGCCTACTCTTTCACCAACAACAAAAGTGGAACAGATTTTAACGTGTGCGCAAGATGCTATGTTCTGCGTGCGTTCGCACACTACACAGGACCTCGGTTTATAGTCTCCCCCGAGAAGACTTGTGGGGAGAGTGGAGTCGGCGGCACTGATGCTAACTCCAGTGGGTAAAAAAAAGAAATCCACTTTGAATGAGATCTGAACCCCGGGTCAGCAGATCGCGAGCGCGATGCGCAACGTTCTAACCACCAGACTATCCCGTCCCCCTACTGGTAAGGCTAGCCCACCTGTACTGACTGGTGAAAACCAGCTAGCCCTGTGCTGTGGGTGAGGCTGTGGCAGGTTTTAATGAGCAAGGTGGGAAAGAGATTTCTAGCTTGTCGTCCTTACTTCCTTGTTTGCTCTGCAAGAGGAAAGAGAGGGAGGAAGGGAGGGAGGGTGGAAAGATGGGAGGGAGAGAGGGAAGAGAGAGGGTGGGGGGGGGGGGGGGGGGGGGAGATGGGGAGAGAGAGAGAGGGAAAACAGAGAGAACGATAGTGCTGTGACTGTGTTGTGGACATTCACTTCACTTTAACATCTCTCTCTCTCTCTCTCTCTCTCTCTCTCTCTCTCTCTCTCTCTCTCTCTCTCTCTCTCTCTCTCTCTCTCTCTCTCTCTCTCTCTCTCTCTCTCTCTCTCTTTCTCTCCCCCCCCACCCCCCACAGATACACGAATGTGCCTACGAATACCTAGATTCAACCAATCCACTGTTGGCCGCCGCTCTTTCTCTATTTCGGGTCCATCGACCTGGAATGAGCTCCCTCTCTCTCTTCGCCAGAAACCTAGTTATGACACTTTTAAATCCAGCCTCAAGACATATTTATTTCAAACCTAAGATTCCCCCCTCCTGTTTCATATCAGAGCTATCCCACCTTCACTAACCCATGTCCTATCACCCTGCTAAAGTATATGACCTGTGTGAGTGTATGTGTGTGCTTTTGTAAAACATTTGACTATTGAAATTTTATTTCATAGATTATATCTGCAGCGCACCATGTTTGTAAATATCTGTTTGTTCAAACTATTGATTATTTATCATTGATTACATGACTGTGTAAGATTAGGTTGAGTGCATGCGCTTTGATTTGTCTTTGCAAGATATAGCGCTATATAAGTTCCATTTATTATTATTATTATTATTATTATTATACACACACACTACAAACATACACACACACACACACACACACACGCACACACACCACACACACACACCTACACACTCCTACACACACAAACACACATACATCCTACACACACACACACACACACACACACACACACACACACACACACACACATATCGGCACTGTTATTCTGCTCCTGTCGGACAGTTATCCTCTTTTAGAGATTATAATAGAAATGATAACAGGTTGGTTTTCAGGTGTGTTTGTGTGTGTGTGTGTGTGTGGGGGGGGGGGTTATCTAATCAGTACAGTACTTCTTTGTGGTCTTCCAATGTTCAGACAGCATTTGTTGTTGTCTGTCACATTAGCGAAAATGCGTCAGGCTGCCGGTAAGCACCTGACAAATCAGGCCCAGCGGATCCGACTTCAGCAGTACTAAACCTGCACTCACAAAAATGGCTGTTACACCCTCATGCAGGTCCCCCCCCCCTATCTTCCTTATTTCCCAGGGGAAGGAGGCAGCTGTCCTGGTTGTCTGTCATCCGAGGATGAAGGCACAGTATTTATGAGTCTCTGATACAGAATCAGGTCAGATGGTTCTTAAGAAGAAAAAAAAGAAAAGAAAAGAAACGAAAGAGGGCTTCATTGTTTCTGCATTCTTTTTGTTTTGTTTTGGGGTTGATTACTTGTGGCTTATTATTGATGGTGTATTTCCTTTTGTCTGTCTGTTTGTTTGTCTGTCTGTCTCTGTCTCTGTCTCTCTCTCTCTCCCTCCCTCTCTCTATCTATCTAACTATCTCTACCTACCTACCTACCTACCTATCTATCTATCTATCTATCTACCTATCTATCTATCTATCTATCTATCTATCTACCTACCTATCTATCTACCTATCTACCTATCTACCTATATATCTTTCTACCTACCTACCTACCTATCTCTCTATCTCTCTATCTACCTACCTATCTATCTACCTATGTACCTATCTATCTATCAACCTATCTATCTATCTATCTATCTATCTATCTATCTATCCAGTAATGACGTAATCCCTGAAAAGGGCAGAGACTGGATGTTAAAAATAGCAAACAAGTACTTATTGGTTACTCTGGAAATAAAATAATATGATTTGATATGATCTCTGTCTGTCTGTCTCTCTGTCTTTCTCTCATGTCCAAAATTTCTCTGTGTGTGTATGTGTGTGTGTGTGTGTGTTTTAATGTTAGAGGTGTGTGTGTATGTTTCTTAGTGTGCTAGTGTGTGTATGTGTGTGGGCAAGCGTGTCTGTGTGTGTGTGTGGTATGGTAATGGTGGTGGTGGTGGTAGTAGTGGTGTGTGTGTATGTGTGTGTATGTTTATACTTAGGCAGGCTCCTATCTGTTCACTGTGGGCAAGAGAATAAAGAAAGAGGCAGCTGTCTGTGTACTGTTTTCTGACACGGGGGAGGATGGGGGGGGGGGGGGGGGGGGGGGGGCGGGGGGGAGCTTGCAGGATATTTACGAACCCGCTGATAGGAAATTAGGTCAGATGGTTCTGAATAATGAGATAGGTATAAATGTCCTCTTTGTCTCTGTGGTCTCTTTGTTTGTTGTTGTTGTTGTTATTGTTATTGTTGGTGGTGGTGGTGATGGTGGCGGTGGTGGTGGTTTGTTTGTTCCTTAGTGTTGCTTCTCTCTGGGGTAATAATAATAATAATAATAATACATGGAATGTATACAGTACTAATTTATTGTCAGATTTTGTTGGCTGTGTGTGTGTGTGGGCATGTGCATGCGTGCCCGTGTGTACCCACATGTGTGTGTTCTCTTGCATGCCTGTTTGTCTGTGTGTGTGTGTGTGTGTGTAGGCAGGCTCCAATCTTTTTACTGTGGGTAGGAGAAGAAAGAAAGAGGCAGTTGTCTGTGTACTGTTTTCTGACACAGATGAAGGGTGTGGGTGTGGGGGGGGGGGGATATTTATGAACCGGCTGATCGGGAATTAGGTCAGATGGTTCTTAACACTGGGCTAGGTATCAATGTCCTCTTTGTCTCTGTGGCCTCTTTGTTGTTTGTTGTTGTTGTTGTTGCTGTTGTTGTTATTGTTGTGGTTGTTGTTGGTGGTGGTGGTTTGTTTGCTCGTTAGTGTTGCTTCTCATGGTATTCATTTATTGTTGGATTTTGTTTGGGAGGGGTGTGGGGGGTGTGCATGTATGTGTGTGTGGGGTGGGGGGGATGGGGGGGGATAAGGGGGGGGGGGGGGTTCTGATAATATCTGTCTTTGTCTGTGTGTCTGTCTGTGTGTCTGTCTATGTGTCTGTCTTTCTCTGTGTGTCTGTGTGTGTGTGTGTGTCTGTCTGTCTGTCTCTCCCCCCTCTCTCTCTCTCTCTACCTTTTTGAGCCAATATCTTTCTGTCACTGCTATTTCTGGTGGCGTCTGCTTGTGCAAAGCTACCCAAAGTAAGAAATGAAAACACACACACACTCTCACACACACACAAACACACACATATACACACAGAGACACACACACATACACACACGCACACTCACACTCACACACAAACACACACACACACACACACACACACACACACACACACACACACACACACACACACACACACACACACACACACACGCCCTTTATCTCTCATTTGGACATCAGGTCACTGACCTCCACCCAGTGTCTTCCTGTTCTGTCTGGTGCTGGTGCTGTTAAATAATATCGTCTGTCCTCATGTTGGGTTTTTTCCCCCTTATCTTGTTATTTTTGTATTATGCCAGAAATACAAAACAAAATATTACCAAAAAATACAAACAAAGGCTCATCTATCAAAAAAAAAGAAGAAGAAGAAAATAACCAGGATAAAACGAACTTGCAAAAATCATACACGCACACTCTAAAAGCCATCTGCACACATTGGTGTCTGCTCCGACTTTTGATGTTCAGTTAGTTTTGTTTTTATTCGGGGGAAAATAATCCTAAAGACTTGATGCCATTATTCATGAATTCGGGAAGGGGGGGGGGGGGGGGGTGTTGGGTTGGTGTTTTTTGGTTGGTGTTTTTTTTTTTTTTTTTTTTGGGGGGGGGACTGGTTGCTTGGTTGGTTGCTTTTTTTTTTTAATAGGGAAGGAGCATGTCCTCTTTGATTTTGTATTTTAGATATAATCATCTCTGTGCTCATTTTTCTTTCTGCTTTCCTTTTTTCCCCCTGTCATTTTGTGTTTCAAAGAAATCGTTGAATTAAAAAAATTTTTCAAGTCTCCCCATTTAAAAAAATGTTTGTTCCTGTTAGGTTGTTTTTTATAAATCAATTTATGTCCCCCCTCCCCCCTCGATCCCTTTAGTGTGGGTTTCTTTGACTTGTTAATTTGGGGGGTGGGGGTTGTTTGTTGTTACCCCTTTGTCCTTGTGCTGAGGATATTTGTTTTGCTAATTTCGTGTCCTTTTCTCCTCATAGTTCTAACAGAATAATTTAGTGTTCTCGTAAAGCTTACTATCCCCCCCACCACTCCCTTTATTTTCTTCATTTACTTGATTTTGCTGTGGTTTTTTTGTTTCAGTATGATGTTCCAAGTAAACTTTTCTCTTTCAAATTGTGTTCTTGTTGCTTCCGCTGACTTCCTGGTGATACAAGAAAAGACTGTAGAGTTGATTTTACACCTTGTTTTAATATGTATAGAGTTGCACAGCTTTATTCTGAGATTTAAAATTGTACGAGGTGACAGCCCCGATATGGCCTCTGTGGGGGTGATGGGGGGGGGGGGGGGGGGAGGCTATGAACAACAAGGATTGGATTGGATTGGACTTCCTGGTCAGAGGAATTTGCAGCAGATTGTTTTCATTTTAGTTTTATGCTCTCCCGTGGCGATGCCGGGGCCTGTCAGTATAAATAGCATCCCCACCTTCTGGGAAATTATGTGCTAGAAATGTCCTCTTTTCTATCCCTCTTTTTTGTTTCTGCCTTGTTCCGTTTCTTCCTGTTACCTCCTTCTTGTCTATTTTTCTACCTTCTTGGTCCATTCTTCTGCCCTTTTTTTTTTCTCCAGAAAGACTTAAAAGATAACAGTTCTCTCTTTTGCCAAAGTCGGATGCGCCGGGCCTGACTTGTCAGGCGCTTAACGGCAGCGTGACGCATTTTCGCTCATATAACAGACAAGAATAGTTGCTATCTGAGCGTTCGGTGAAGATGAAGTTTTATGCCCCTTTTTCCCTTCAGAGTTAAAGTTAAAAACTCTATAACAATGAGTTGTTATAAGTTTTATATTGTAGTAATTGTTATATCTTTGCTGACATTGTTGTGGGTGGTGTCGTGTGGTGTTGAATTCTAATAAGTGTTATATCTTTGCTTATATTCTTGAGGTGGTGTGGTGTTGAATCGTAAAAAGTGTTATATCTTTGTTGATGTTGTTGAGTGTGGTGTCGTGTGGTGTTGAATTGTAATACGTGTGATATCTTTGCTGACATTGTTGTGGGTGGTGTGTTGTGGTGTTGAATTGTAAAAAGTGTTATAGCTTTGTTGATATTGTTGAGTGTGGTGTGTTGTGGTGTTGAATTGTGATAAGTGTGATATCTTTGCTGACGTTGTTCTTGGTGTTGTGGTGTTGAATTGTGATAAGTGTGACATCTTTGCTGACGTTGTTCTTGGTGTTGGGGTGTTGAATTGTGGTAATTGTGATATCTTTGCTGACGTTGTTCTTGGTGTTGCGATGTTGCAGATCAAGGTGCAGGTGTGTGTGCAGTTCTTCAAGGTGGGGGAGATAGACACGCTGAAGGAGCAGTACACGGCTGACGTCATCGTCAGAGCCAGATGGAGGGAGCCGTCCTTAGATGGCCAGCTTTCAGAGGTAAAAGCACCCTCAGCATTGACACTGATCCATTACCCTAGGCTTGCTCTTGTTGCTGCTGCTGCTGCTGATGATTTGCGCGTCATTTCACAGACACTCAAGTTTTAGAGTATGGGAGATTGTCAGTATCAAAATGTCTGCATTGTCCTTTTTTTTTTCCTTCATGAAAATATGTTTGTAATGAAAAATCGTTTAAGTATCTTTTGTTCATCAAAATAAGAGAGTTTGTGGTCATAATCATTAATCACATGAATTTTGATCCAGGATATAAGCCTACGTTGCCTCACAAACTGTCGAAAACTGCTCCAATTTAAAATTTCTTACTGACAGTAAGTTATGATGAAGCAAGGAAAGTATTTCCACACCATGGTTACGATCAAAATATATAGAAATAAGGAAACCAAAAACTATTAAATGTTCACCCTTATGACAGTTACACTTAACAGATATTTTTCCATATAAAAAAACATGGAGAGAGAGGGGAAAAAAAAGAGAGAGCGAGAGAGACTGAAATGCAGATCTTTTGGTATTAGGGACTGACCATAGAAGTCAGATGACAGATGTGTTTGTGCTTGGCGTGGCGGTAGTCACTTGTGCAGTGCAAAAGGTTTGGCATTGCTCCTAACAGAGAATGATGAAGCGAAGACTTTGAGCACGTGATACCCGCTTCATTCCTCCCTCTTTGCACAGCTGTGACATTCCCAATGGCCATGAGAACAGTGTGGTTTTGGACATGGCGTGGCTTCTTGTTTCTGAGTGTGCTTGTTCGTTTGGGGAACATTGTGCACAAGGCAACTAGTATCTTACGCACCTACTACTTTACTCCCTTATGCCTCAGTACAAGACATTCACATGCCATGTTCAATTCTTGGTTTTTGTTGTTGTTGCTGTTGTTGTTGTTTTCTTTTTTCCCCTGACAGGGAATACAGGCTGTTGTTGTTTCTTTTCCTGACAGGGATTACAGGTTGTTGTTGTTGTAGCTGTTGTTGTTTCTTTTCCTGACAGGGATTACAGATTATTGTTGTTGTTTCCTGACAGGGATTACAGGTTGTTGTTGTCGTTTCCTGACAGGGATTACAGATTGTTGTTGTTGTTGTTGTTGTTGTTGTTTCCTGACAGGGATTACAGGGGGAGAAATCATGCCACATGCTCGAACTATGTAACTATTGATGTGGATAATGTGTATGTATGTGCTCTAACTAATGTATTCGTGTATATTTTTTAAGCTTTTTATGTGTGGTGAGCTATTTTTTCCCAAGGTGTAGGGGGGGGGGGGGGGGCACAGCTTCAGTGTATTGATTTTTGTAGATTCAATTGCTGTACAAAGAAATAATGTGCTTTTGCTTCATTTGAGTAAGTTTGAGAGAGAGAGGATCATCTTAATAAGCCTCTTTACCATGTAAGTATAGTAGATATTGTTGTCTGTCACATGAGCGAAAATTAGTTGCGCTGCCGTTAAGCGCCTGACAAGTCAGACCCAGCACGTCTGACATCGACGTGGGAGAGAATTATTATCTTGTAAAGTCTCTCTGGGGAAAAGAAGAGAATGAGAATGGACTAAGAAGGCAAAAATTAGACAAAAAGGAGGTGATAGGAAGAAAAGGAACAAGGCAGAAACAAAGAGAGGGATAGAAAAGAGGGAATTCCAAACACAGATCTTCCAGAAGGCGGGGATGCTGTTTATGCTGACAGGCCCCCGGCATACCCACGGGGGAGAGCCACCTCTTTGCAGCTTTCTGGAAAAACTACAAAGTATAGAATATAAATATTAGATTATGGGTTTTTTTATCTGACACATGCTAGTGTATATCTCCTGATATGTTTAACATATTTTTCCTCAAGACACTGTACAACATTTATTGTTATCTAAAATATGCACTCATTTGTGCATTTGGTTTCCTCATAAATGCCAAACGCGTTTTTCTGCTTCCTTCAGAATGACAAATGTAGAATGATTAATAGGCTTACAATCGTATTGTTGGCATATCATTGCTCGCTCTCTCTCCCTCATATACACACAGCGTGCGCGCGCGCGCGCGAGAGAGAGAGAGAGAGAGAGAGAGAGAGAGAGAGTCTTGAAGTTTTAACAAAATTGCGCCATTGTAATCTGTCACTGAAAGCACTGAAGTCCTCTGCAGATGGACAGATTACGATGTAATCGCCGATGATTACGGGTGTGAACGCTGAACCTTGCCAACAGATTTGGACACAAGAAAAATCCAAGCCTTTGAAACAAAATCATTCAGACAACTCCTACACATCTCCTAGCAGGACCACAGAACCAACGAGTCAGAATAGCAATAGGTGACCATAACACCTGGACCACAGGAACCCCCCCCCCCCCCCCCAACTCTTCTGGCTGTTGCGAAAAGGAGGAAGCTAGCGCGGTTTGGTCATGTTCACGCGTCCTAACTCTCTTGCCAAGACTATCCTACAAGGGACACTTGAGGGAGGAGGAAGATGTAGGCGCAGACAGGTGAAGGAAGGACTGGATGCAGAACGCCAAAGACTGGACCGGCCTTGAGCTGGTGTTGTTGTTGCGAAAGGCCGAAGACAGCAGTCTAGAGTAGATTATCGACCGACGGGTCCTGCATGTCTCCCCGATGACCATCTTTGGTCATGGAACTGCTGATGCAGAGGATGAATGTGTTTCAGTCAGTGACTTCCATTATGGTCGCTCTTGCAGCAGCGTTTCCACATACAAGTTCTTCTAATGGGTTCCTATCGACCCCACCCCCCTCTCTCCTTTTCTGACCGTGTATATCAATGTTGGAACCAGAGTATTGAATGTGTCCTGCATATGCCGCCGTTCTCTCTCTTTCTTCGCGAACCAAGACTGAATTGCTCATGCACATTCCTCTTGATCTCAGGCTATTGACCAGCACTCCCTCTGTGTATGTTGTGTACGTTCCGTTTATTATGTATGAACTTTTTCAATATCATAGGCCTACTAACACCGTCAGGGTTTCCTTGTATGTATGTATGTATGTATGTATGTATGTATGTATGTATGTATGTATGTATGTATGTATGTATGTATGCATGTATGTATGTATGTACGTATGTACGTATGTACGTATGTATGTATGTATGCATGTCAGTCTGTCTGTCTGTCTGTCTGTATGTATGTATGACTGTATGTTTGTCTGTCTGTCTGTCTGTCTGTCTGTATGTATGTATGTATGTATGTATGTGTGTGTATGTATGTATATATAGCTACATGTATACATTCCCTTCTCTGTATGTCTGTCTGCCTGTCGTGTATATATATATATATATATATATATATATATATATATTATATATATATATATATATATATATATATATATATATATATATATATATATATGCGTGTGTGTGCGTGTATCCATTGATCATATTAGAATTATATATCAATTATATACAACCTATCTACATCCATCGATACAACTGAATCCTTCCAACCATTCCTTCTTGTCAATACGCTCTTGGATATTGGGGAATGTACTCTGTGCATGATCTTTTTCCGAAATATCCTACTCTGCACTTCCTGTGTCCATGCTCTCTTGAGTACTGCACACTGTCAAGCACTTATTCCTTTTGTCTTTTCTTCTCATTGGGCGTTATAAAGCTGATGGGCACTCCTGAGATCTGTCTGTCTTTACTATTTTGCCTAGTGTGCACTGTTTGCATTGGGGATTACACACAAGTTGGCTGCTTCTTGTCTTCATTCTTCGTGGATATTTTTATACTGTCAGACACACTTCCTATGCCTATACTCCCTGTAGTATTGTTACTCTCTCAGACACTCCCTCTGTCTACACTACACTCCCTGTAATATTTTACTCTCTCAGACACTCCCTCTGTCTACACTACACTCCCTGTAATATTTTACTCTCTCAGACACTCCCCCTGTCTACACTACACTCCCTGTAATATCTTACTCTCTCAGACACTCCCCCTGTCCACACTACACTCCCTGTAGTATTATTGCTCTCTCAGACACTCCCTCTGTCTACACTACACTCCCTGTAGTATATATCTTACTCTCTCAGACACTCCCCCTGTCCACACTACACTCCCTGTAGTATTATTACTCTCTCAGACACTCCCCCTCTTTACATTACACTCCCTGTAATATCTTACTCTCTTAGAAACTCCCTCTGTCTACACTACACTCCCTGTAATATTTTACTCTCTCAGACACTCTCCCTCCCTGTCTACACTACACTCCCTGTAATATCTTACTCTCTCAGACACTCCCTCTGTCTACACTACACTCCCTGTAATATTTTACTCTCTAAGACACTCCCTCTGTCTACACTACACTCCCTGTAATATTTTTACTCTCTAAGACACTCCCTCTGTCTACACTACACTCCCTGTAATATTTTACTCTCTAAGACACTCCCTCTGTCTACACTACACTCCCTGTAATATTTTACTCTCTCAGACACTCCCCCTGTCTACACTACACTCCCTGTAGTATTTTTACTCCCTCAGACACTCCCCATGTCTATACTACACTCCCTGTAGTATTTTACTCTCGCAGACACTACCTCTGTCTACACTACACTCCCTGTAGTATTTTACTCTCTCAGACACTACCTCTGTCTACACTACACTCCCTGTAATATTTTACTCTCTCAGACACTCCCTCTGTCTACACTACACTCCCTGTAATATTTTACTCTCTCAGACACTACCTCTGTCTACACTACACTCCCTGTAGTATTTTACTCTCTCAGACACTACCTCTGTCTACACTACACTCCCTGTAGTATTTTACTCTCTCAGACACTACCTCTGTCTACACTACACTCCCTGTAGTATTTTACTCTCTCAGACACTACCTCTGTCTACACTACACTCCCTGTAATATTTTACTCTCTCAGACACTACCTCTGTCTACACTACACTCCCTGTAGTATTTTACTCTCTCAGACACTACCTCTGTCTACACTACACTCCCTGTAATATTTTACTCTCTCAGACACTCCCTCTGTCTACACTACACTTCCTGTACTATTTTACTCTCTCAGACACTCCCTCTGTCTACACTACACTCCCTGTAATATTTTACTCTCTCAGACACTCCCTCTGTCTACACTACACTTCCTGTACTATTTTACTCCCTCAGACACTCCCCCTGTCTACACTACACTCCCTGTAGTATTTTACTCTCTCAGACACTCCCTGTGTCTACACTACACTCCCTGTAATATCTTACTCTCTCAGACACTCCCTCTGTCTACACAACACTCCCTGTAATATTTTACTCTCTCAGACACTCCCTCTGTCTACACTACACTCTCTGTAATATTTTACTCTCTCATACACTCCCTGTGTCTACACTACACTCCCTGTAATATTTTACTCTCTCATACACTCCCTGTGTTTACACTATACTCCCTGTAATATTTTACTCTCTCAGACACTCCCTCTGTCTACACAACACTCCCTGTAGTATTTTACTCTCTCAGACACTCCCCCTGTCTCCACTACACTCCCCGTAATATTTTACTCTCTCAGACACTCCCCCTGTCTACACTCCCTGTAATATTTTACTCTCTCAGACACTCCCTCTGTCTACACTACACTCCCTGTAGTATTTTACTCTCTCAGACACTCCCCCTGTCTACACTACACTCCCCGTAATATTTTACTCTCTCAGACACTCCCCCTGTCTACACTCCCTGTAATATTTTACTCTCTCAGACACTCCCCCTGTCTACACTACACTCCCTGTAATATTTTACTCTCTAAGACACTCCCCCTGTCTACACTGCACTCCCTGTAGTATTATTACTCTCTCAGACACTCCCTCTGTCTACACTACACTCCCTGTAGTATTATTACTCTCTCAGACACTCCCCCTGTCTACACTACACTCCCTGTAATATCTTTCTGTATCAGACACTCCCCCTGTTTACATTACACTCCCTGTAATATTTTACTCTCTCAGACACTCCCTCTGTCTACACTACACTCCCTGTAATATTTTTCTGTATCAGACACTCCCCCTGTCCACACTACACTCCCTGTAATATTTTACTCTCTCAGACACTCCCTCTGTCTACACTACATTCCCTGTAATATTTTACTCTCTCAGACACTCCCTCTGTCTCCACTACACTCCCTGTAATATCTTACTCTCTCAGACACTCCCCCTGTCTACACTACACTCTCTGTAATATTTTACTCTCTACACTCCCTAAGGCACTCCCTGTGCCTGCTTTCCCTTTGCTATTTTTACTCAATCGAGCGCTCTTCCTGACTATACTTTCTCAGATAATCTATTTTGCCAGTCACTCTCTGTTTAATACTCTCTTGGACTTTATACACTACTATTGAATATCACGCTATATCAAGCATTTCGTCTGTGTATACACGTCTTGTACCCCTTTATCTGTTGAGCACTCTCTTTTTCTATGTATTCTTGTTAAAACGTTGTAATCATAAATCGTCTGTGTATACACGTCTTGTACCCCTCTACCTATTAAGCACTCTCTGTCTATGTATTCTTGTTAAGATGTTATAATCTGCTAATCATTGCATCTCTATTTAAACATTTTCGCCTGGATATCATGTATTCTCGAGTATTGCCTGCAGATGATTCAATCTCTGTGACACTTTAGGACATTCCCCATTTTGTACACTAATATCACAGACTGTCAAACACTCACTTGGTGTATTTTCTGTGGAATTCATACATCATGCCTTCCTTTATTCCTCTTTATGCACTTTGCCTTAAGTATCATACATGTTTTCAAGCACTATGTTTTTTCCTAGATGGTCAAGTATTCTTCGAGATATTTTTCTTTGTATTCATTGTCTGTTGTTGGATATGACAGTGTCAAACACTCCTACTGTGCAGGTTGTTGTTGATGTCAAAGATCTTCTTAATCTCCTCAGACATTGTTAAGCACCCCCTGCTGTGTAAACTGCCATGGGTGTCACACGTTATCAGACACTGTCTATGCATGCACTGTATTTTGGCCAGAAATATACACTTATCTGTTTTATTACTGTACTCTCCCACCGGTTTTCCACACACATGCACTGTTGCCATCTTTGACTGAGTTATAGCTTCTGTCTTCTGTGTATAAGCTTTCATTGGAGGGGAGGTGGCGGTGGCACAAACGTCTCGGTTTCTGCACTATGTGTGCTGGCTGTTTCACGTAACATTTCACAAACCATTCCAGATACCTCCCACACATCAACATTTTCGGAATAGTCAGTAAATTACACATATTACGTTGCCCGTGGTTTGCCAAAGAATTTGTAGGGTACACATATCTCTCAAAGTTAGTTAGCACATGTGTTGCCTGTAGTTTGCTAAAAAAAAACAACAAACCCAAACCCCCCCCCCACCTAAATACATATCTCATAAAGTAAATAACACATACATTGCCTGTGGTTTGCATAAAAAAAAGATGTGCGGGTATACATACACCACTTACAAAGTACACCACGCACACGTTGCCCATGGTCAGCAAAAATAAAAAGGAAAGACTACGTATACACATCTCGCAAAATAAGTTACACACGTGTTGCCCTCGGTTTGTAAAAAAAAAAGTATATGCACATATCTCATAAAGTAAATTACACATGTGTTGCCCTCGGTTTGTAAAAAAAAAAAGTATATGCACATATCTCATAAAGTAAATTACACATGTGTTGCCCTCGGTTTGTAAAAAATAAAGTATATGCACATATCTCATAAAGTAAATTACACATGTGTTGCCCGCGGTTTGCCAAAAACCAATGTATACACACCTCATAAAGTAAGTTGCACATGTCTAATCTTTGGTTGGCAAAAATAAATAAATATATATCACTAAGTGAAAATAAAAATGGGTTGCCCTTGGTTGGCAGAGTTATGTATACGTTCACGCATTACATAAAGTAAGCTTCACGCGTGTTGTTCGTAGTTTGCTCACAAAACACTTCTGTACACACACATCTTACAAAGTAGATTACAGTCGTATCGCCCTTATTCTTTTAACGAAATCTGTACGCATTCACACTCCTCTCAAAGTAAGTTAATACATGTGTTGCCCATGGTTTTCAAAAGAAAAAAGGCAAATATTTACACATTCACATAAAGTCTGTTACATAAGTATGTGATTCCCGTGGTTTTCAAAAACAAAGATTCTGTACACATACTAAACACATCTTCCTAAAACCATCAGTTTAGACACAGGTTATTTTCTTGTTGCTGCATTTTAGGTGTGGGACCATGAGCATGATGATGCTTGGGACAAAGCATAAAGGCTTGTTCTGGTATGGGTTTTCCCTACATCGCCCTACTCTACCTCTCATCTCCGCTCCTCATTTGCATGCATGTCTACTTGTGCTCTTCTGTTTACCAGTAAACATTTTAGGTATATGTGTGGTCAACGATTGGTTGGTTGATTGGTTAGTTGGTTGGTTGGCTGGTTGGCTGGCTGGTTGATTGGTTGGTTGATTGGTTGGTTGGTTGGCTGGTTAGCGGAAGTCGACTGATTATTTGGCTGTTGGGATTTTATTGTCTTTCTTTCTTTCTTTCTAGAGAAAGGAGAAGAAACAGTGGAGAAGTTATGCGCTGAGCTCTTTTCCTGTTGCTGTGGCCACTGAAATTTGACATGCATTCAATGATCAGTAACATGCATCCTATGATATCCTATTACGGGTGGATTAAGATAATATCATGTCAGCACCCCTGTATAATACTCAGTGATCTGTATGATCTCTCAACACCAGGGGCTAAACTTTATACTAACAACAGCAATAATGATGATGATATGATAGGGTTTTTTTTTAAGACAAAGAGAGAAAAAACCCACACTTTTTCTGTTTCAAAGTCTCTGGTACAGATCTGTACAATCTGCTTCCCTCTAACAGCAGGTGTGAAGTTGCCAGTCGTGGAGATTGACATGAATTTCTTCCAGGCATAGATAAGAAATAGGAAATTTTATTTAAAGAGGGTAATAGATTAAATACAACGACTTTTTTTCATCCAGCCGACAAAAAGGGAAACAAAAAGTATAAACACCAAAGCAAAGCAATATGTTTGAAAGAACAAAATATGGAAAGGAAAAGAGTAAAGGAAACGACAAAAGAGAAAATACACCAAGAATATATAAATACATCAAGAACAAGAAGGTAGTAATGTCGTCGCTATCGTCAACACCAATGTAGGAGTAGTAAGAAGAAGAAGAAAAATCAGAGCTTGTCTCTTTGAAATTAGGATATGTAGAACCCGACAGTCTGATTCATGATACAGTTTCTTCAAAATGATTGACTAGAAATGATTGTGTTGTTCCTCAGCTAGAGCTTGTATGTTCACTAATTGTGATGTTGTGAGTATGCTACCATTTTTGCCCACCGTGAAGGTACCTGCATTCTACAAGACTGAGATAAAAGTGATGAAGCTGTAAAGATTCATGTGTTTGAGACAATATCAATGATGACAATATCACGGACCTTTAAAGACTAAAGAGGAATGAGTTTTATCTTATATTACTAGCACGACTAGAATGATAACACGTTGATGATATAGGCCGTGAAAAAAGACATTGGTTTTTGGTTGGGATGACTGGCATTCAGATTGCAGCCTATAGATGTGGTTCCAAGTGTTCAGCGAAATGAGTAGTGAAGTAAAGAATTCTTGAAAACTGGTAATGTAGGTATACTTTTTAAAGCTTAGTACAAGTTAATGTCAGAACGTTTGATAGATTTGTCTTTCAGCTGCCCATTTGATCTCAGTGTCCATCAGGCTGCAGAGTAATATAAAGCAAGCCAGCTACATGCAGTAATTCTATCATTTTCCAAAAGATTTAAACCATGTTTTAAAAAAATCGACCAAGCAAGGAATTGGATGAAAACCAAGCTGAGATTTTCATAAATTACATCACTTTTACAATCATTGCTTGCCTGTAAAACATGGCACCATCTAAAAGATGCCCAGGAAAAGCTCAGCATGAATGAGACAGTATAGAACAATCCAGGTATATGGGACAAGTTCATCACTGAGAAAGAAGTGAGAGAGTGCACACAACTAAATCCCAGCATCATCAACCATGGCCAAAATAAATATTACCCGAAAGGTTCATGCAACTTGATTCACCACCACCACCACCCTACTCACATCTGACAAACCAAATAGTTGGCAGATACGTTCAGGAAGAAGAGATGACAGTCAAAACTGAACTGACAGCAGCTCTTAGACATAGGCCTACAGCAAGACCTTCAAAGCACACAAAGGGAGTGGAGCTCTGTTAGATTACTGGCCAGTCCTGCTGGAGGATAAACACTGCCTCATAGAAGGGGCATCATGTGTTTAGCTTCCTGACCTGACCTCACCTATCCCGTAGTCCCTTGGACCGTGGGGGCATCAATGAAGATTTTGCAACCAGCTTCCTCCACTCCCAGCAGTCTGAACCACTTTTATTTGTGTCTTTTCTCAATGTTCAGCTTTACTGGGTCCTTAAAGTTGTGTCTGTGAAGTGGTTGACACTAGACCGCATGATTCTGGTCATTCTGCAAGTTGGATGTAAACATACACTATGCTAGCTGTGTGCTGCTGCATCATCAAGGAGATGTTTGTCAGACTGGCATTGTATCATGACGTATAATTATGTCACCAGTGTATGACTTTAGCCATGGAACAAGTCAGTGAATAAGCTATAATATAGTCAAGAGGCATCTCAATCAGGATCTCCATCCTTTACAGTTGAACTTTTTGCTGAAACTTCTTTGAAAGAGTGGCAGAGATTGGTCATGTTCTTCCTGAAATTTCTGTAGGCACTGCATCAAATCACCGTAACCTTGGATTCTCCACTGGCTACCACACATTTTCTGTCACTGCCACTGTCACACACTCTGAAGCAGCTACACCCCTTTCCTCCTCCTTGCTCGCTATGTCACAGCCACATACTACCACATCATCTGTTTCTTCACTAAGTGACGTATTTACTGTCACTGTCTGACGATCCATTATATTAACTGTCAAGTTAATGTTCTTTTCACCTAGTTCTGGGTCACTTGAAAACAATGAAATAGAGGGAGTGCAGAGGGTAAAGGAAAAAGTACCAGCAGTAATAGTGCGTTCCTTTTCTTGTCGCTCAGAAGCATAAAACAAACTTGGTGGGGTTGGTAAAAACAGTTCTGAAGGAGATCAGACGTTTGCCTTCTCTCTGCCCGTTTTGGTCATCTCAGCATTTTGCACCTCCAACCTCACGTCTTATCTATGATGTGTCAGGGATTTATGCCTAAACGTTATACCTTACACAATTGTCTTCAGTCACACAGGGCTGCCTGGACGTGTTTGCCGTCAAAGTTTCTTCGCCTCCACTGTCGATTTTATGTGACGAAACCGTGTTGTCCTGTAGCAGCATAGCATTGAGCATTCATTGCGAAGTCGTTGGTAGTCTTTCAACAGGCATGCTGAATACTTCTCCACTTGAAAAACTATGATGTTGTTGAATGCTTATGAGAAAGATGTCTTGCAGCTGCCAAGCAAGGGAAGCTACTCACAGAGACAGAGAGAGAGAGACTAATCTCCCAGCCAAAAGTCTTAAGATTGGTGTTTGGGAAATGCATGCAGAAAGAGTTTCTACAGAAACCCCTTTCACGATATGAAAAACATACACCGTGCATTCTTCCTGCCAAAAGGCTAAGGCTCATACAGGAATATGTGTTTATTTACAGAACGTGTTCACTACATGGGTTTTCCGAGAAATGGTGCTGTAGTGTATGGAACTGAAATATAATTTTATATAAAAAGCAGCTTTCAAACAGTATTCGACTACAACCCTGAAAATGTTATGGCCATCAATATCTTGAGCTGTAAAGTGGTAATAATATTAGCAAACTTGTATATTTGCAGTAGTGTATAGCACAGCAAAAACCAAACATCCTTGCGTAAGAAGAGAAACTGAGGAAACTTGGCAAATGTGTCAAGATTTGTATCATGCCAGCTTTTTCTCCCTTTTCTAGAACTTATCTGTGATGCTATTATAATTATGTGACCCTCCCACACAACATGAGTCGCATTGCACCTGACCCACTTTTCCACTAAGAACCATTTTAGACAAGTGGGGGTCAGATTGTTGATTTTGATATTTCGACTGGGGTTTATAATAAAACTATAAGCTTTTTTCGCCCGTATACTGAAATATCAAGGCGTATTTTTATTTATTTATTATCCTTTTGCTTTGAAAACGCGCAAGCCATCATTCTGACCTCCAATTGCGATGCGAAACTTGTCAGTTTCTCATGTTGTCACTTCCTGGAGTCTAGCATTTCATATTGTAATAACTTTTCATAGAAATGTCCACATTTTAATCTGTTTTTGTTGTTTTATTATCTTTATTTATACCTCTTTAAGTCACGGCAGATTTCTCTGCGTGAAATTCGGGCTGCTCTCCCCGGGGAGAGTGCGTCGCCCTTTTTTTCCCCTGTCTGCAACTGTATTTGTTCCCCTATCAGAGTGACTTTTTCCACATAATTTTGCCAGGGACAACTCTCTTGTAGCCGAGGGTTCTTTTACGTGCGCTAAAATAATGAAGTGTAACACACGGGACCTCGGTTTATCGTCTCATCCGAGAGACTAGCGCCCAGACCACTACTCATGGTCTAATGGATAGAGGACAAGTTTCGGGTCTAAACGGGATTCGAACCACCGCACACATCTGACCCGGACTTTTCGCTTTCTAGACAGGCGCGTTACCTTTAGACCACCGAATAGCTTTTAATGTATTGCAGATTAATAACATGTTAACAACTAAGAATTGACGTCAGGTGCATTGTAACTCCTTGTGATGGAAAGACACATATAGTGATCTTAAACCTGTTGTTTTTTTTTACAGAAAGTTTTTTCAAAACCTATTGAGACAACTGCCAAAAAAGAATCTGAAATTGTGATAAGATAAAGTTGCTATGTTATCTTTTCAGATTTGGGGAGCCAAATTTTTTGGGGGTGGGTGGGGGGGGGGGTCTTTTTGTTTCTTTTTCTTGAACTTCATTGATGATGGAAATGTCTGTGTGCTAGTTAGAACTCTGATAGTGAAGTTCTCTCCCGAAGACAAAGGGAAGTATGCAGTGAACAGCTGTAGCCTCAAACCTGCTTAGAGACAGGAAAAACACCAGTTCTATAACAGCATGGTGTGAATGCCTGTGTAGGGTTTGGTGGGGTGGTAGTTTTTTTTCGTACCTATTGTATTTGTAGGAGCATGTGTGTGTGTGTGTGTGTGTGTGTGTGTGTGTGTGTGTGTGTGTGTGTGTGTGTGTGTTTGTGTGTGTGTGTATGTGTGTGTGTGTCAGTGTGCGCGCGCCCCGTGTGTGTGTGTGTGTGTGTGGTGTGTGTGTGTGTGTGTGTGTGTGTGTGTGTGTGTGTGTGTGTGTGTGTGTGTGTGTGTGTGTGTGTGTGCATATAACACTGTAGCTAGCTCTTTATAGTCGTAGCCAGCTGCCTGACAGATCTCTTTCTGTTCTGCTTCCTCTTGCAGCATTCCGACAAAGGAGATGGCGAGTTGTACCGAAACCCCAAACTCTCCCATTCCACGGGCAACATCAAGGTAGTGTCACATCAGTAGCCACACCATTCCTCCTCCATTCTTCCCATACCCCCCTCCCCCCTTCTCCCACCCCAACTCCTTGGGGGTTGTTTTTTTTTTCTAACCACACGCTCACACACAGAGGCTACCTACCACCCGCTTTCTTTAACCACCTACCCCCAGTTTGTGGAATGTTTTGTTTCAAAGCGCTGATTTTTCAGTTTGTCACTCTTTTATTGTTTTGTTTTTTGGTGTTTGTAAATTTATTCACCTCACTTTTTCTTGTTTGTTTGTTTGGGTTTTGGGGGGAGGGGGTGGGTTTTTTGTTGTTGCTGGTCTGCTTATTTGACTGAGCTTGATTTTTTTTCCTGATGAGGTTTTCTTGCATTTTGCTTAATCTGCCATGCTTTTTTTTCATTACTCTTTTCACTGAAAATATTCAGTTTCAGAATTATTGACCAGACAGTTGTGAGAGGTCTGCTGCATACACAGATCAGCAGATGCCACTCAAACGCGGGATGAAGACTGGATATGACTCTTGTTGTTGTTGTTGTTGTTGTATGTTTAAAGACTGGCTGTATTGTTGGGATAAGTCGTTATATCCAGGTGCAAGCATAATTCTTTATGCATATTTTGTCGTTGTCGTTATTGCAGTCTGACTGTGAAATGAACAGCACGTGCATACTTTTGTTGATGCTTTGCTATCGGCAACAATACTTCGCGCTGCTACTTTCGTTGTGTGCTTCACATGATTTGGGTTTCTTCAAGCTAAACTCGATAGTTTTGTTCATGTTCCACCTATCTATGCATTTTGGTTTTATCTTTGTGCAAATCATTGTGGTACAAATGTAGTTTGGGTTTTTTTTTTCCATATGAAATCTATATTGTCAAGGTTTTTTTTTGGTTGGTTATCATTATTTGTTTAACATTTTTGGTCATCATCATTAGTGTCATTATTATTGTCGTAATCCATAATTGTTGTGTGTATTATATATTATGTTTAGTTCTCAGCGGGAACACACACACACACACACACACACACACACACACACACACACACACACACACACACACACACACACACACACACACACACACACACACACACACACACACACACACACACACAAAGGCCACGGACTGAAATAGCTGTGCAGGTCTGTACATGAAAAAAATCCTTCTTTTTCTGTGGATTTTGTTGTGTTTTTAACATGCTATACATTTTAATGCCTTTAACGTATTGATTTTTATTGTATACAGCCTTTTTTTTCCTGGAGGGTGGGTTTGGGGGGAGGGAGTAATCGTAAGTCAGTTTATTTGTAATGTGTGTCTTAACCTTTGGATTCTCCTTTAGCGAATTGGTAGATGGAAGTGTTAGTGATGTTTTGTGTATTGTATCTTTGGGTTTTTTTGGTTTTTTAAAAATTTAAATGAGATGGCTTCGGATTACTTATATACTATTCGATAACAGCATTTTTTTATATGCACTTTTGTTTATCTCTATAGCAAGCTGTGCGAATCTGTATTAATTGTATGATGCGAGAAAGAGTGAAGATGTATGGTTGGGTTGTATTCACTGTGGTATAATTATGAAGAGGAGTATGTTGTTGTCGAACGCTATGACAGTAACTGTTGTCGTCTGTCATAAGAACAAAAAGTGCGTTGCGCTGCCGTTAAGCGCCTGACAAGTCAGGCCCAGAATTCGGCGTGGAAGAGGAGTGTTATCTTTTAAGTCTTTCTGGTAAAAAGGCAGAAGAATGGACAAAGAAGGCAGAAAATAGACAAGAAAGAGGTAAAAGGAAGGAAGGAAGCTAGGCAGAAAGAAAGAGAGGGATAGAAAAGAGGGAATTCCTGGCACAGAATTTCTTAAAGACGGAGATACTGTATTTATACTGACAGACTCCCGGCATCCCCACGGGGGAAAGAGGAGTACAGATGTACGTAATATGCAAGATATACAAACACATATTGCACGTGCTCTGTATCTGCCAGCTCTGTGGTGTGGAAGAAAGTAGAGACGTAAATGTTCTGTAGTCATCGTGCCATGTGAAAGGGAGTAAAGATATACACGCTGCGTGTACAAGACGTACACCTTGTACACCTTGTTCTGTATATGTTGTGAGGTGCGGAAGACTGTAAAGATGTTGAACGGGTGCCGTATTCATGATGTAATTTGAACGAAGTAGATAAATTATGTGGGGCCGGGATAGCTCAGCGGCCAGAGCACTCGCTTTTCCCCAGCCAATGTTAAGCAGCATCGAGCGTGGTTACCAATTGGATGGGTGACCATTTGCGCGCCCTGGCTTCAGTACAGTCCCCCAGTTCACTCAGCTGTAAATGGGTACCTGCCCTCTTTAGGATCAGGGAAGGTAAAGCAGCGAGGGAGAGGAGATGGACGCCACCCTCAATATGCTGGCCCCTGGAGAAGCTGAGGTCTCTGATGCCTCGCTCCCCTACGACCACATAAGTCATGTGACACATTTACCTTTACCTTTTTAAAGAAGTGTGTGGTATGTACAACATCTTTTATGGATGGTGTATTTCTTGTGCGGTGTAAAAGAAAGAAAACGGGATAGCGGGATAATGGGGGACGGGATAGCCTAGTGGTTAGAACATTGCGCTAACAATCTGACAACCCGGGTTCGATTCCCGTTCAAGGGGATATTTTCCCCTGGAGTTAACAGCAGTGCAGACTCCACTCTCCCCAAAAGTCCTTCGGATGAGACTATAAACCGAGGCCCCGTGTGCGAACGCGCGCACAACATCTTGCGCACACGTTAAATCCTGTTCCGCTTTTCATAAGAGTAGGCCATTGTGTGCCGTGGGAACAGATGACAGAATTCGCAAAACCGCATACACACGGGGACTGGATGTAAAAAAGCACATAAGTGCTTATTCCATTATCCTCGATATAAAACCATTAATTTTTTTTTAAAAGATGGTGTAGATGTGCTAATGGTGTGGTATAAAAGGTTGTAAAGATATTGCACATAATTATACTGTATTCGTGGTGCAATCAGTCTTAAAATACTGGGAAGTAAAGATATTAATATGATATCATCCGTTGCGTGGTGTGAAAGAGCATAAAAACGGGGTGTGCATGTACAGTGATGTGTTCCGTTATGTGACAAGAAGTACAGATGGTATACATACCAAACTATGTCATTCTTGATGTTCAGTAATTCACTTACCAGGAAGACTAAATACATCAGACTGTTGTCAGCAGTAAGAAAGGATATTATTCTGTGCGTTGTGTGATGGTAGATTCAATATACAGCATCTAGGAGTATAGTCCAGTGTGTCCAATATTGGTTATGGATCAATCGTCACTTTGTGTTATTCTTTGTTTCGTATCACCTTAGAAAAGTTTTGGAAATCGATTATAATAAGAGCTTCTTTGTCCCTTTATGTTGGTTTGATATTTTGGTGTCGTTGTTTTGCTTTATTTCAAATCAAGGTTTTGTTGTTCACTGGTGCTACTGCTACTGCTGCTGCTGCTGTACAGTTTAGTTGTGTTGATAGTGATAATGATGACTAGAAGAAGAAGAAGAAGAAGAAGGTGATGATGATGATGATGATGATGATGATTGTGGTGGTGGTGCTGGTGACAACGACGACGACGATGATGATGACGATGGTGATGGTGATGACGACGATGAGACTACGATGATAATGATGGTGATGACGATGACGACGACGAAGACGAAGAAGACGACGACAAAAACAACAAGAACATGATGGATGAATTGTCTTGTGTATCCATTTTCGTGCTGGGGTTATTGATAATAAGCATCTAGGCAGGAATATTGAAGTGACGTGGATTTATACCTTGCAAATTTAAGGTGAAAATGTTCAAAGTGTTGTTCAGATTGTACTTAGTCAGCTATTATCAACAGCGATGAAGCATGAAGTGTTTAATATTTTGATTTTATGTATCAAGGTATTTCATGTATGTCACGTGGGTTTTCCTGTCCACTTCTGAATTTAATTCAAATATTGGCATCAAAAGCGTTTGTTTGGCATATAACACACACACGCGCGCGCACACACACACACACACACACACACACACACACACACACGCACGCACACATGCACACACGCACACACACGCATGCATACACACGTGCGCGCAAGCACATATGTTATATGTTTAAAGTCTGTTCACATTTAGTGATATTAACAAACACATGTAGTGATATTAGCAAACACATAATTATGTACGCATGCATATAATGCACACGCATGTACGCTTCCTGGTTTTAATCCAGCTTCGCACACAAGTGCACGTGCGCGCGCGCGCGCGCGCGCGTGTGTGTGTGTGCGCGCGCGCACGCGCGCGCGCGCGCGCGCGCTCAAAGACGGAGGAAAGCGACCCAGAAAGGGACAGCTGGATTATGGAACCGGTAGGATTAGAAACCGTTAACATGCAGAATAATCAGTGCTAGTTTTGCTGATAAACTTTGTCAACATTGCGTTGTGTGTGTATATTTGCGTGCGTGCGTGCGTGCGTTTGTGTGTGTGTGCGCGCGCGTGTCTGTATGTGTGTCTGTGTGTGCGTGATTGTATGTGTCTGAGTGTGTCTGTATGTCTCTGTATGCTTGTGCGCTCTCTCTCTCTCTCTCTCTCTCTCCTCTCTTCTCTCTCTTCTCTCTCTTCTCTCCTCTCTCTCTCTTCTCTCTCTCTCTCTCACGTCTTTACACTCAGCTACCAGTGATGCTATACGGTGTCTCAGCGCAACCCCCCACCCCCACATACCCCCCACCCTACTCCCCACCCCTAAAAAAAAAACCCAACCCACTGATGTTGTATAAATTATGTTGTGTCTTGTCAAGTCAATTTTTTTTTCGAGTCAAATTTTTATTTCCAGATGGTACATTGAATAAGCAATGCATTTGCTTTTTTTTATCAAGCCATTTATCTAGGAACAAAAAAAAACCCACTTGATCAGTAATATCTAACTAGATTATTACCATAACCAATAATAATAAAACTAACTCCAAAAGAAAAATAGAAACAGAGAAAGAAAACACACACACACACACACACACACACACACACACACACACACACACACACACACACACACACACACACACACACAACACACACACACGAACGCACGCACACTCACACACGATCAAAAACGAAAACAAAAAAACTCATTTTGTTGTGTGTGTGTGTGTGTGTGTGTGTGTGTGTGTGTGTGTGTGTGTGTGTGTTGTGTGTGTGAGCATGTGTGTGTGTCTGTGTGTGTGTCTGTGTCTGTGTCTGTGTCTGTGTGTCTGTATGTGTATTGTGTGTGTGTGTTTGTGTGAGTGTGTCTGTCTATGTGCGTATTGTGTGTGTGTCTTTCTGTCTGTCTGTGTGTTTGTCTCTGTGTGTGTGTTTGTGTGTGTGTGTGTCTTCTGTCTGTGTGTTTGTGTCTGTCTGTCTCTCTGTCTGTGTGTGTCTGTCTGTCTGTCTGTCTGTCTGTGTGTGTGTGTGGTGAACCCAGCAAGGAGATATTGTGGAGCCTGGCCGGTACTGGAACCCCAAGCTTTACATTGAGAACGCCTACGGGGATCCTAAGGAGCAGTTCCGACATCGTGTCATGTTCAACGAGAAGGGCGAGGCCTTCATCTCGGAGAAGAGAACTGTCAAAGGCACTTTCATGGAGAACTTGGAGCTGGACGACTTTCCATTTGACGTCCAGGTGAGAAGGAATGGAGGAGGAGGAGGAGGAGGCATTTGGATGGAGGGTTATTATCCTTTTGTTTGTTTGTTCGTTTCGGTTTCATTTTTGTTTTGGTGAAAGTGTGTGTGTGTGTGTGGGTGGTTGGGGGGGGGGGGGGGAGGGGAGAGTGAGAGGGGGGCGTGTTGGGGTGGTTGGGGGGGGGGGGGGTGAGGGTGAGAGGTGGGGTGTTTGTGTGTGTGTGTGTTGTGGTGGTGTGTGGGGGGGGGGGGGGGGGGGGTTGTGGTGTGGTGTGGTGGATGTGGGTGGGGGAGGCGAGGTGTGTGTAGGGGTGGGAGTGGGGGGTTGGGTGGGATATGTGTGTGTGTTGTGTTCTGTTGTTTATTCTTTTATTTCCAGGATAATGGAATGAGCACTTACGTGCTTTTTTTACATCCATTTCTTGTGTGTGTGCAGTTTTGTAAATTGTGTCATTCTTTCCCACCGGCACACAAAGGTGTGCTCTTCCGCGCGCGCGTGCGCGCGCACGTGTGTGTGTGTGAAAATATTTTGTTGTTGTGTGTGTGTGTGCGTGCGTACGTGCACGCGAACGCATGTGTTCGCTTTTTAAAACTGAGATCAATCGGTCCACCAAAACGCCAAGAAAGGCTCCGAAAGGAACAAAATCTCATTTCCATTTTTATTTTTCTTACACTCAGGACTTAACGATCACAGTGGCCAGCGAGTTCCCAGCTACAGAGGTGGAGTTGATAGAGGACTCGGACAACCGGCACATGGTCAACAAGCAGAGCTTTGTGGACGAGCAGGAGTGGCATCTGTACTGCCACACGGAGTGCACAAAGTGGGAACTGAAGATTGACCCTGTCGACGAAGCCGCCAAACGCTCGGCAATTTCCGTCAAATGTCGAGCGGCCCGAAGGCCGGGCTATTTCGTGTGGAATATATTTATGGTTACGGTGAGTTACCATCACCATCATCATCATCATTATTTTTTTTAATCATCATCATTATTATTCAGCTTTGTGGGGTGTCTATCTCTGTCCGTATTTCTGCCTGTCTGTTTATCTATCTGTCCGTCTGTCCGGGTGTTAAAAAAGGGACGTAACGTTTAACCTATTTCCATCAGAAAATAAAAATTTGTTCTGTCTGTCTGTCTCTGCCTCTGTCTGTCTCTCTTTCTCTATCTCTCTCTCTCTCACACATACATACATACATACACATACTTGCGCGGGCGCGCACGCACGCACGCACGCACACACACACACACACACACACACAGAGGCAGACAGGTAGACAGATTAAGAGAGATAGAGATTTGTATGCATGCTGACACACTTTAAAAAAAAAGCCCAAACAAACAAGCTTACAGAAATGGAAACTTTCATAATAAAGCACATCGAGGGAAAGTTCACATGTAGGAAAACATATTCAGGGACAGGCAACGGCCAACCAGACACAGAGAGCAAATAAGAGGAGCATATATATATATATATATATATTATGTATGTATATGTATGTATGTATGTATGCATGTATATACCTAGTGGTGGTACAAGACTGGTGAAATTATGAATTCTGTCTTTCTCTCTCTCTTTCTCTTCATTATGTTCTGTTCTGTTATATTGGTTTACTTTATATTCGAAGTACTTTATTATCCTCTTCTTATGTAACCAATTGGGGCGTGTGTGTGTGTGTGTGTGTGTTTCAAATCCATGAGGTTTGGTTTTCCTGTCTTTTAAAAAAAATTTTTGTTCGTGATTGGCGGGATGGGGGTGGGGGGGAGGAGGAGGGGGGAGGGGCGGGTATTTTCCTTTCTTGTTATTAATCTTATAGCTTTGTGTATCGTTTCTAATGTGTCACAATCTCTAATATGGGTAGGAACTGGATGTTAAAAAAAAAAGAAGAAAATATTATGAATGCTCAGGGACTGGGTGTAAAAAATGAAATAGTGTATGAATGCTTAGAGACTGGATGTAGAAATAAGAAAAGAAAAGAGTATGAATGCATAGAGACTGGATGTAAAAAAAAAAAAGAAGAAACGAAAAGTGTGTGAATGCTTATCTATCTTCCTCGAAATAAAACAAGTTTGTCCTTGCCTTGTTTCTGTTGTTTTCAGTTGAATTTCTCGTGTTTTGTTTCTAAAATATAGTAAAGTATTCTACTCGTATATATATATATATAGATATAGATATAGATATAGAGAGAGAGAGATAGATAGATAGATCCCAATAGCACCACAATCATAACAACAACAATAGCTTTGTTGTGAAAATAGGGTTTAAGGTTACGTCTATTCACCCACTCACCCCCACCCCTTACCCTTCAACCCAACTCCTAACCCTCAATCCCCAGCCCATATAACTGATAACAATAAACAAAACACACACAAGAGAGAGAGACAGAGACAGACAGACAGACAGAGACAGACAGACAGAGACAGAGACAGACAGACACAGACAGACAGAGAGAGACAGAGAGAGAACAAATCCGACGTACCACCATTTGTTCCCACATGCGCAAGACATAAAACATTCAATGCCCTGTCAGCAAACACAACACGCCCATAGCCGACGGGCAACTATCAGACCAGACGGGCAGACAGAGAGGGGACCCTGTCTCCCTGGTACTGTCATACACACCCTTCTGCCCAAAGTTCCCTCAGGGTGACACTACTTGCCCGTTACCCCCCAACCCTCTCCCTCCCTTACCCACCCACCCACCCACCTTGACCACTCTCTCCTCCCTCCTCTCTTCCATCCCCGTCTGTTGTTGTGATGTCTCTCTGGGACCTTGGTGTCCCTGCCTCATACATATGCATGAGCGAAGTTGGTGGCAGACGGGCAATTAATACAATCAGTGACAGAGTGCGCTGTATCATTGCTTCCAGTAAATAGTCCGCCACCTGGGATTGTCTGAAGAGTGTTGTTCATAATTTTGTTAACTTGATGGAGGTTATTATTATTATTATTATTATTATTATTGTTATTATTATTTATTTGGAAAGCATAGATAGATGTTTTGCATTATACTCCTGTGGGGCTTTTTGAGTCTTGTCTCGAGACCTTTGATTAGGTTTTGTTGATGTGGACGGTTGTTTTATTTTGAATGACAGTGTTAGAGTGCTTGCATTATTTTATTCTTTCAAAACCAGAGGCCTGTCGTTGAGATGAAAATGTGTGTGTGTGACTGTGTGTATGTGTGTGACTGTGTGTGTATGTATGTACAGTGTACAGTTTTTAATATGCAGCCTGTCATTGTGTGTGAGTGTGAGAGTGTGTCTGTGTGTGCAATTTTTAATCTGCAGTCTGTCATTGTGTCTGTGTGTGCAATTTTTAATCTGCAGCCTGTCATTGTGTCTGTGTGTGCAGTTTTTAATCTGCAGCCTATCATTGTGTCTGTGTGTGTGTATGCAGTTTTTAATCTGCAGCCTGTCATTGAGTTTGTGTGTGCAGTTTTAATCTGCAGCCTGTCATTGTGTGTGTGTGCAGTTTTTAATCTGCAGCCTGTCATTCGCAACATTCTCAGTGGACAAAAGGTATCCACAGAACCGTCTACAACTGTCCTTCACCCTCATGCTCACCTCTGTCGCCTTCAAGTCTGTCGTCAATCAGAGTCTACCCCGAATATCCTACCTCACCTACATGGTAGGTACACAGTTGGTTATGAGCAGCACAGGTCCATAGTTATCCTACCTCACCTACATGGTAGGTACACAGTTGGTTATGAGCAGCACAGGTACATAGTTATCCTACCTCACCTACATGGTAGGTATACAATCGGTTATGAACAGCACAGGTACATAGTTATCCTACCTCACCCACACGGTAGGTACTTAGTCAGTTATTAACAGCACAGGTACATAGTTATCCTACCTCACAAAACCTACCTTGCAGCACAGGTACATAGTTATCCTACCTCACCTACATGGTAGGTACACAGTTGGTTATGAGCAGCACAGGTACATAGTTATCCTACCTCACCTACATGGTAGGTATACAATCGGTTATGAACAGCACAGGTACATAGTTATCCTACCTCACCCACACGGTAGGTACTTAGTCAGTTATTAACAGCACAGGTACATAGTTATCCTACCTCACAAAACCTACCTTGCAGCACAGGTACATAGTTATCCTACCTCACCTACATGGTAGGTACACAGTTGGTTATGAGCAGCACAGGTACATAGTTATCCTACCTCACCTACATGGTAGGTATACAATCGGTTATGAACAGCACAGGTACATAGTTATCCTACCTTGCAGCACAGGTACATAGTTATCCTACCTCACAGCACAGGTACATAGTTATCCTACCTCACAGCACAGGTACATAGTTATCCTACCTCACAGCACAGGTACATAGTTATCCTACCTCGCAGCACAGGTACATAGTTATCCTACCTCGCAGCACAGGTACATAGTTATCCTACCTCACAGCACAGGTACATGGTTGTGACACATAGCCTAAAACGTTCTAGTGTTCAGTGGACGTTTGTTTTATATTGTGGTTCTGCATTTTGTTGCATGCTACACTCCTTGGCGTATAGCATTTTATTTTATTTCTGGTCTGTCACTTCAAGTATCTATCAAGACTTAGTAGAGAGATAGGGTACCACATAGTCAACCGTTACATAACTGATGTTTTGAGCCTCTTGTGCAGTTTCTGGTCCAAGTTTGATGACGATGATGATCATGACATTATGTGTATTCTCATTCCATTAACATTCAACCTGCCTGCGTTGTTTACCTTGGCCAATATATAACCAGCTGGGAGTAATTTCATTTTTATTAAGTTCAGCCCCCAAAACCAGCTAAAAAAAAAACAGCCTCAGCCCCTTCACTCACACACTTCCACTTCATTTTCCTTGGCATATAACTAAGGGTAGTGTATATAATAAAGGTAATGTCATCATGCACCACGTTCTGCTGTGTTGTGTGTACACTGTGAATAAGGTTAATTCCACATGGAGCGGTGCATATAGTAATCCTTTGATGCTCTGTTTGCTTCAAGAAAGAGATTTCCTATCAGCTGCATGATAATGCACAAACACTATGATGAGTTTTTCAGGAGTTTGTTGTGCAAATACAAGGGGAGGTGGTGGTGAAGGTGGTGGGGGTGGAGGGGCTAAGAACAAGCAAGGCCAATCATATATATATATATATATATATATATATATAGAGAGAGAGAGAGAGAGAGAGAGAGAGAGTAATAACTGGTTTATTTGTACAGTACAACAACAATTCTCATGGATGTCAACAATATTCTGTTGTATCTGTCATGCTCTCTCAAAGGGATTATGTTGTAGGATAAATATTTAGCGGTGTCCGTGATATTTTGGTGGGGGGTTTTGTGGCCAAACACTTATAGAATGACTGTATTTGCGTTGTGCTGCAGGATAAATATTTAATGTGTGTTCGTTGGGTTTTTTGGCAATACACTTATTAGAATGACTATATTTCCTTTGTGTCGCTGGCTAAATATTTAACGTGTGTCCGTGATATATATATATGGTTTTTTCCCCCATACACTTATTAGAATGACTATATTTCCTTAGTGTCGCTGGCTAAATATTTAACGTGTGTCCGTAATATTTTGGGGTTTTTTGCCATACCCTTATTACAGTGACTATATTTTCTTTGTGTCGCAGGCTAAATATTTAACGTGTGTCCGTGATTTTTTTTAGGCCATACACTTATCAGAATGACAATATTTCCTTTGAGTCGCTGGCTAAATATTTAACGTGTGTTCGTGATATATTTTTTGGGGCCATACACTTATTAGAATGACAATATTTCCTTTGTGTCGCTGGCTAAATATTTAACGTGTGTCCGTGACTTTTTTTTTTTGGCCATACACTTTTTACAATGACAATATGTCCTTTGTGTCGCTGGCTAAATATTTAACGTGTGTTCGTGATTTTTTTTTTGGCCATACACTTATTAGAATGACTATATTTCCTTTGTGTCGCTGGTTAAATATTTAACGTGTGTTCATGATTTTTTTTTTTGGCCACACACTTATTAGAATGACTATATTTCCTTTGTGTCGCAGGCTAAATATTTAACGTGTGTCCGTGATATATATATATATATATATTTTGTGTGTGTGTCATACACTGATTAGAATGACTATATTTCCTTTGTGCTGCAGGTTAAATATTTAACGTGTGTTCGGGGTTTTTAGGGGGGGGGGGGGTTGCCATACACTTATTAGAATGACTATATTTCCTTTGTGTCGCTGGCTAAATATTTAACGTGTGTCCGTGATATATATTTGTTGTTTTTGTTGTTGGTGCCATACACTGATTACAACGACTATATTTTCTTTGTGTAGCAGGCTAAATATTTAACGTGTGTCCGTGATATATATTTTTTGTGTGTATGTGTGCCATACACTTATTACAACGACTATATTTCCTTTGTGCTGCAGGATAAATATTTATTGGCGTCCATGATCATGCTGTCTGCGGTGTGTTCGTGGCACGCTATCGTCACCACCTTGCTGTATGACCGTGTGATGGCTAAGAAAGTGGAGACCATTGTGCTCATTGTTCTGGGTGTCGTCTATCTCCTCTTCAATGTCGGCTTTGTAATCATCATCTACCTCTTTGTAAGTTGGGGGGGGGGGGGGGGGGGGGGGAGACCAGGGCAAAGCTTGGACGTTTTCGCGATTGGTGGGGGAGGGGTTGTTTCTTTCTAAATTTCTAGTGTGTTTGTCGTTCAAGGCCTAAGGCTTCTGCTTCCTCTCTGACTCCCGGTTTCCTTTTGTTTTTGCTTTTGGTTGTGTTATTTATTCAAGAGCAGTTTTGGCTGTCAGTAAAATCTCTCTCTCTCTCTCTCTCTCTCTCTCTCTCTCTCTCTCTCTTCTCTCTCTCTCTCTTCTCTCTCCTCTCTCTCTCTCTCTCCCCCTCTCTCTCAGATCCCAGATTCCAACACACACAAAAAAAGAAAAGAAAATTATGCATAACATTTAAAGAGAGAGAGAGAATGACAATGACAATTTTTTTGTAATAAGCGATGATTCCCTTCGCGAGGAACAGCTCGAGGACTTGGGCACAATACCCTCCATAATCTCGTTTTCTCTATACTTACTTTATGAACCAGATCCAACCAAGAAGAGAGAGAGAGAAAGAGAGATATGATAATAGAGAGAGAGAGATGAGATGAAATGTAGAGCGAGATGCATCGGAGAGGAGACAGCGGGAGAGAGGAGAGGGAAATAACTCGAAATGTCGAATGATTTATATTCACAAAAAGGCATGGCCCATACATGAAGGGGATAGAGAGAGAGAGAGAGAGAGAGAGAGAGAGAGAGAGAGAGAGAGAGAGAGAGAGGAGAGAGAGAAGAGAGAGAGAAGAAGAAGAGACAGAGAGACAAACTGCAGGTGGCGATGAAACTGTACAAGATGTGCAGTATGCTACTTTAGTCTAATTAGGCATGCACAGCCAAGTCAGACAGGATGCAGGTTGTTTGAAAATGCTTTGGCCATCCTTCACAACAGGAAGGAGTCTAGGCTGAGCAGATGAGACAGATGTTGTTGGGTTTGTGATGTGTTGTTGTATGTACTTTGTCTATGTTGCATATAGCATTAACTAGGTGGTGTTTATTTTTCTTAACTGATACAAATGCAAAATATGGAAACAGAGTGTGGTGGGTGTTTTTTAAATTGATGTGTTTTCATATTTGTTTGTCTTTGGATTTTTATAATATATAATATATAAATTTTGTTTATAATAAAATGATGTGTTTTCATACTTTGTTTTGTCTTTCGGAATATATATATATATATATATATATATATATATTGCGTGAACTCCCATGCACGCATGCATGCATGCACGCGCGCACACACACACATGCACGTGCGCAAGATATATATATATATATCTCTGTGTGTGCGCGCGCGCAATCAAGCCATGTCAAATGATGGTCGACACTCCTCTCTCCCTGTGATGATGATGTTGATATACTTGCTGCAGCTGCCGCTGTAGGTAAAGAAAATGCTGATGGTGATGAGTATGTAGATGATGAAGATGATGATGGGGATGACGATAACTAGAATAGATTGGGTAGGATTCTGTAAACTTGCAGAACTGGAAATGCCAATTGGATAAAAACGTTTTCTGCTATGACGCCTATCTTCCCCTTGCCTCAAACATATTTTGTATAGTGGCCCAAACTGTTCTCTCTCTCTCTCTCTCTCTCTCTCTCTCTCTCTCTCTCTCTCTCTCTCTCTCTCTCTCTCTCTCTCTCTCTCTCTCTCTCTCTCTCTCTCTCTCTCTCTCTCTCCTCTCCCTCTCCCTCTGCTAATTCACCTTGTATTTCAATCATAATTTTCATCATAGTACATGCACTGCACGGAACAAGAACGTCGTGGTACTAGCTTAATCGCATATTTCATGAATGTGGGCATTCCTGCTGTAAAATACACTATCTTTACTTTCTAGACATATAGGACTGCCTACGGACCATTCTCTCTCTCTCTCTCTCTCTCTCTCTCTCTCTCTCTCTCTCTCTCTCTCTCTCTCTCTCTCTCTCTCTCTCTCTCTCTCTGTCTGTCTCTCTTCTGTCTGTCTGTCTGTCTCATTTCCTATTGAGCTATATAAAGAATAATGTCGATAGGAGCGCATAGTGCTTGTCATGTTGCAAGAGCATAGTGATACAGGTCGTGTATCAATGATAACTCTTTGTGTGGTGTGTGTGTGTGTGTGTGTGGTGTGTGTGTGTGTGTGTGTGTGTGTGTTGTGTGTGTGTGTGTGTGTGTGTGTGTGTTGTGTGGTGTGTCTTCTATGCAGCCATGTAAGAAACGGCGGACGATGTCTCAAAAGGATAAAGAACACAAGGTAAGAGTAATGTAGAGTTGTTTATGGTTTGTGCGTGTGTGTGCGTGTGTGCGCGCGCGCGTGCGTGCGTGCGTACTTGACAGAGGAAGAAAAAATTATAGATAACGAAACTGAGCCATCAACTGTTTTGTATGAGTATGATGAACCTTAGTAGAGAGATAAATAGAATCTGATAAGCAAAAACACATACATCCTCCCCCCCTCCCCCACCCCCCAGCAACCCCTAAAACTCTTCTGTTCACTATTTCCTAACTTAATCAGTTATGATAACCAAAAACTAGAAACATGTGTGCTTCTCAGAGTGCATGATTGTTATCTTCATTAGAAGCATGGGATGAGCATGCTTCCAAATTGCCCAGCTGCTTTTTATTTTCAGTATAAATATTGTTTGATGCACCAAAATGTGGATCGAGTTAGCTAGCACTGATGACAGGGGGCCGGGATAGATAGCCTAGTGGTCAGAGCGTTGTTCCTGTGATCTGACAGCCCAGGATCAAACCATCGCCGAGGCACCTGTACAAGTGGACCCCCCCCCCCCCCCCCTACTCCTGAGTTAACATCAGACTTCTGTCCCAAGTCCATCAGTAAGACTCCACTCGCCTTAAAGTCCCCTCAGATGAGACTGTAAATCAAGGTTCCGTGTGCGAACGCTCACAGAACTTCTTGCAAACACGTTAACTTAACCTCTTTCGCCTTTTAGAAGAGTAGGCCAGTGCGTATTAGTAGGAGCGGATGATTTTTTTAATTTAAAAATGCAGGCACACTGGGTTTATGTTTAGACATCATTCTTGAAGTCGAATGTGGCTACCTTAATATGAGGCAAAAACGGTCAGCATACACAAAATCTCACCATTGGTGAACCTCGGAACTCTAGCCGAGGAACAGGGGGTGGGGTGGGGGTGGGGGGAATCATTAATAATCAACTGAAGACGAAAACACTGGGTAGTCTGACTTCTGTCCCAAGTCCCCAGGAGTCAGTAGGATATCACACGAAAACTTTCAGGCAGTGTGTAGGGTAGATGTAGATTGAATCTGGTGTAGCTCATCCCTCTCCAGATTGTGGATTGCATGCTGAGCATGTATGGGTTATTCATAGCACCACTTACAGCTGACTACTCTTTCATGAACATGGATTTAAAAAAAAAACTTGTGTTCAAGGTATTATGCCTGTTTTTGCAAGGGAGAATTTCAGCTAATTGCCTCTCTGGAAGGACTTCCAGGGGAATGGTGATCAGAACTGACTTGAACTCCATGGGGAAAACCCCTCACAGGACACCTCGGTAACTATTGGAACTTGCATCTTCATATTACCATCAGAACACAAGCCCAACACTCATACCAGAGGGCTATACCCCCTCCACTCTCCCTGAATAACTTAGAGCAGCATTATGAGATTGTGTTCTTTCATTAAACTCTGAAAACTGACTCACACACACACTGTCTCCCTCCCTTCCCCTCACACAATGAATAAATATTACTCTCATTTGCTTATCGCCTTTGTCCATCTTAAAATCACGGTTCCTTTGTGCTTGATCTCAACCCAAATAATCTCTTATCACTGTCACTCCAGTCACAAGGCTCTGCAATTCTGCAGTGCCGCACATCGGTAAAAGAATCCTCAGGCTGCATGCACCTCCTACACGCCCTCATTGTGAACGCGGTAACACTTGGATAGATTGTGTCTATACAGTGCATGCAGGGAACTGAACGGCTCTGCTTTCTGTGTTTCAGGAGATGGCCCGGAAGTTACTAGAAGCCCAGTCTCCGCCACCCAAGCCAGCGAAATCGAAGCACGCCAAATCCAAATATTGACACAGACCTGCTGCTCATTCACGCAAAATACATCACCTATGTGATATGGTCCCTTTCCTTATGCATCTGTACATAGGTCATCAGTTTTTGTGTGATCCAGACACCGGACAGTGTAGGTGACGTGAATTCAGGCCATGAGGAAGTTCCTTCCCGCCCTCATGGTGGCCAGGACGACAGGACGTCAGTCATTTCATGCCGGCCGTTCACTCACCCCTGTGGCGATGATGTGGGGTGTTCCTCTTGTGTGCTGCTGCGTGGCTCAATGCGTGTGTGAGAACTGGGAGGGGAGGGAGGGGGAGTGTGTTGACAAGGTTCTGCAGTTTGTGATAAACCTAATGTCCCGTAACCTTTTTCAGTGAATTTCAGTCTCTGCGTGGATATCTGGGTTCTCTCCAGTTCACAGTTGTTCATGCGGACTGTCTGTGTGGAGATCTGTGGGTGTATGTAAGTGGTGACCAGTGAACATGAAGCGAGGCTTAACACCCAGAACAGAGGCATGGAGTTTTGAAGTGAAAGAGTGCCTGTGAGTTCAAGGTCTGCTGTTTCACCCGTCTCCTGCGGCATCATATTTATCCTGGGAGATTTCTGTTTTGGCTGTGATCCATTCATTCCTGTCAACCTCTTCATTGCATCTGGACATCATCAATACTTCTTCAACCAATCTTGAAATGCAACTTGAAAATCTTTTTTTTTTTTTAACTTCATGTTGAAAGCTTTTCTTTGCTTTATATAATTATGTGTATGTCTTGGGTTGTGAACAATGATTTTCATAATTTCAGGAATGGGGTCATTATGCATCAGAAAGGAAAAAAATGGAGCTTGGCAAATACACAAGCAAGAGAAATTAGATTCCACCCTTCCCTCCCTTTTCCCTGTTGTTTGTTAGTGGTTTTTATTTCAGGGTTGTTCTCCCACCTCCCCCTGCCCCTCTTGGTCTTTCTTTCTGTCTTTCTTTCTCTTTGACTAGTCCATGTTGTACAACTCTCAATTGTTGATTTGCACACAGACAGTGGATAACACGAACAACATCTTCGGTACGACAGAAATGACTAGGTGATGTTTACAGCCCCCTACCACCTCATGTAATATTGGAGACATGACAAGTGAAAGGATAATGTTTATTCAGTTTCATCTCCTGCTACAAATGACTTTCACTGCGGAAATCAATGTGAAGACAATACACTACCGGTGTCTGGAAAGTAGCGGTTGTGCGACAATATTATGTAGAAACATGAGATCCCATCTTAGGAGTCATTCAGAAAGGCTCTTGAAGACCTCTCCTGCCCACCTTCAAATCTGCATTTGTGTCCAGTGACACATATACCTGAGCTTCTTAGACTCAGACACACAGATGAAGATCTCTCGCTACAGAAGCACCACCCAGATCATGTTAACAAATCATTCTCCCTTTCTGCTTCGGTTCTGTGGTACTGTATTGAAAGAGTGTGCTTGAATTTTTTTTAATTAAAAACATCAGTCCGTCTGTATCTATACAGTTGTGTTGGGTTTTTTTCTAGAAAAGTTCAAGACTGGTGTTTAATCATCTCAGACATAATTATGCAAAAATGTGGTAACTTGTGTTTGTTTTACAAGTTGTACATGAACATTTCTGAATGCCAGATATCTCTCTCTCTCTCTCTCTCTCTCTCTCTCTCTCTCTCTCTCTCTCTCTCTCTCTCTCTCACTCGTGTGTGTTGATTGTTTGGCTTTATTTGAATCCAGTTGTTACCATTCCCTCAACAAAGTTCTTCCGAAAGTTGGACTATGTGTCACGCTAATGTCAGTGCAGTTCGTGTTAGACAACATTCTAACTGGAGGCAATGGTGATCACTGTGGTGATCAAATGAAAGAATGATGAAAAATTGATGTGTGTGTGTGTGTGTGAAGCATAGAGCGCCCGACTGTTTCACTTTGTAGTGTGCATCAGAAATGGGTGGATAGAAAAGCAGTGGCATATTCTGAGTCATATTATATGATCAAAGGAAGAAAGTGTTTAAAGAAAAAAGAGTAGAAATGGGTTTCGCTTTTCAGGTTTGGTTTGTTCAGCAATAATCTCACACATGCATTACATATTGAACGCCGAGTTGGGGGATTCATTTTGGATGTGGAAGAAGGTCAACTCGACAAGCAATAACTGGAACAACCCATATAAGAGCTGTACACCTTGATGACAACCAGTCTTTTGTCAGTTTGATGGGTGGGTGGGTGTGTGTGTGTGTGTGTGTGTGTGTGTGGTTTTGCTTTTGTTTCACTTTAAGGTTGCTTTATAACATAAAAGAAGGCATACTTATGAAATGTTGATCTGTAGAGTTTTATGATAACAATGTTTTGAACATGTATCAAGAAGAAAACCCAAATAAGTTACACAAGCTAGGAAGGGTATATGGTACTGGAATGAAAGTCATATCCCCTGCCATCACTTTCTGTATGGATGTGTGGTCATTTAGCAGAAAGGGATCATTGCCTGACTCTAGACATGGACAAAACACTGATTTTTGCAAGCATTACTGTTTTTGATCCTACCATTATTAACAACCACATTTTTTCAAAGAAAAAGGGGGATCATTACACTTTTCTATCAGTTCTTCGGTTGGTAGCACTAAGATTTTTTTTCTTAGAAGCTTCTGTTTGGCTAGCATTATACACAGCTGATTTTTTAAAAATTACCAGTACTAATATTTCAGGGGACGAGATATCTCAATGGTTGGGGCATTCGCTTTCCCCTAGCCAAGGTTAAGCAGCATCGAGTGTGTTTACCAATTGGATTGGTGACGGTTTGCACTTCTTGGCTTCAGTACAGTCCCCCAGTTCACCCAGCTGTAAATGGGTACCTGCCTCTTTAGGGTCAGGGAAGGTAAAGCAGCGAGGGAGAGGAGATGGGCGCGCCCTCAATATGCTGGCTCCTAGAGAAGTGAGGTCTCTGAACTTCGCTCCCCTACGATCTTATAGGTTATTGGACACTTTTACCTTTTGCTAATATTTCCATGGGCTTTTCTTAACAGTAGCTACTGCGACAAACAACACCTTTAAACCACTTCATACAGCAGTACACCACACCTTGTGTCTTTCAATTCTTTAAGTATTGTCTGACATGGAAGAGTGATTGACACCAAGAACAAACAAAGACATTTCTCCCAAACCTTTTTTTTGTGGATTATATTCCTGCTCCTCCTGCCCCTTAGTGACGTAAGTCTGCAGTCTTCTGAGGATTTTATGCAGCCGAAAAAAAAAAGTCATCATCTTAAAAGGAAACGTGTATTATCCAAATTTGAATAGGGATGAGAGTAGCAGGATACCAGCACGAAGACATCGGACTAATACTAGACATACAATACTTGTATTAGAACGTTGGTTGATTTATCAGTCATAGGGACTAATACTAGACATACAATACTTTTATTAGAACGTTGGTTAATTTATCAGTCATAGGGACTAATACTAGACACACAATACTTTTATTAGAACGTTGGTTGATTTATCAGTCATAGTGGTTGCGATAGCTGTATAAGTCTACATTGACAAGCGGGGCAATGACAGTGACAGTTTATACAAACTAGCACCATACAACAAGGTGTATCACAACCCACAGACTGTTGGCAGCTGTTGGTGATGGATCTCTGCCAGGGGAGGCACCATCAGCTGGCACTGCGCTGTAGCAGCAGCACCTGTTGTGGCTGTGTGTGCTGGCTGATGGCTGCTGTGCTGTACAGCCTACATCTGTTGTTGTTTGGGTTTTTTCCAGTCATCGCAGGTTCGCTTTCTGTTTGAGCGTTTACAGCCCTTCCACACAGTAATCACTGTGTACATTTGCTTGTGGTTACCTTAGTTAGCGCTCAGATCTCTTTTTTTAAAAGTAGGTAAAGGAATAAACACATAAAGTGCAAAATAAGATGTGTTAAATATGTGTTTGATGAGAGAATGTATAAAGCCAGAGGAAATTTTCATGTGTGTGTAACCATCTGCTTGATGAAGGTTAAAAGTCCTAAAAATTGATGCAAGACATATTCTTTTCCTGTTATTGTTTTTTTCTACTTGTTTTGGTGTGAGTTTGTGGGAAAGTTTGGTTGTGATTTAAGTACTTTTCTTGCGCTGACTTCAGTTTAGATATTTGTTCTTTAGCGTTATGGAAAATCAAACACCACACACACTCCTTTCATATCTTTTTTAGTATGTTGCTTATCTTGCTCAAGTTTCCCCAATGTCATGATTTCTAGTAGTTTAATAATTTCTTATAGACCATTCTATTATTGTCAATATCATTATTTACATATCAGAAAAAGAACAACCATATACACTAAGATTGGGCTTTAATTCACAGAGGATATGCTTTTTCATGCATGGCAGAAACTTCAATGATGCATCTCGTCTATAAATATGGAAGACTCTTAAAGAAGCCATAATTTTTCATTCTCGCTCTTTAAAAAATATTGACAAAATATTGCACGAACAAGATTCAAACATATGCATTTTTTCATAAGCAAAAGTTGTAATGAAAACTAATAAACTAGGCATGGCTGTGTGTAACTACTGGTCTAAAAGGCATATTGACCGAGCTGACAGAAAAGCAGAGCCTTCCTAAACAAGAAAAGTTGGCCTGTGGCTACCTATAGGAAGTCGGAATGTGGATGCCTAGCTCTTTTCAGACACAGGGAGGGAATATGCCTGTGAGCAATTATCATTTGTTCCCAGTTCCACTCTTTCCAGTCCAATAATTCATCAAGTGAAGAAGACAAATGCAATGCCATACATCACACACATTTTTGTCACATACTCTTAGCTACTGTTTTATGTAACACTGAAAGGAGGAAACAAATGAAATTATTCATTTTGTCCTGCTAGGGTAAAGTGGTCTTTAAATGTGAAAAAGACATTGCAAATTAGTTAGCAAGAGTGTGTCTTAAAATGTCTAATATGGTTTGAGAGGGAAAATGTTGATGAATTTCACTTGTTCTGTATTGATGGTTTATCATCTTTCTGCTGTGTCGTATGTATGTGTGTGTGTGCATTATTTTTTTATTTTAGACATTTTGTTTTAAACCGATCCTTGACTTTTGTTTCTGGGGGCTTTGTGTTTTGTTTTATTTTGCTTTTTTGTTTTGTTTTACATTTCCTGTTCTGAGAACTGAAAGTGTTATACTGACGGTCCTGTCAGAATGGAATTAATTTTTCTAACCTCCTTTTGAATTGAAAATATAGATCTCATTTTGAAAATTAAAAAACCACAAAGATCTCTATTAACTTTTCTTTCTCTGGCTTTTTTAAACATGACATCATGGATGTGTCAGTTTAAATTCAATAGAATTTATCACTGAATTGGATCTTGTGGATTAATTTGACATCCATTAGTCTTTGTACGGTTTTTGTTTTTTGGTTGTTGTTTTTTGGGGTTTTTTTTTGGGGGGGTTACTTTACAACAAAACTCATTTCTAAATCAAATCTTTTTTCTAACATTAATGTTGATTTTAAATTCCATTTCCAACTTCTTTTTCTGTTCATATGAAACTTAATGTATTTTTTGTGAATGTGAGCACATTTGATATGATAATATTTGATAAGCACATGTATCAATGTCTATAATGGTTACTCTTTATACTGTTCCGATCATAATTTAAGAGTACATTACAGCTGCATTATTAGTGGTGTAGATATGATTGTAAATTAAGTATCAATACCATGTAAATGAATGTATAGCTTTATGTTAATTATGGGTATGTTAGCTACGCACGTTGAACAATCTTCGTTTTCAGCTTTGTAGAAAGAAAAAAACTCTCAGCAGAGCTGGGTTATTGAAAAAAAAACCACCATGATGAATTATTAATTTAGTGATCTTTATAGACTTGACTGCTGTTTAGAGTTTTCTTGTATTTTCTGCCATTTTTCAAAATCACTATTGACAATAATTGACATTTCATTCTATATGCAGTAACTGTGCATTGTTGGTACCTATAAAATTCTGCATTCCTGAGACTGCAGATTCTGTGAAGTACATTATCACCATCATCAACTGTCACACCCCCATACACACATTTTGCTACCAACTTCCAGCCAATAGAGTTTAGCTTTTCACTGCAGAAGTACGTCACAGCCAAATCAATATCTAAACAAATATTCAGCTGACTTTATTACGAAATCTGTTACTAAAGCTGACATATTCATGAGTTCAGAACAAAAATAAGAACTATCCATTAAAACTTTTTTCCCTTCCTAGGTTCTTAATCTACTGCAGTAAGTGTGTAATGGTATGTGCGATCAGAACCAGAAAAAAAAAGTTCTTAATATTATATCCATCTAATACAGTTAAAAAGAATAATACTTTCTTTTACAAATATTAAAGAATATGGGCAAAATGATCATGATGAAGGTGCTAAGGGCAAGTGTTCTCCTATGTATTTCCTGTCTTTTCAGGAAGACTGAAAGAATAGAAGGTGGCTGGCGTCCACTTTAAAGCCATTTTTCATTGTCATCAAATTTAGTGTCAGTGACTGACTGACAACCATCTCATGAATGATGACAATGTTTGTGGCTGCTCTGAACAGCATGTGATTGTTAGGAAGTAGACGATTGTTGTAATAAAATAGTGGTAGAAATTGTTTACTGGCTGGTCAGTTTTCCCTTTACAATAATTCTACTTTCGGGCTTTTTCATTCTCTCATCTTGTTTTGGCATTTCTGGTCTGGAAAACATCGACATGAAATGGTGTGCAGAAACTCTAAAGTAGTGAAAAAGTAAGATATGACAGCATACACAGAATCTATATGGCAGTGATAGATATTAACTGCTTATATATGAAGGAAGGTGGCCGGGCGGTTAAGACGTTCATCTGCCTAACAAGTAAACTCTTACAGTTCTGGGTTCAATTCCACCCTTGCCTTTTCTTCCCAATTGGATTTGAAAATCGAACACAGCTGTCAGTTTCCCCTTACTTCAGCTACTCTCAGCTGCTGTTCATTCCATTCCATCCCAACCCAGTTGGGGCCAGCTGGTACAAATTATAGCAGGAACTGACCACACTTGGACTTGGTAAGAGGAAGGGGCGCACTAAATTAAGCACTCTTGACTGAGTGATGTTGGATTTGCGTGCTGTGCGAACTGAATGTGAAAGTCCTTCAGATGAGACTATAAACTGAGATCGCGTGTGCGAATGCAGCAAAACATCTTGCATAGGCCTACACGTTGAAAACCTGTTCCGCCTTTCAGAAGAGTAGGCCATTTCGAGCAAATGGATGACAAAATTTCAAAAACGCATGCACACAGGCATCGTGTTTAGACACCATCCCCGAAGTTGGAATGTGGATACCTAAATGGTGGGAAAGAAACGGTCGCACATGCAAAAAATTCTCACCATTGGTGAACCTCAGAGCTCTAGCCGAAGAACAAAGAAAAGTGCTGATATGGATCTGAGAACCACGTTAAGCAAAGAAGGAATCCCAAAATAAGAAAAATATAATCACATCAGATTAATCAATATAAAAAGGTGTAACATTATTTGACCATCTGCAGTGTTTACCTTTGAAATGCTATACTCTAAATGTTGACTGCAGACCTGTTCTTGAGAATATCAGTATTAAAATTATGAAGGGTATGTAATGCTTCACATGCTATTTTCCATAGAAAGACTGGTAAGTCTGTCATCTGAAATCATAACAAGGTAGAACAAAGGTATGACTTATGAAAACAACTTAAATGATCATGTGTTAAAATGGTTCTTTCATTCATTATCAAATGAACTCTCCTCACATGCACCACATATACGAAGGATGATCTTAAATGTATTGCACAGAACGACAGAATTGTTTTTGATCATGACCAAATCTTGTATGCTGCAAGGAATTAGGGTGTGTAGAATAAAGACCACACCATAAACTAAGCGTTTGTTTGTTCACAAATGTAATGCTTAATAAGTCTGGTACATGAATATGGTTGGCTTTGATTGACAGGGAGTCAGCCCTGGTATATATGTAGTAGTCATTTACGCAGTAAAGAACATCAAATCAAATTTAAAAAATGGTCTTTCTGAACAGGCAAGCACTCATCGCAATAGTCCGAAGTGTTGTCACTATTATCAATATAGCTCTTGGGAGAAAAGCTGTCACTTACTGCTTGCTTTGTAATGACATATAGCTCCTGATTGTAAACTCCTTGTCTGAGTTTGTTGATAAAGCTTTAATGAAGTAATACCATTTTAAAATAGTAAAAATAAATTGAAAACATGTTTTTTTCTCTGATCATTCTAGCCATGCTTCAGCAGGAGGCAAACAAGTCCAGCTGCACTTTCTCTCATCACTTGCTTTAAATATCTAGGTTGGTTTACATCTGACAGTGTAATACCATCTCTTTTTTGAGGAACTGCCAACAAAGTTGCTAAATGGTGTGGCAGTTTTGTGTGAATGACAATGACCCTGTCAACTGCTGATCTTTATCTTATGACGGAAACCACTTTGTCTTGATGTGTGAGATGGTGACTGCCATGTCTGTTGTGTTTGATGGTGCATATTGATGCTGTCACAGTGTTAGCCATGTGATCACATCTTGGTCACATGGATTTTGTGTTCCTTTCTCTGTTCATTGTCCAGGTCAGGTGAAGGGGTGGCATGATTCTACATTTACCTACCCCACCGTCATCACATGAAAACAGTGTTAGATCCTGTTTATTTGTGTGTGCTAGAATTTAATGCCTGCCTTTATTCTTTCCTGTCCTGCCTCTCACTCTCTTGCCTGGACCCCAAATGCACAGACTACTTATGGCACACCTGCTTTTAGTCTGTGTGTGATTGCATAAGTATCCTTTGCGAAAGTTGTTTACATAGCTGTTTAATGTAAAGCTGCGTAATTCTTTGCATAGTCACTCTTTTGTCCCCAGCACTCGCACAATGTTATATGCAACGTTGTGTTCAAGTGCCTTTCATCTGTTCCTTTGGCCTGCTCCCTGATGTCGTTCATAGACACAGGGAGGAAAGTAGATGAAGAAGTAAGCATAGCACACCACCTGCAGAAGACAGGCCTGAAATCGATTGCTTCGTTCATTGCTGGTAGTGCCAATTCTTTCCTCTACTTTTCTTGTAGAGTTGTGATTTTTTGGCTCTCTTTAATTTTGATACTTAAAACATTTCATCAACAACATGCAAATATAAAAAAGATAAACAATATGATATATCTAGTCCTTTCCTAAATGGAATGTCGTCTGTAGATTTTCTTTGGCATGCAACTTGACTTCAGACGTTAAAATGGCTGGAACTGTAGGGTTTATGCATTAGTTTGTCGGTCTATTTACCAATTTAAAAAACCTACCACACTATTGTACCTATTCATTCTATTTAAGTGAGTATGAATGCTAAAGTCGCCGAATTTTAAAAAAAATTAGTCGAAAGTATATATTCTGCAACAGTGTTTGTTGATGAAGGTTTATTTATGAGTAGGGAGGAGGGGATGGCAGTCTTTTGCTATTGGAAGCTTACAAAGCACGAACCTACAAACAGGGAAAGGGAGTATGTGCACAACTAAACATCATTGCTACAGGGAATAACTGGCCTGGGTATTATTGCTGCAAACAGAGCATTGTAAAAATGATGCTCCCTGTGAATTACATAATATGATCACTTAAAAACAAAACGGGTTTATTTCTGTACTGAACCATGTAGACTTCCTGCAAAACGTGCAAGTTTGGTAATGGTACAAGAACACCAACTAAATATTTCTTTACAATTTTTCAAATAAAAAGAAAATGTCTTTCAAGTGATCCACAAGAGAAGTAGCTTTTGTTTCTTACACATAGGCAGTATGTCAAACAAACAACAACAAAACCATACAAAGTCAAAAATATGCAGGTGTTTAAATCTATTCAATATCGATTAATCAAGATCAGGATACCATTCTAGGCTTGCAAAATAAGCCAAGCATATTCTTTCACCTTTACTGCTCTATGTACATACAAAAGAATGGGATCAAGTTCAGCCGTAGCTTTTTTTTTCTTTTTTCTTCTTTGTCCTCCAAGAACATTCTCTCTCTTGGTGATGCTGGAAGCTACTTCAGTTTAAACTGTATTCCGCCCCTGTGGAGATGCCGAGGGCCTATCAGTATAAATAGTATCCGTCCACCTTCTGGACATTCTGAGCAAGGAATTCCCTCTTTTATATACCTCTCTTTGTTTCTACCTTGTTCTTTTTTCTTCCTGTCACCTTTTTCTCATCTATTTTCTGCCTTCTTGGTCCATTCTCGTGCCTTTTTCCAGAAAGACTTAAAAGATAACAGTTTTCTCCCACGCCCAAGTCGATGCGCTGGGCCTGACTTGTCAGTGTGATTTTAATGGAGGCGCAACGCCTTTTGGCTCATAGGACAGGCAGTGGATGCTGTCTGAGCGGGTGGACGACCACAAAGAAGAAGAAGAAGAAGAAGAAGAAGAAGAAACTGTATAACACCTTTTGAAAATTCTGAGCCAAAAATGTTCTGTTTTTATCACTCTCGTCATTTCTGTCTTATATATATAAGTATAAATATATATATATGAATATATATATATATATATATATATATATATATATATATATATATATACATACATACATATATGTATACACTTTTCCCCTCATTTCTGTTTTGCTTATTTAACCCTCCTCTATAAGTATCATCCTTTCTTTTCAAGCCACACTGACAACTGTTTTCTCTCCTCCCTCCCCCCCCCCCCCCCCCCCCCCCCCACCTTTCTATGTCATCTGTTCTGTTCCATTCTAGTTACTACATAGAGGTATTGTAAACACTGGATTCAACACATGATGCTTCTTCTGCTGAGCAAATTGCTTCATTTGGTCTGTCATTTGATTCTGAGTAGTTGTTTCTCTTGTCATGCCATTTTTTTTTTAAATCTGAGGATAAAAAGTGGAGTATTAGGCATCGTCGGAACATCTTAGTATTTTTTTTCTTAAGAATCCAATTGCTGAGATTTCATCTCATGCACTGTCTGATTTTGCAGGATGATAATTCAGGAACTGTAGAAAAAAAAAGTTCAATGTTCTTGGCATGGCTCATATCGAAGAGAAACTGTTGTAGCTGACATGACCGCTAGCCAGAGGTGATGGTTTTAGAGTTCAGATGGGCTCGGCACTATTCCTCCTCTGGTCAGCCAGCATACCTTGACCTGAAGGCCTGCGCTAGCTGACAGGCAGCATAAGTACCACTCGAGTCAAGTCCCATGCCTTGTCTATGAGAAGAAACAGAAGTCATTTCTCTTGCTTGCCGTTTAATGAGCAAAGTGTCATGGCCTTAACTCCATCTTTTATCAAACATTCTTACTAACACTGTTAGATGTTCAGTCATCTAGGAAAATCCCAATCGAGGTGACAGCCCTGATATGGCCCCTGTGGTCGGCGGGGCTATAAACAGCAGGGTTGGATTGGATCTGAAATGAGTGTGGTTTCAATCAGTCTGAAACAATTTGAAGCCAGGAGCAGCTAAAGTGTATACTACCTTGTGTTAATCATCACTTGAACATGGTTTGCATGAAACACACAAACAGCCTTCACATCGTCTGCTCTAGACCTCTAACTATCATCATCCCAGTTCTAGACATGCCTTCAGCATTTTCATTTTACTCTTATTGTCAATGTTTGTTATGTTTCAGTGTCAAAACCTGTTTATAGTTCCTGTACATAAATATGCAAGCTTTTTGGAGCAAGTGTTTTTGGTTTTTTTCCCCTAATTCCTCCCTTCCCTCACTCTCCAAATAATTATGAACCAGGAATTTTGTTTGGGGACATAGAATGACATTTGTTTGTTTGTTATTTTCCTGCTTTTAAATGGAAACTGAAAGAAAGTGTGTGGATGCTGTCTGTGTAGCTGATGAATGTTACGGGTATGTGCGGTATGTCACTTTCCAAGTACAGCTGGTCAGCTGATTTCAAAACGCTTCACAGAAAGTTTATGATCAGTCTTTCTCTCCAACATAAGAATTTTGTGATTTGAATAATAAACCATGTTCCTGATGATTTTTTTTTTCTCTCTCTGTCGTATGGATTTGGAAGTTTGGATATGTGTGCGTGTTTGTTTGTGTGTGCGCGTGTGTGTTTGAGTGTGTGTGTGTGTTTGAGAGAGAGAGAGAGAGAAGAGAGAGACGAACTGTTCTTTTGCAAATTAACCAAGACTGCATTTTGTCTATTTGCAAATTAGAGAATCTAATGTGAACCTTTTGCTAATGTAAATCATGTTTGAATATTTGGGAGAGCTAGGAAAATGTGTTCCATCCTTACAACAACGTGTTTAACACAACTGTATGGGCACTGTACAGCTCCAAGTGCTGGCAGTGTGTCAACGTTAGTGATCAGTTGGTTTCAATCAGTTAAAGCATTTACCTGTGTAAGCGTTACAGATTATATTTTGTTAAGTTTCAGCTTCATTTTTTTTTCGTTCCTCGGCTAGAGCTCCGAAGTACACCATCCTTCGGATGAGACTATAAACCGGTGCCGGTGGGAACGGATGACAAAATTGACAAAACTGCATACATACGGGGACTGGATGAAAAAAAGCACATGCGTGCTTATTCCATTATCCTCGAAATAAAAGAATAAATAAAAAATAAAAAATAATAACACACACACACCTACATACACACACAGAGTTGCTGTTTCAATTCAGAAATATCTTAAACAAAAAATGATGATTTTTTTTGTAATTATGTCATTGTGTTATTATTCTGATATTATGTGTCCATCTCACTCTATTGTCATACTGGTGGTGCTGTACAACATAAAATGTCCTATAACCACGTCAGTTTTCTGGAATGGTTATCTTGACTGACTTGATCACAGACATTGGTATATCATTATACTGAAACCAAAATAATGTGAAAACAAACATCAAATACTGTTCAGGCCCAGATATACAGTCCCACACGAACCGTTGTTTTTTTGTTTGTTTGGGTTTATTTTTTTTTATTTTTTTTTAAGTAAGAAGAGAGGGCTGGGGTTAGGTAGATTTAAGTTGGCTATCTATCTATCTATCTGTCCCGTAGTCTGACGACCGTGGGGGCACCCTCAAAGACTCAACAACCAGTTCCCTCCATTCCTCTCTCTGTTCTGCCTTTCTCAGGGTTTTGTTGAGTTCTAGGCCTGTCCATTCGCTGATGTAAGTTGGCTATAACAAACATAAAAAGGAGAAGAAGAGTATGTGTTGGTTCTGGTCAACAGTTTAATGAAAACATTACTCAAGGATAACACATTCTTCGTAACAAAAATCTGACAAAAAAGTTATGTACATATTTGCACACAATCATACATACCCAGCATGAAATACGGCTTAGGTACATCAACTGGCTTTATCATCTTCTTTATCCTCTTTTCGTTTTCTTCTTTTTTGGTGGGGTTTTTTTTTTTTTTTTTTTGGGGGGGGGGGGTGTTTTTGGCTGCCTTTTCTTCTGTGACGTTCCTGTCCTGCTGTTTCCACACCTCTCATCTTGATCTCTCCTCTCCGCCCCAGCAGTACCCAGAATGGTCATGCCACGTCCTCTGGATCAAAGGTCCACAGGCTGGTGCCTAACAATGTTAAGTCGCTGCAGGCAGGTACATTTGAAGTATTGCAAGTATTTGTGGTTTATCTAAAAAAAAAATTAAAACAACTGGTAATGTGGTAATGTAAGGTATACACATGTGTTATCATGCGCATAAATAGTAATAGCTACCACTTAGCTATACATACACAATTATGTCTTACCTGACAACCTTTCCCACCCTTCATCACCCTCCCCTACACCCTCACCCATCACACATTTCTTTCAGCTTCTCACAATTCACCTACTAACAACCCCCCTCCCCCCCTCCTCATCCACACGCACACGCACGCACACACACACACACACGCACGCACGCACGCACACACGACGCACGCACACACAACACACACACACAACACACAACACACACAAACACACACACAACACACACAACACACACACACAACGCACACACACAACACACACAACACATACAACGCACACACAACACACACAACACACACACCACACACACACACACACACACACACACAACACACACACACACAACACACACACAACACACACACAACACACACACACACACACACACAACCACACACACAACCACACACACACACACACACAACACACACACACACACACACGCACGCACGCACGCACGCACGCACGCGCACACACACACACACACACATGCTTTTGCACTTTAGTCAGTAATTGCTGAAGATTCGTCGTGCATAATGACTGACGATGTGGTAACCCCGACAACAGAAAAAACAAACAAACCACTCATTAACACTGATCGACAGCTTTCTGGTGCCTAGAAAACTTGAGTCCTTCGGAGGAGACTTTAAACCGAGGTTCCGTGTGCGAACGCACGCAGAATATCTCGTGCACACGTGAAAACCTGTTCTGCTTTTTGGAAGATTAGGCCACTGTGTATTGGTAGGAACAAATGACAAAATGGACAAAACCGCATGCACACGGGGAATTGGGAGTAAAAAAAATAATAATAAAAGCACATGAGTGCTTATTCCATCATCCTCGAAATAAAAGAATTCAACACACACACAAAAATGTTAATGCAATTTTCCAATCCACTAATCATGCTTATTTGAGTGACTGATCACAAAAATAACCTATTTCTGATGAGCAATGGGGTGGGGGTGGAGATGGGAGCCGTGGGGAGGGTGGGGGGAGCAGGGCGGGGGGGTGGGGGCGGGAGGGAGGGAGGGAGGGAGGGGCTGGAGACACATGAGAAAGTACAGTGGAGAACACACACTTCGTCTGGAGCATCTGATCTGAATGTGGTCTAGACGTCACCGACAGACAGATAGTAGGTAGCCAGGGCTTCACCAAGACATCTGCTTGTCGGCAGGGCTGAGTCAGCATGGATGCCACACAGGTGCTGGGTGCTAGGCTTGCTAGCTGCAGAGACACACACAGACAGGGGGGAAACTGTGTGTACCATTGGCTGCAGCTCTGTCGAGAAAAATACATGCATGAATTACTGAACTTAGATAGGCACCTTGTCAAGTCAAGTCAAAAACGCTTTAATCATTGATCACTGAGCGCTTTGATTTGTTGAGCGCTTTGATTTGTTGAGCGCTTTGATTTGTTGCTTTACAAGATTCAGCGCTATATAAATTCCATACATTATTATTATTGTTATTATTATTATTATTATTATTATTATTATTATTAATCACCCCGTGAAGGGGCAATTACAATACTAACAGGCACATCGATACGAATCGTAATCTCAAAAAAGACACAAGAAAGCTACATTTCATACTGGTTTCAACGTTCCAAGATAACTTGATAACAAGATAAACTTGCAAACACACATGCACATACAACAGTACTGAGTACTGATGATGATGATGATGACGAGAGTGATGAAGGTACTGAGGAAAAAACAGGTTTACTTTACAGGAAATTTTTCTTCTACACACATGTCAAACGCAGAAGACTCTCTATACCAGTCAACTAATTTTACAGATCATTCCGATGGATCAATTCCACTCAAACACACTTGCCCTCCCTCTCTTACACACACACACACACGCGCGCGCGCGCGCGCGCGCGCGCGCGTCCTTCGGATAAGACTATTAACCGAGGCCACGTGTGCAAATGCACACAGAACATCTTGCGCACACGTTAAATCCTGTTCCGCTTTTCGTTTCGTAAGAGTAGGCCATTGTGTGCCGGTGGGAACAGATGACAAAATTTACAAAACCGCATACACACGGGGGCTGGATTAAAAAAGTACATTATTGCTTATTCCATTATCCTCGATATAGAATAACAAATAATAATAAATAATAATAATAATAATGTATGGAATTTATATAGCGCTGAATCTTGTAAAGCAACAAATCAAAGCGCTCAGATTTTATTTCATACCACTTTAAGTCACGGCAGATTTCTCCCCGTGAAATTCGGGCTGCTCTCCCCGGGGAGAACGGGAGAACGCGTCGCCACTTAGCGCTGCGCCACCCTTTCACCCTTTTTTTTTTTCTGCAGCTGTATTTGTTTCCCTATCAGAGTGGCTTTTTTCTAAGAATTTTGCCAGGGACAACTCTCTTGTTGCCGTGGGTTTTTTTACGTGCGCTAAATAATTACGTGTAACACACGGGACCTCGGTTTATCGTCTCATCCGAAAGACTAGCGCCCAGACCACCACTCATGGTCTAATGGATGGGGGAAAAATTTCCGGTCCAAACGGGGTACGAACCGCCGCACACTTCAGACCCGGACTTTTCGCTTTCTAGACAGGCGCGTTACCTCTAGACCACCGATCCACCATAACACACACATACACACGCGCGCACGCACGCACACACACACACACACACGCTCGCACGTTCACGCACACACACACACACACACACACACACACACACACACACACACACACACACACACACACACACACACACACACACACACAGAGGCTTAATGATAGTGAAATACAGACCCAAGGGGAAAACTGCACAAGCTAAAATCCTGACCAACAGTTATTAGGAGATCTGGTGTACAGTCTGCAATGTTTATGTCAGCATTAAAATCAATGTGATTGGCTTAGTCTTGTCAGAAAACGATCATTAGGACCCTGACTTGACCTCTGTGTGTGTGTGTGTGTGTGTGTGCGTGCGCGCGCGCGCGCGCGTGCGTCAAGCCAAGTCAAGTCAAATTTTGATTTCCAGATGGTACATTGAATAAGCAATGCATTTGCTATTTTTTCAACAAACCCTCTATCTAGGAACAAAAAACAACTTGATCAATACTATCTAACTACATTATTACCATAACCAATAATAATAAAACTAACTCCAAAAGAAAATAGTATGTTTGTGTGTGTTTGTGCGTGCGTGCGTGCGCGCGCACGCGCGTGTGTGTGTGTGTATGTGTGCGCGCGCGCGCGCGTGAGCGCGTGTGCGGAGATCTATATGTATACAGGAGTGAGAATTCAGGGATGGGGTGGGGGGAGGGGGGGGAGTGGGGCTGTAACAAAAAGTCTTCAGAAAATCACAGGTCTGCTTGTTAAAGCGAGTTTAACTATGATATATATTAGGCTCTGTACGTACACAAGACCCTCAAAAGATCACCCCTGCACTAATACCAACACAACTTTACCATGTAGGAGGTGATTCAGTGGCGGCAGGCAGTGGCGGCAGACTGTCCCTCAGTGCCAGCAGTTGCAGAGCTATTCTTCGTGCCTCCAGCAGCCGAGCCCTGCTCTGCACTGCCTGGCTGGGTTGGCAGGGGTCCTTGCTGCCCTCGGGGTTTGTCTGGGCTCTGGCGTTCCCACAACACAAATATAGAACAAAATTTCTGGTCACTGTAAAATTGTCATCACTGCATACTTTTGGAATTAAGTTTCGAAGTGCACTGGAGAAGAAAAGCGTTGTTCACAGTTAGGCTACCCGACAAGCCCTCAGGAGATTCGGACTTATACGGAATACCATTAAAAAAAACCCAACTAACAACACAGGTCTGTTTCACCAACTGGTTTGGGGTTTTTTTGGCAGGTAGTGGTCAGAACACTCGCTTTCCCCCAGCCAAGTTAAGCAGCATCGAGCGTGGTTACCAAGTGGATAGGTGACCGTTTACGCGCTTTGACTTCAGTACAGTGCCCCACTTCACCCAGCCGTAAATGGGTACCTGCCTCTTTAGGATCAGGGAAGGTAAAGCAGCGAGGGAGAGGAGATGGGCGCCGCCCTCAATATACTGGCCCCTGGAGAAGCTGAGGTCTCTGAGGCCTCGCTCCCCTACGACCACATCGGTTATAGGACACCTTTACCTTTTTTTAGTAGCGCGGTACGTTTTTAGCTAAGAGGTCAAGGTATACTTATAAAGAAATGCTTACGTGAATTTTCTTCTTCTTTTTCTTCGTTGACCGCTCAAACAGTAACTATTGTTGTCTGCCAAATGAGTAAAAATGCCGTTAAGCTAAGCCTGACAAGTCAGTCTCAGCGCATTCGAGTTTTGTCTTTCTGGAAAAAAGGCAGGAGAATGGACCAAGAAGGCGGAAAATAGACAAAGAAGGAGGTGACAGGAAGAAAAGGAACAAGGCAGAAACAACGAGAGGGATAGAAAAGAAGGAATTCCTTGCACAGAATCTCCAGCAGGAAGGGGTGCTATTTATACTGACAGCCCCCCTCCCCCCCCCCCCCCCCCCCCTGTATGCCCACGGGAGAAAGTAGGGGTTTACAGACTCAAGCCAGATCAGAGTGTTCATGGAAAGACTAACTCACTTGGCCTGGCGAGTTTTCTCCCTTGATTTTCACCGTATCGTGCCCATTTGTAAGGATCAGTGTTTTTGTTGTTTGTTTTTTTTAAAAATCAGGATAGTGCAAAAAGCAGTTCTTGCAAGTTAATTCAGGGAGCTTTAAACCCAGACACTGACATCTAAGACATTGAGATAGTTGAAGTTAGTTGTCATAAAACATAGTTTCTTTGCTTAACAAACACAGCTTATAAACACAACGCCAAACCATCAAAAGCCCTTCTGATTTGGCTGCTTTAAGAAGAAAGGTAGGCCGGCAGAGCCATTTTTGAAATAGAATAAACTGTATTATAGTACCTTACCTTGCCTCGATGCAATCGCCAATACCTGACCCGAGAACATTCATACAAAACGCTTGTGTGTGACACATATTATACTGGATTGCGACCGTTTGTCAGTGTAACTGAAATAACATGACACTGAAGTCCTTTGCATTTCCAATATTCATCCTTGCAATCCATTTGCCTGGATCTCTAGGTGTCTGTCATTATGTGGGACTTTCTCTACTGGTTTTCAGAAAAGAGTTAATACATGTGGGAAGACTTTGTATAACAGTAATACGGTTAAGTTATGTTGTGATGAATGAACCATTGGAAAAATTAAAGATTGTATCATCTTTAATACACACACGCACGCGCACATGCACACACATACACGCACGCAAGCAAGCACACACACACACACACACACACACACACACACACCGTAAATGGATACTGAAAATACCTCTTTGAATTGTCCTCAGCAAGACTATGGTTTCCTTTCGTGCTTCGGGCTTCAGATGAGCTTTTGTTCTGTAAATAACAATGTATTATGCTGATAACAATACAATTGTCTTACTTGATTTACTAAAAGCGAATTAAGCACCCTTTTCTCTCTCTCTCTCTCTCTCTCTCTCTCTCTCTCTCTCTCTCTCTCTCTCTCTCTCTCTCTCTCTCTCTCTCTCTCTCTCTCTCTCTCTCTCTCTCTCTCTCTCTTTCCCTTTTTTTACGCCTGCCATTGATATATTCATAGAAAAACATCATGCTGTTAACAATGAAAAACAAATTTTTTTAGTCAGGCTCCTGCACTTTCGCTGACATTCCCATCAAACACACAGTCTCACTTAAGAACGTTTTCAGCAAGCTTGATTTCGATAGTATAACGATGGATCGGTGGTCTAGCGGTAACGCACCTGCCTAGAAAGCGAAAAAGTCCGGGTCGGAAGTGTGCGGTGGTTCGATCCCCGTTTGGGCACAAAACTTTTCCCCCATCTATTAGACCACGAGTCGTTGTCTAGGTGCTAGTCTTCCGGATGAGACGATAAACCGAGGTCCCGTGTGTACCACAAAATTATTTAGCGCACGTAAAAGAACACACGGCAACAAGAGAGTTGTCCTTGGCAAAATTCTGTAGAAAAAAGCCACTCTGATAGGGGAAACAAATACAGTTGCAGACAGGAACAGAAAAAATGGGTAGCGCTGCTCTTGCGGCGACGCGCTCTCCCCAGGGAGAGCAATCCGAATTTCACGCAGAGAAATCTGTCATGACTTAAAGTGGCATAAATAAATAAATAGATACAATCATCACTACCGTGATGTACTTCATATCGCTGCTTTTTTGTTTGTTTCTGAGTAAACATTACGCATCAATCACTTTGATAGGTTATGAGCTTCATCTTCAGGGAGATGGATCACAAAACCATTACTGAAGAGAGTAGTATACCTATACCAACCATTTCACTTCAACTTAAGGGACTCGCTATATCCCTGTGTCACTTGCTGTACTGACTGCCTGTAAGACCTCAGACCAGTCAATCTCTACCGTTGGGGATAGACCTCGATTGCATTAAGACACCTCGAACGAAGCTGAATATCTATCAAAATGATGAAATAAAGAATGTATTTAGAAACAACAAAAGACACAAACAGAAGATCTCTCTCTCTCTCTCTCTCTCTCTCTCTCTCTCTCTCTCTCTCTCTCTCTCTCTCTCTCTGTGTGTGTGTGTGGAGAGAGAGAGAGAGCACTTATCTGAGTACATGTAACGTTACATAATAATATTATGTGTCTGACTCCATACCCTTATGTGGCCACTAGAAGTCTCAGATTTGCACGTGGAGTGGAAGACATGTTGTACACAGAGACAGATCACATTAGCCAGCATTTTTTGGGGGGGGGGGGGGGGGGGAAGTGGAGGGGTTCGGGGGGGGGGGGACTCTGACAGTTTCCTCATCTCCTCCGTAGAATCAATTTAACAGCATTGTTTGAGCTGATCATTTCGCGTCATTTTCTTTTCTGTGTTTTCCTGCTTCTTAGTTTAGAATGTTTCCTATTTGTTGTAACATACCTCACGCTTTTCAATCTGTGGGGATGAGTGCATTAACTGCTAAAGAAACAAACACTGTCATTATTTAAGCCCATACTTGACTATGCAGATTGTGGTGTGTGTGTTTTTTTAATCATTTCACCAGCGCCAACGAATCTTCACTAATAAATAATTTGATTTAGAATCACCAAAAATGACCCAATTTATACAAACTGAATTTACCATCGATGTCTGATGAGATTGCTGCTGCACACCTGTGAGAAGATGAGTCGCTTGGTTTTGTTGCTGGGTCCAGGTGTAACTTTATGGTTACACTCTGCACACATGAACACTAGCAATGTCACAGATGTCTTATGACAGTAACACACCATCTATCTCTCTCACACAGACACACACAGACAGACAGACACACACACACACACACACACAGACACACACACACACACACACACACACACACACACACACACACACACACACACACACACACACACACACACACACACAGAGCAAATCATTAAAGGACGTAAGCTAATTCTTTTCTGATTGCTTAGCGGTATGAGTACAGTATTTTTACCTTCTTTCTCTGCCTACCACGAAAACAGTTCATGGACTAACTACTGCACGGATCATTATGGCATAACTGTCCAAAATGAAGCTATATTGAACCACCTCAAACTAAAACAGCTGTGACAGATTCACGACATTCTTTTTTTAAGTATAACTCGAAATAGACAATCCGGGAGACTACTGGCACCTACAAGCCTGCAGTACAATATTGATGCTAAAAAAGGAATTACAAGGAGTAAAAAAAGGAATTACAGTCTCGAGACGATGGATTTTTACATGTCAAAACTGATTACAAGATACTAAACCTGCATTGTAGTAAGAAAGTTTAGCTCCGTAATATAGAAACAGATAAAGGTACAAACTGAACAAAAGGCAAAGCAATAATTTATTCTGCGACACAAAAGAGAAGCAACTCACCAGCACTCTCACCATGGCGGACAGGTTTGGGTCTATTTCCTTCTCTCCCCTTGAGCATCCCACCTTTTCCCTCCTGTTTCTGGCCTTTGGTGTTGACTGACCACAGTGACCTGAACCCTTCTGCTTGACCGCTGTCAACCTCAGACTCTTCACGGAAAAAGCTGCCGACGTCCTTGAACCTCTTCCGATACGCTGGAGAGCGAATTTTGGGACTGACTGCCAACTGGCACTATGTTTCTGTCAACGACCATGTTGGCTGTGGCTGCTAGGAGCAAATCCAGACCAGGAACCTGCATGGAGAAATCTGTGGAACAGCTCTGCTTGAGTGTGGCAACAGGATCATCCACTGGCACTAGAGATGCAGGACAAGGCTTGGCAACAACCCCATCACTGGATGAGCCTGAGGACTTTCGTCTGGTTATGGGGTGATTACTGGATGACACTGAGGGTGTGCTGGACACATATTTAGATACATCACTGGCTGAGGGACAACTCACACCAGGTGCAGGCACAAAAGTATCACTGGAAGGATTCGAATCATGGGATGAGACCTCAGAAGCAACTGCGCTCTCTCTTGTTGAGGTCAACTGATTAATCATATCAGATGGAACCATAGAACTCTTATGTGTTGTGGAAACGGTTGATGTGGAAGAAGCTGAAGGATAGACTACACTGGACAATGTCGTTGACAAATCAGGAACATCCATGGATTGTTTGGACAAGGCTGAGGAACGGCGAGTCAACCTGGTCGAGGTTTTGAAATTATCATGAGAAGATGTACCCTCAACACACGATAAATGTGTGTGTGCCATCACCGAACAAAGAGTCTAAGTTGGGTTGAGATACTGGATCATCAGAGCATGGGAGACAGGTCAGGCTGAGCGTCAGAAGCACCAGTGTTACCACTTAATGTATCAAACACAACAGAATCATCTACAGGTGGACCTGACAAATAGATCAGATTGGATACACCCACAGATGTGGGATAATTCAGTCCTGAAAAATCTTCAGGATCATAAGTGTCCGGGGCATAGGCTTGACTTGGCTGGGCTGTTGCAGAATCTTCAGGGGGCTGGGCTGAGAGACAGACCATGTCACGACAATCTGTGTACACCTCTCTTGGTGATTCTGAAGGCCGTGTCAGACTAGAAGAAGCTGCATCAGCACCTGTGCATGGGCCAGGCAGGTTGCTCTCACTGGCTGATGAGAATGTCAAGCCAACAACAGCCTGGGAAAGAGTAGATGTGTTGGAGTGTGAGGGAGACATCAGTGCTTCTGATTGACTGCTCCGGACTTTGTCACCTGTGTGCTCCATTGCTTGGTTACTCTTCTGGACCCAAGTCTCTGTTTCTGCTTTGAGGGTGCAGACTTTCTTCACTTTCCTCTGCGTAGTTTGTAAGTGATCATTACGGTCTTCTGTCCCATTATTCGTTTCAGGTTTAGTCTTCACGTAGTTCTTAGAAATCTCCTTAGAGTTGGGAGAGATTGGGCTCCTCGTCATCTTATGAGGTACAGTACCTGAACTTTTGCCTTGTTCTCTTTTCCTCTGATCGTGTCTCGTTATCCCCGAAGATTGTGCAGACCTGCGGATTGGCTGATCGTCTCTTTTTTCAGATGATTTCACTTTCTTTAGAGGGTTTTGGTGATGCTTCCACTCACTCCTATCCTCTGTATCATGTCCCTGTTTGACATGTGTTCCTGAACTTGGCTGCCTCTTTTGTTTGTGACACGTTTCTTCAGCTGACTTTCTGCGTGTTTTACCCGGACTCGTTTCCATTTTATGTTTGCAAGCTGAGTGGGTACTATCACCTCGCTCCTGTCTTCGAGGTTTTTGTGAGCTAGATTCCCTCCCATGTCTTTCAGCTCTTTCTGGGATAATTTGTCTCTTAAGACTTTCGGTCCTTTCTCTATTTGCTTGCCTCTCCCATCTATTGTTTGATTCTCTTTCATCATCAGATGATATTTCTGAACTTGATGCGTCTTGGCGTTTTTTACTTTTCCAACAGGCTGATTCTACATGATATATCATATCATATGATTTGTCTTTGACTCTGTGTCTGCATGAATATGAGCTTTTCGTGGCAATACGCAAAGCTGATTTGTCATGACCTTTTTGGTTTCTCTGACAAGAACATGACTTTGACCTCTGGCCATAACTTAAACTTTTGTCAATGTTTCTATGTGAAGGACTAGAACTCAAGTGGTATTTGATATGTTTGTCTTCCTTTCCTCTTCAGTGTGACTAGACATTCTGTGTCTCATCTGATCTTGATCATTGCAACACTGACAGAACCTGGAAGAATTTAACTTTCTTCCATCTTTATCACTTCTACTCTCTTGGATTTTTGAAGGCTCTTGTGCACGCATTGTGTTTCCACTATGATCTTGCCTAGTTTGTAAATGCTTATACTGAGTCTTGTGACTTGACATCTGGCATACACTATGATTAACACTGTTTCTGCGAATTTCCGACGATGTATAACATATGTAACTCACTGCCCTTTTCAATGATGGGGCTTTCTTGAGCATCATCTTCTGCATGATTCTGAAAACATCTACAGGGGTCTGATGCTGAGCTGCTGGAACAAGTCTCTAGCATGCCTTCTGCTTCTTCTCCAGAGTAGTTTTCACACAGCAGACAAGGAGTTGGTCTCTTTTTTTCTGCTGTAGATTTCAGTGTCCTCTGGCTTTTCAGCTTCTGTTCAGACACACTGTGTTCAATCCCATCAGACCTTGATCTTCGTTCTTTGCGATCAGATTTATGTTGATGTTTCATTTTTTGGTGACTTTGACAACAACAACACAACTGCTCAAAGTTAGCACTGGCTGTACTGTTTGGGCCCGTTTCCTTCTTCACTTCTAACTGTTTGCTTTTTGATAATCCGGATTTTGTGGAGACATGGGTTTTGCTGACCTGTTGCTTGGAGACAGCTGTACAGATAGTGGTTCTGCATCTTGCTTTGGAAGAACTCTGCCCCTTTGGGTCAGAAACTCAACTTCCATCTCTTCAGCGGAATTGTCAAGATTAGACTTCTCTGTCCAATCTTTGTCTTCATTTTTCATTGCGGATGAACGTTGGTATTCTTCACTACTTCTCTCTTCCTTGGTCTGATCTACCAAAGTGATGTTCACTGGTGGATGCAAGAGCGAATGCTTTCTGTCACTGAAACTTTCTTTTCAGGGCAGGGACCTCTCACTGTTTCAGATTCAGTTCCACTGTCTTGTGTGCTGCCAGAACCAACCTGACACTGACAAGCTGGAGCTGTCTCTGCAGCGCCAATATCAGAATCCTGTGTGTCACCTAAAACAACCTGATGAATCTGAGTTATCGGCGTTGTGTCAGAGTCATTGATAGGACTGTCGCAACACGAGTTCCCTCCTGCCAGTTTCACTTTAGCTGTTGGCAACGACATGTCCTCGGTGTGCTGAAGAGAACAGGCCTGTGAGTCATGTCCATCCCCTTTCACCTCTTCCTGGGCATGTATAACCACACCACTGCTGTCTCTACCTTTCCTGTCCAGTTCTCTAGTCAAAGACATATGCTGCCGCTTACTATTTTCAGGGGGACAGCCTTCGGCAATTTCTTCCTTGATCCTTTTTTGACACACTGCAACGTGCTCCTCCACACTAACGCCTGTACCCTCCATGGCACAAGGATTGGTCATGGCCTGGGTGTTGCGCACCTGGCTTTCCTCTACAGAAGGTTGACAGGTCGTTGTCAAATCTCTCCCTTCTGTCTCAGGGCAGACGCCTGCTATACCATGACCTTCATCATTTAGCTGCGGTCTGACTGAATGCACAGTTACTACTGCTTGTGGATCAGTAGTCTTCCTCAAGCACACACTCTGTTCAACAACTACCTTTTTAAAGGTGGCACTGTCCCGAAGACCCCTTTCTCTGTCAGTTTGTACCGTAAACCCTTCACTGCAAAGTAACTGCTGCTTCCTGTCACGATAGATGTCACCATCTTCAAATTTTGCCTCACACGCCATCTTGAGTAGTTTGCATGCTTCAGGCAAACTGCACTCAATGTCGTTGTGAGAAGATGATGAATTAGTCTCTTTTTGTTTCATTTGATCACCTAATTCCTGAGACTTCATCTTCTGTGTGTCTTCTGCTTTCCATGTGATCACATCCGTCATGCCCTTTTCCACAGGTGGGGATGAACAGACAATGATAGGATTGTCATCTAGTGGAACAAGTTCCATGTCTTCTGCAGTCCCAGGATGTGTCTCGTCTTCCATAGCACCATGGCAGCTGCTGCGACCTGCAGTAGCTTCACTCTGATCTGTTAACGTCTCCTGTCTGGACTTCTTTGGGGCTGGCTGCTCTGTGTCACTGACAGTGTGACTAGTGGCTTCACCCATCTCCCGCTGCTGTCTGGATCGCTTGGCACTCGCTTTGCTCGCCAAGCGTTTAGAAGTGGCGTTTCCAGTCAGCGCCAGGCGAACAGAGTTGATGAACACTCTGATGTAACATTTTAACACGTCGGCAGCCACTTGCTTACTTCGGAACTGGAGAAGAGATGCCCTGTGCAACAGAACAGAAAGACTGAAGCGAGGTTAACAACCTGAAGTTCTGTTTACTGCTATCAGCACGGGCCCTACAAAACAAAGGACTCCAATTCACACACACACACGCACAAACACACACACGTGCACGGACACACCAAACACACTTGGATATAAGTAATGTTATTCATGTGTGATCCGTTTTTCATATACATTTCTTTCAAAATTGTACTGCTGCGACAGATGAATGACTCAACAAACCAAAGACTATAACACCAGAAAGTTGCCATCCTGACCTACAGATAATACAGTCGACATACAGTACAGGAAATAAATGTACAGTTTGAATCCTATTGATACACCTCATAATGTTTTCCTCCCCATTCTATTTCAGCACCTTCTGGTCATGGTTGCCTACCTTTTGGGTGCACCAGTAAGTAAACCAAGGCTTTGTGCACAATGTACATTAAAAGCGTGTTTAAGAGCTAGTGGAGACGATAGAAATCATTCCTGGATAACTTCTACTTTGGAAACTCACTACGGTAAGGCAAGCACTAGCAAGAAGCAATAGAAAATAAAGCACGGAGAGAGAGGGAGAGAGAGAGGAGAGAGAGAGAGAGAGGGGGGGGGGAGAGAGAGAGAGAGAGGAGAGAGAGAGAGAGAGAGAGAGAGAGAGAGAGAGAGAGAGAGAGAGCGAGAGAGAGGGGAGAGAGGAGAGAGAGGAGAGAGAGAGAGAGAGAGAGAGAGAGAGAATAGTGGCACTTTACAATGGCAATGGATGCTTTTCAGGAAGTGAACAACTTTCAATTTCAGCTGAGAGAGGTCTGCTAGGACTGTTGATTTAACAACAGGTGTCCCAAAACCTATAAGGTCGTAGGGGAGCGAAGCGTAGACCTCACTTCTCTAGGGGCCAGCATAAAGAGGGCGGCGCCCATCTCCTCTCCTTCGCTGACCCTAAAGAGGGCAGGTATCCATTTACAGCTGGGTGAACTGGGGGAAATGTACTGAAGCCAAGGCGCGGAAATGGTCACCCATTCAACTGGTAACCACGCTCGACGCTGCTTAACTTGGCTGGGGGAAAGCAATTACAATAAACAGTCTTTCCCTTATGCCATGTCTTCCAAGCAAAAACACATCTTAACAATATTTCGCGGATAGTCTTTCACATCACATGATGTCTTCTAAGAAATCAATCAATAACCATTGGGAAGGGGGGGGGGGGGTTCTTGTACAGCTTCTGTGAATCGCCCTTTTATTCGTTTTTCACAATAAGAACTGATTACAGAAAGGATTTTAGCACACACATACCCCTCCCACCTAAAGACTTTATCTCCTAATTTTCAAATTTATCACATTCGCTAAAACAAACAAAAAACAACTACATCATTTTGCAAACCAACTTTTAAGTTCAGGCTAAACTTACCTATGCACAGGTTCTTGTATGATATAGGCAGTGGGAAAGATGACAAACAGCATTTCTCGTGTCACACACTCAGGTATATTAGAAATGTGTATGCTCCTGTCTTCCACGGATTCTGGAAACAATTTTTTTGCACATAACAACAAAATTGAAATTATCACCAAAAATTCTTCTTTTTTAAACGTGTATTCATGTGCCGCTGTATAAAACTTTCAAAATGTAACTGATGTTTTTGAAACACTGGCCTTCTTTTCTTT
>CM054134.1:89472927-89565427 GCA_028751875.1 Rapana venosa | reverse complement strand
AGTAAAGTGATTTTTGTTGGGGTGGGATGCGGCTGGCTGAGATATTGCTGATTTGTGGATGCTTTTTATCTCATGATGGGTGCGTGTTGATGTTGGACAATGTGTGTGTGTGTGTTTTAAATATTATGTTTACATGTTTATTGTTTTTATGTATGGCGAGTAACCCGACGGAATTTCTCTGTCTTTGAGATAATAAAGCTTTTGAATTTGAATTTGAATTTGAAGTCCACAGCCTCATTGCTTCCAAATCCCCGGTGCCCTTGAATCCAGACGAGAAACAATGTCATGGCTGTAGGCCCTACTCCTTTCCAACATGTGTGTATACTCACAGACCGCAACACTCCACAGAGTTTCGGATGGGTGATGTTCCTACTAGCAATGGCGCCCTCCAGAGCAAGAGAGTGAATCGGTACAGATCAGGAAACGTTTGATAATAATAATAATAATAATAATAATAATAATAATAATAATAATAACAATAGTGCATGGAATTTATATAGCGCTATAGCTTGCACCCAAAAAAAACAAATCAAAGCGCTTTCATTCATCCTACTCTTTCACATGCAGCCAGTTACAATTAATAGTTTTCATAAATTCAAATGTATACACACACACACACACGCTCGCACGCACGCGCACACACACACACACACACACAACCACACACACACACACACACACACACACACACACAACAGACGCACGCACGCACGCAAGCACGCACGCACGCACATACATAAAGGTTGTACACTCCATCGAGATCAGTTCCAACTTTTGATGCAGTTATGATAAGGATGTTCTCTGTTTGCTGGATGATCTTCCTTTCTGAAAATCACACAACCAACATTCAACACACAACAGTGCAGGCTCACCTTTGTCTTCTGTAAACAAGGCTGGAAGCTGGCTGGTGATCTCAACCTTCATGGTTCTGTTTGTGTTGGACAGCGGCATCTGGGGTAACTTTGCCATGCATTTTTCGCAGCCAGCAAACGCTCAAAAAACAGGCAGCATTCTCTGCAAATTACATTCTGTATTTTTCAATTTCAAGTCTTATTTTTTTACTATTAGTTAATTTTGGTATCGCGATTCAGAATGATAAGGCTTCTGAATATTAAACGCTGTATCATATTTTGTTCTGACACCCCTATCACTCACTGGCAAACCCCAAATAATGAAAACAAAGACAATATAAGTTGAGAATTGTTGATACACATAATTCTGAAAGCTCGATAGAGGAAGAACCAAAATGCTGAATAGGCGTACACATATATTATGCCAAGATTCAGCAATCCTAGTAAAAAATATAAAAATAGAATAGAAAAAAAACACAAAAAACAGGATAGCATAAAGATTATCACTAAACCTTACACTAGATCACAAAATGTTGAAATTATTTACATGATGAGGCACTGCTTTAAAAGAAATGCAACCACCCCCACCCACCCCCCCAAAAAAAAAAAAATTCAACAAAAAAACAAAAACAAAACAACTAACAACAACAACAACAACAACAAAAGATATATATTGGAATGGTTCTTTTTAGTCTGACTTTAAATAAAATTGTGGAAAAATAAGGCAGAAGACACATCCATGGTATATTTCAAGGTACTTCCTGCTTTACTTTCAGTTTCGCATTACGATTTATGGAGTTATCTAATCATTATTTTGTTGGGTTTTTTAAACTGTATAAATGATGACATTGAGATCGATTTCACCAGCAGTAGATTATGAATAAAAGAAAATCATAATTACTGTGAAGTCATACATCACAATCTAAGTAAGTGATGTACTATGAGACAGGATTTGTGTAAGATTTAATTTTGTTCTAATTGACATTAATAATCGTTGTGTGACTTTCTAAGATAATTCTGCTTAAACCTAATAAAATGCTGTATAGTAGCAGTACATGATTGAAACAAACATTATACATCTCTCTCTCTCTCTCTCTCTCTCTCTCTGTCTCTCTCTCTCTCTCTCTCTCTCTCTCTCTCTTTGTAAGACAGTTTGTAATTTTATCGTTTTGGGTTTGTCATTTGTGAACTTACTTAGTCTTAATAATTGATGCATGTATCTGATCATACATATCTCCTTCACCCTCCCCCAGATTCTTTCCTCTTTCATCTTCAGAATCTTGCCGAAGTTGGAATGCGGCTACCTAAATTGTGGAATGGGGGAGGGGGGGGGGGGGGGGGGGGGGTCCTGTCGCATAAGCAAAAAATCTCACCATCGGTGAACCTAGGAGCTCTAGCCGAGGAACGAAAAAAAAATCATCATCTGTGACACTTGTTCCTCTTTTGTATTGGGTTTTTTTTTTTCTTTTTGAAATTACCTTCCTTTCTTTCCCCCTTTGCCCATCTTTAAGTGCAGGGTATAATTCTAAGAAAAAGTGTACTATAATGATTAATTCATTACATTCTGAATAATATACAATTCGTTCAATTTTCACACACACACACACACACACACACACACACACACACACGTATACATGCGCATGGGCATTCACACGCATAGTTTCTAAACATGTCCGTATATAACTATAATTATACAACTAACTGCAGAAGCCTGCTTTGTGTCAATGTATTTCTATGTCTGTTGTTGATGTCTTCAATTGATGCTCTATGCACAGACAGAACCTTCTTCAGATCAGCATACCGCGCCGAAGTCGGATGTGCTGGGTCTGACTGTGTCAGGCGCTTAACGGCAGCGCAAGGCATTTTCGCTCATAAAACAGACAACAGTTGCTGTCTCAGCGTTCGACGACTACGACGACGACGATGAAGAAGAAGAAGGAGGAGGAGGAAGGAAGAGGAAAGAAGAAGCAAGAAGGGGAGGAGAGAGGAGGAGAAGAAGAGAAGAAGGAGAGAAGAAGGAGAGAGAGGAAGAAGGAGGAAGAGAGGAAAAGGAAGAAAAAGGAGAGAAGGAGGAGGAAGAAGGAGAGAAGAAGAGAAGAAGAGAAGAGGAAGGAGAAGAAGAGGAGAAGGAGGAGAAGAAGAAAGGAGGAGAGAGAGAAGAAGAAGGAGGAGAGAGAGAAGAAGAAGGAGGAGGAGGAGAAGGAGGAGGAGAAGAAAGAGGAGAAGAAAGAGGAGAAGAAGGAGAAGGAGGAAGAGAAGAGGATCAGCATACATCCCAGTATCACAGCATGCCCTCACCCTGTCTGCTTCATACAGCTGGCTGGCTGGCTCTGGCCAGGCAGGCTGATGGTGTTGAAGTTGGCTGTGCTCAGCAGTGACAGCCACTGCTCATGAGCCAAATCAGCAATACTGAATGAAGTCACCCGAAGTGAATATTCCCAGTAATCTGTAAAAAAAACCCAATGCAATATGTTGCTTTAACACGAAATCCTAACAGTCTGAATTTGCATGAAGAATCACATAACCCTGCTTTAAATCACAAACTGATAACACCCAATGAATTTGACTGTAAAAAGAAACAATGCATATGTGCTTTAACACGAAATCCTAACATCTTAATTTGCAAAACAATGCAATATCTGCTTTTAACACTAAATCATAACATCTTAATTTCAACAGATACAAAATGGAAAGGTGTGTGTGGTGCGTGGTGTGTGTGTGTGTGCGTGCGTGCGTGCGTTGCGTGTGAGTGATTGTGTGTGTGTGTGTGTGTGTGTGTGTGTGTGTGTGTGTGTGTGTGTGTGGTGTATGTGTGTGTTAGTGTGTATGTATGTGTTGTGTGTGGTTTGTGTGTGTTTTAACTAAGCCAAAAAAGACATTGTTCATTCTGGGGAGTATCTGGGGGGAAAAGATACTAAACTTTCTTTAATTCAAATAGAGATATGATCTGTAACACACAATGCACAATCCTACAGAGTTGTTTTCTTTTCCAATTTCGTGGCTAAAACTCTTAGGTTCATCAATGGTGATATTTTGCGTACGCGACCTTTTTTGCTCACCATGAAGGTAGTCGCATTCCGACTTCAGGGATGTCTGCTGGGTATGTTCGTGTTTCCGTAACCCACCGAACACTGACATGAATTACAGGATCTTTAACGTGCATATTTGATCTGAATGTGTATATAATGAAACGAATTAAGGCACTTGCAGACCTGGGAGATCGTAAAAATCCCGATAATTAATTCACCGGACGCCGCCGAGATTCAAACCCACGACTTCATGGACCCATGGGCTTAAAGTCGAACGGTCTTAACCACTCGGCTATAGCGTCCATCATAGTCAGTTCAGGCTATGCCTTTCCCTTTTTATCATTACCATTAAGATTTCAATTTCAGAATCATTACGATCCATCAACATTTTGGATGCATTGTTCATATGATGCAACACCAGCCAAAAAGGGATTGCATCCCCGATCATTACCTAACAGGGAGGCTTGGACCGCTTGCTCAGTGGTTAGAGCGCTGTGCTCGTGATGTGACGGCCACGGATCGAGCCACCACGTGGGCACACTTTTTAGGAACTTTTTCTCTGGAGTTAACATCAGCACTGGACCATTAAATGTTGGTGTACCGTTTGAGCCCCCGTTGGCATCAGAACATTTTAGCCACAGTTCAACCACGTTAACTTAGAGGTACACTGCCCCTAGGCAGGAGACAGTTAAAGCACCAGCACAGAGAGAAGGGCGCCGCCCTCAATATGCGGCCCTAGAGAAGTGAGGTCTCTGACGTCTCGCTCCCCTACGACCTTATAGGTTATGGGAATCCTTTACCTTTACCTTTAACATCAGCACTGACTCCACTCCCCCAAAAAGTCCCTTCGGTGATACTCTAAATCGAGACCCCAGGTGTGAACGCACGCAGAACATCTTGAGCACACGTTAAAACCCGTTCACCCTTCAGAAGTGTAAGCCATTTCGTGCCCGTAGGAACGGATGACAATTCGAAAGACAAACCATCACACAACGCACGCACACAGGCGTCGTGTCTAGACATCATCCCTGAAGTCGGAATACGGTTACTTTAATGGCGGGTAACATCGGTCACATACAAACAATCTCACCATTGCTGTACCCACGCACCTCAGAGATGTAGCCGAAGAACGAAAAAAAAAAAACCGTAGCAAAAGATTATAGGTACCAATATTGTTTGTCATCTGGTAATAACACTTTCGTCGAATTGCATGCAACCCATGCTCGTTAAAAAATATTCAAGAAAACAAACGAATGAGCAAACTTTTTTTTTAAATCTGTAGTACTGAAGTCTATCTATAAAATCTCTCTATGATATCTGCACAAAAATCTACTGATATGAGAGAAGAAAATACGTGACTTTAATAGCAAACATACATGAACTTGACACTACAGTGAAAAGCAACAACCAGAAAGGGGTAATGCAACTTTCGTTTTCTTTTTCCCGTGTGACCAAAACCAAAACAACAACAAAAGAGAAGGGGGTGGGGGGCGAGCGGGGAGACAAGACAAAATAAAAGAAACTTACCATGGTCAGCTTGACCAGAAACAGGTTCAAATGGTCTTGGGAAAGTGTTGGTCTCCATGGCTTCTGCTTCAGACCTCTTCTCCTCTCCTCTCTCTGACGTCTGAGTTTGACTGTGCTGGACTGGCACACTGCTGCGTGGGGTCTCCTCTGTTTGAATGCGTCTGTTACTTACTCTTTTACCAACTGCCCTCTGTTCTGTCTGTACTTGCCTATGTGCTACTTCGGCATCTTTGGTCTGAGTATCTTTATCAGTGACAGTTTTGGGAGTGCTCTTCAATTCTGTCTCTCGTTTTTGAGCAAGTTGATGAGAGAATTTTTCTGGCAAACTGCTGGTTTCTTGTCTTCTTTCTGAACACATCTATGTAAACCAGATGTTCTTTGGGTGTGGATTACTGGGTTCTTTTCCTTCTACTGGATCCCAGTCTTTGGAGATTTTAGTTGAAAAGCGATCAGATTTCTCGACATCCAACTTGAGTATCATCAGATTCGTCTGAACCCCTTTTGATGGAAATTTGTGATAGTTCAGATCTGCTTCTTTCACAGTCCTTTTGAATCCCTTTCGCCTCAATAAACAATGGCTTTTGTAAGCTATTCAGTTTATCCCTATCTTCTGTGCTGGTGCTGCTTGATTTGTCATGTATTGCGTCCACGCCACTTGCAGTAGACTCTTCACAAACTCTAGGCTTTTTTGCAGAAGACCACACTTCATTCCCTTGCTTTCTAGAATCACATGCAGAACTCAATTCCCTTGGTCTTTTTACGGGAGCTGTTTTTCTCGCATAATCTGTTTTCTTCCAGGATGAACTTTGTATTTGTAGAGACAGTTGTAGAATGAACTGCTAATGCTTTTTTCTTTCTCTCAGCTTCAGCCACTCTGCTCATGACCAGCATTCGCATGTTGGCTTCAGAGGAAAGCCAGCTGTGGGCCCTTCCAACAGTAGGACTGGTTGACGTCCATTTTTTATTGGTAGTTGACACAGCTGGCGATGCACCAGTCACATTAGGGGCAGAAGAACCATTCAGATCTAGGTTTTTCTCTGTTTGGCCAGTCTGAGAAGAACCGCTAATCTGGTCATTACACACCTGTTGAACACTGTGGTCTGAGAGTGCTGCACATTGAACCCCGGTGGATGGATCCACAGAAGCAGCCTGGCTGGTTTGGAAGCTGGTACTGTCGATGATTCTGTGACTGTCAGCAGGTTATTGACACTGCCTTCAACTGCTTTTCACCTCGGGCACCTGACGAAGACTCTGATGTCTGTGACACGTCTGCATGACTATGGACCAAAGGGAGAGATGGTTCTCTGGATTCACAGGTGCTTTGTTGAGGAGCTGGCAGGCCTGATTCTGCCATTGTGCTGTCTCTGTGTGAAGCTGTTAGGGTCAACACTTTGGATGTGTCAGTCTTGGTGGTCAATACAGATGGCTCATGTGACTTTTCCAGTTTGATCCGGTTTGTCAATTGTGATATTAACTCGTCAAAAAGGTTTCTTACATGTGATGGATCTGACAGCCCCCGTGAACCTCCCCTGCCGTCCACTCCTTTTGTAAGATGGGTAGCAACACATACTGCTGTTGATCTCGCAGAAAGTTTTGAAGAAAGACCTTCAATTAAATCAGATGATTTTGTGGAGCGGCTTTTCATTATCTACCATGGATTTAGCTAATCTGCCAGAAATGTCTGTCTCATCATAAGATACACTGGGTGAAGATCTGATTTTGTACTGTCTGTCTTGGCATTTAATGCTTTAGGTGGTAGAGCTGATTTATGAGCACCCATTGACCACCCACTGTTGACAAAGAATGAGATAACTTGGTGTTATTCTTCTGGCCTACTGTAGAAGATTTACGTGACTTGATGCTGTTTGTCTGGGAAGATGACGCTGCGAGAGAATTAGATAATTTGACAGTTTTGGTCTGGGCAATAAATAATGCAGGAGATTTAGGTGACTTGACAGCACTTATCTGGGAACCTGATTCGGCAGGCGTTTTCGTGCTTGTCTGTGTCCTTGACTTTGTCGACTGTTCAGATGCGTTGGAATGACCTGACTGTGTGCTTGATTCTGTGGAAGATTTAGATGACTTTCTTGAGCTCAGTTGGGCACGTGATTCAGTAAAAGATTGACAAACTTTGCTACTGTTTTTGGGTCATATTTTGATTCATTTTCAGATTTGGATGACTTTCTTGTGTCTATTTGGGCATTTGACTGTAAAGAAGAATGAGATGGTTTCTCCTTTTTTATCTGGGCAGCTGACTTAGTGGAGGAGGTCGGCATTTTGCCAGCAGTCATTTGGGTTTTTGAAGATGTTGATGTTGCAGCTGTACTCTTTAGGACACTTGACTCTGTAAAAGAAGATCCAGCAGTTTTTCCTTGGGCCCTTGGCAGTGTCACAGATTTGATTGTGCTTGTCTGAGAAACTGCTTCTGTAGAAGAGGGGCACTGTTTGGCAGTGTTAGTTTGAGTAACTGAAACTTCGGACAATTCTGAGGAGGAATTCTTGCACTTGCCAGCCAGCTCAGCTGATGCTTCATGACGCTTGGTCAAGTGTGTCTTTCTGTGAGTTATCTTTTTCCCATGAGCTGTTTCCTGGCTTTTCAGGAGCTGTTCATTGTTTGAAGCAGTGGGCTTCAACTGACCTTCCCCTTTTGCTAAAGCAACATTAACTCCTATGTTAGCATCTCTTGGCCTTTGCTCACCATCTCTTGATACAACTTCCGATGATGTGGATGAAGAGACATTGTCAGCACAGTCTGTCTTGGAAAAATCTGAACTGGTCTTTCTGGATACAGTTTTTGATGAAGTGGATAAAGGTTACTGTCAGCTCTGACTGTCTTTGGAAAAGTTGAACTGTTCTTTCTGGATGAAGCAGATTGCTTCTTATCACACGCAAGCTTAGGGCTCCATTTTGAACCTGTTAGTGTTGCGGCCTTTGCAGCAGATTTCACAGAACATGATACATGTTCTTTTCGTGACTTGCTCTGGTGTTTGGGGCTACACAGTGAAGTAGATATGGATTTCACCATCTCTGTTCTTCAATCAAGACCTCATGTAGATGACTTTTAAAAAATATTTTATCTAAGTGTTGACAAGTGATATTGACTTCCTAGTTTGCTTAGACACAGAATTGAATGGTTCAACTATTTTTTCTCCCTACGATTGACCTAAGCAGAATATCTTTCCAGGAGGGAAAAAAACTGCCAAAAGTTGCTAGCAGTTGTGCTTAACTCATAACATCTGTCTGCTGTTACTGCAGTGAAGTTTAAGAACTTGATAGGATAGATTAGACAAATAGTATTCCTTGTATATCACTCGTCGTTCAACATGTTTGGTAGTTTCTGAAACAAACAAAGCACCGACGGAAAATGTAAGTGGTATAGGCTACCATGTTCAGTCATCTAATGATGTTGTTTACTGCCCAACCCACCATTAAGGCTGTATCAAGGTTAACGTGAGGTAAAAGGGAAATCAGTGGGGATGATCAATCCAAAAAGTAGCAGCCAAGAACCAACTTCCCAGGCTGTCTAAACCAACTCTGGATAACTACACCATCTGAAAATGCCAGGTAAAGCTGGGGGCTCAAATCAGCACATCTTCACAATAAAACACAACGCAAATGGTTGTTCATTAGAAAAATGTTTTCAGCTACTTTTTATCAATTTTCAGAATTTGTGACTTTTTGCTTCAAAGTTCACTTGCCCATTTGCTTTAGGTTAGAAATTAGCATGTTTCTTGTTCTAATCTCACTTTGATTTTCATCATCATCATCATCAATGCCTTTGTGCCTTATTGGCACGTAGGGCAGCAACAAATGTTCTCCACTGCTGTCTGTCCTGGGCCAGCTTCTGAATGGTTCCCCAGGTATGTTGGAAGGTCTTCAGCTCTGTTTCGACAGTCCGACGCCAAGTGTTCTTGGGTCGTCCTCCTTTGCGTTTTCCCTCTGGTGTCCATCATCATCTTGATTTTACCTATGATAATTATAGCCTATAGTAGCATACCTACACACATGCTCGCACGCACGTGCGCATACACACACACACACAACACACACACACACACACACACACACACACACACACACACACACACACACACACACACACACACACACACACACACATACACAGAAAGAATAACAGAGACAATGATATTGAATGTTCACCAGTTTTTATTCACAGTTCAACTTTCATAATCTTGTCTAGTGGTTTCCTTAAGACCAGGTCACACACACCACACCCCGCTTTTCGCCAAAGGGTGCCTGCCTCTAAAGTGTCCAGCCCAGGCAGCTGGCTGGAGTCTGGTTCTGTGTCGCAGTCCCAGTCTTTAAGTCAAGCCCCATGACTCTCTCATGATTCCATCTTCCAGTCTGCTTTCGAGTCTGCGCTCAAGTCTCCTGTCAAGTCTTCTTTGCCAGTCCTCTGAACAGCCAGAGTCCAGTCCTTAAATATAATAGGGTCCAGAGCTAATCATTGGCTTGGGGAGTCACGTCACCCTTTTCTGCCAATCAGCCACTAAGTATCTTAGGTACTCTTTGTGGATAGCAAATATTTGTCTGCCACTGGACACTAAACCACATACTCTTTGTTGATGTTTATCACTCGGCCACTGAGCATATTATATACTCTTTGTGCAGTTAAATATTTTCTTACCTCTCTTACATATTATGAGCTATACTGGGCACCAAGACCTTTATCTATCACTAGACCACTAAGGTGCTGAGCACCTTACATACACACATCACTGTTTCTACAGGACAAAAATAAGTGTTGTTTCATGGTGTGCCAGCGTGAATACTTCGTATGTTCGTGTGACAGACTGAATATAACCATCAATGTAATTATATAAGAAAATAACAATTTCATCCCCCCAAAAATCTACTGCCATAACTTCCATCATAAGTATAGTCTGATAATGGTACATACGTGGTTGCATATAAGTTAAACAGCTCCAGGACACACTTCCATCATAGTTCATGGTACATATAAAACATATGCCATAGAAAAGAAGATTAAAACAAAGCGAAACAGTCCAGTACACACCTCTACCAGAGCCCATGATGCACGCGTAAATATATGCCTTAGACAAAAGAAATATATAATGAAACAGTCCAGGTGCACAGTCTTCACCAGAGTCTATGGTGCATCGATATAGGCCACAGAAATAAAAGAGAACAGTCCAAGTGTGCACTTCTTCCAGAATTCATGGTGCAGATGTGAACATGGGCAATAAAATAAATAAATAAAAGAAAGCAGAATAGTCCAAATACACACTTCCATCAGTGTCCATGGTGCATAGATGTGTGCTGTAGTAATAGAATGAAACAGTTCAGTGCATGCTTCCATCATAGTTCATGATGCGACATCATCAGCATTAGGGCCTCAGGGATGAGTAGAATTTCACCCGTGAACTGTCTTCAAGTCTCTCTCCAAGTCTCTCTCCAAGTCTGTCTTCAAGTCTGTCTTCAAGTCTCTCTCCAAGTCTCTCTCCACGTCTGTCTTCAAGTCTGTCTTCAAGTCTCTCTCCAAGTCTGTCTTCAAGTCTGTCTTCAAGTCTCTCTCCAAGTCTGTCTTCAAGTCTCTCTCCAAGTCTCTCTCCAAGTCTCTCTCCAAGTCTGTCTTCAAGTCTGTCTTCAAGTCTTTCTCCAAGTCTCTCTCCACGTCTGTCTTCAAGTCTGTCTTCAAGTCTCTCTCCAAGTCTGTCTTCAAGTCTCTCTCAAAGTCTGTCTTCAAGTCTCTCTCCGAGTCTGTCTCCAAGTCTCTCTCCAAGTCTGTCTTCAGGTCTCTCTCCAAGTCTGTCTTCAAGTCTCTCTCCAAGTCTGTCTTCAAGTCTCTCTCCAAGTCTGTCTTCGTCTCTCTCAAAGTCTGTCTTCAAGTCTCTCTCCAAGTCTGTCTCCAAGTCTGTCTCCAAGTCTCTCTCCAAGTCTGTCTTCAAGCCTCTCTCCAAGTCTGTCTCCAAGTCTCTCTCCAAGTCTCTCTCCGAGTCTGTCTTCAAGTCTCTCTCCAAGTCTGCCTGGGCAGCCAGAGTCCAGTCCTTAAATTAATGACGGCCAGAGCTAATCATTTATTTATTTATTCTGTTATATTGAGGACAATGGAATAAACACTCATTTGCTTTTTTTAATCCAGTCCCCGTGTATATGCAGTTTTGTCAATTTTGTCATCTGTTTTGCAATTTGCTTCCCTACATATACTTGTTTTCCATTTTTTTCAATTGTCTTAGCTTGTAAAAAATTTTTTTTTTCCAACAGCGTGCTGCTGCCTAATGACATTCGCTTGGGGAGTCACGTCCCCTTGCCCACGTAGGGAGTAGCCTGGGACTGACTGGCGACTTCTCCCTCAAAATAAAAGCTAGTCAAGTCACGTCACCTTTATCTACCAATCGGCCACAAAGCACCTTACATACTCCTTGCAGACTCGTGGACGGGGAAGTATTAAATTTGTCTACCCGAGGTCTTACATACTCTTTGTGGATGGTTACCACTCCGCCACTGAGTGTATTAGGGCCTACATACTCTTTGTGGACAGCGAAGTTATTTGTTGACCACTCTTTCATGCGAGCTATACTGGGCACCATGATCTTTATCTACCATTGATCTACCATTGGGCCACCAATGGTTAGAACATTGCGCTTGCACTCTGACGATCTGGGTTCGAATTCCGTTCAAGGGGTTTTCTCCCCTTAAGGTTAACATCAGTGCAGACTCCACTCTCCCCAAAAGTCCTTCAGATGAGACTATAAACTGAAGCCCTGTGTGCGAACGCACGCAGAACATCTTGCGCACACATTAAATCCTGTTCCGCTTTTCGAAAGAGTAGGCCATTGTGTGCCGGTGGGAACAGATGACAACATTTACAATACCGCATGCACACGGGGATTGGTTGTTTAAAAAAAAAAAAAGCACATAAGTGCTTATTCCATTATTTTCGGTATAAAAGAAAAGATTAAAAAAAAATAAACAAATGAACATACATAATTATATCACTGTGTAACAAAACAACCAGTTTGTTCCTGTTCACCTTTGAGCCATATCCCTTGTAAATGGTGACACACAACCATATGGCGTACACGTAGGTACCCGGATTGTTCTTCCCTGACACCGGCCCGCACCCTTTTGTATGGACTTAACAACAACAACAACAACAACAATGAGGTCTGACTTTACTCCTCCTAACCATTCATCCAGCCACTCTCGCACATGGATACCCAGTACTTAGGTGTTCCTGATTAAATCGTTTGCATTTTCCATGTATTGCATCAATTTACATTATTATCTACTTTAACGCAATTTGTTTTCCTTTTCATATACCTATTTTCCATTCTTTTAAATCGTCTTCTCTTGTAATTATTATTCTTTTTTTTTTCCCCAACAGCATACTGCTGCCTAATGACTAACACTTTAATCTCAACAGGACCTGAAAACAAGAAGCGGGGTTAGGCACAGTAAGTGTGTGTAGGGTGCCCAACTCCCCCCCCCCCCCCCCCCCCCCCCCCCAACAAACAAACAAAAACCAACCCAACAGCAACAAACCAATCAGCGCTTAAATAAGGTAACAATAAATTATTACGTTAAATAGGTTATAAATCTGTTTGACAGGTGTGTCTCGTCCAATAACAAAATCATAAATGATATCCTAACTATCCAATACATATCAAGACATCGATTTAACACAGACTTTGAAGGTCCCGTGCACAAAAAAAAAATTTTTAACTTTTTTTTTTACTTTGGTGATCTCTGTAGTCTACCATTGGATCATACGCTATCGTTCCATAGTTTGCGCCTGTGACTGTGTATTCATTTGTTTCCGTGTTTTTTGTGTTTGTTTTTCTCCTTTTTTTCCGGGTTTTTGTTTTTCGTGCACAGCTATAACGAAAATGTTTGGAAATCTCAGAAGGCAAAGCATTTTCAGGTATTCATGTGGGTTCAAGAATTCTAAATTGAGCCATTTTACACGATAGTACTTACGTTTGCTTCTGATCCGTTTTTCCTTTCATTCTTTTCCTTTTTTTTCTGTAAGTGTAAGCGTATAAGCGTAGTGGTGGAAGGGTGAAAGAGGTAGTAAGCAACCTACAGGGGAGTGTGGAGATGTTTATAGCAACAAAGGCACCGGTGGCAGGCCAAGGCCTAGTAGTACCAAGAACTAGATGCTGGAGAGGTAAGGGAGGGGGGGGGGGGGTGGATAGAGAGTGGGAGGGGGGGGGGGGTGGAGAGATAGCCGGGCAGCTGACTTGTAACAGAGGACTGGTGCCAGAGGGTGGCTAGTATAGGGAATGAATGAGTCAGGGGATGCGTTTCACATGACTGATGCGCAGGGAGGAAAAAGGGGGAGGAGGAGGTAAGTAATAAAAGGTGTGTGGTGGGAAGGGGGGGGGGGGTGAGGGGGGGGGGGGGTTAGAGGTATAGCGTAGGTGATGAAGAAGTATCATCACGTCAGCGTGTGGTGTGGGGCGTTAGGCTAGGCCTATTGGGGGGTGGGGGGGAGGAGGGGTGGAGGGGGGGGGGGGGGGGTAGACTATAGCCAAACCTGGCTGACCAAGTGCAAGCATGTGGTGCAGACCACAGCAATATACTAGGCTAGCTCTTGGCCCACGGTCTGTAGTAGTCCGAGCCTGCGCCATAACATGCCTAACCCTTTACCTGATAGGCCGACCGGCGAAGAGACAGACAGAGAGAGAGAGAGACAGAGAGACAGAGAGAGAGAGAGAAAAGAGGGGGGGGGGGGGATCCATCAAATCAAATTCTTTTCTTTCGATAATAATGGATAAGCACCCATGTGCTTTTTTGCATCTAATCCCTACATCATGATACTAAATTAAGCCCAATACCCGTACATTCACACGGTATATATATATATATATATATATATATATATATATATATATATATATATATATATATATATATATATGTGTGTGTGTGTGTGTGTGTGTGTGTGTGTCCGTCGTGTCCGACGATGACCTCCAAAACAGCAGAGGAGGCAGTTGCTGTTTTGGAAACTGGACAGAAATTTGATTATAGTGGAGATGCCTTGCCCACAGTACATCCCTACTCTCTCGGCCAAGTGGGCATAAGGACAGTCAGCGTTGGAGATATATATATATATATATATATATATATATATATATATTATATATATATATATATATATATATATATATATATATAAAGTAGTAACAACCCCCACCCCCAAAACAAACAAACAAACCCCCAAATCCTTCCCATTATAAAAGAGAACAAACCATGTAAATAGCATCATTTGAAAAACGAGAAAATATACGTCAACCAATTAATCATACTTTTTTTTTCTTATAGGAAAAGCAGTAGCAATAGTAAACTACACAAAATCAAATGTCATATAATTGAATTGAGTTGAATGAATTTTATTGAGAGAGAGAGAGAGAGAGAGAGAGAGAGAGAGAGAGAGAGAGAGAGAGAGAGAGAGAGAACTCGAACAAGAGAGAGAGAGAGAGAGAGAGAGAGAGAGAGAGAGAGAGAGAGAGAGAGAGAGAGAGAGAGAGAGAGAGAGACAATGACAATGACAATGAGTGGGGATGTACTGTGACAATGACAAAGAGTGGGGATGTACTGTGGGCAAGAGAGAGAGAGAGAGAGAGAGAGAGAGAGAGAGAGAGAGAGAGAGAGAGAGAGAGAGAGCTGCATGTAGAATATGGAGTGCAAAGTCGCATTTTTAACATACATGCCCTAATTCACCACATTGCAATAGAGTAGACTTATTCACTGAAAAATCTCTACCAATCAATTGCTTACTCTGATTGTGTGTCTGCTTTACCCTTTCCCGCATCTTCATCAAATATCCTCGGCTCTGTCTGTTTGTCTGTCTGTCTCTGTATGTCTCTGTCGGTCTGTTTGTCTGTCTCTGTCTCTTCACCAAATAATTTCCTCAGTACGTAATTGTTGTTTGGGTTTTTCTTTATTGTTGTTTTTAAAAAAAAATTATATTATCGTTTATTTTCATGATATATCCCCAATAAGGGCAGAGACTGGATGTAAAAAAAAAAGTACACGAGTGCTTACTCGTTATCCTTTTGAACAAAACAAAACAAAACTCCTCGAAATATAAGAATTCTGTGTGTGTGTGTGTGTGTGTGTGTGTTCGTAAGTGTGTTTTTCTATTAGGCCTATTTAGCTGAGCCAGGGGGAGGGCGGCCCGAAAGGGCTTCTCAGGTGCCGGGGTTCGAATTAAATAATAAAATAATAATAATAATGTATTGAATTTATATAGGCTGAATCTTGTAAAGCAACAAATCAAAGTGCCGAATCTCTCATCTGCCCTGCGGTAGGTAACCCACTCAGCTTTAGGCTCTGAAGTGAAGACCTGGCGCCTATGCTAGGCCTATGGGGATAAAAGGTAAAGGTAAAGGAGTCCCATAACCTATAAGGTCGTAGGGGAGCGAGGCGTCAGAGACCTCACTTCTCTAGAGCCAGCATGTTGAGGGCGGCGCCCATCTCCTCTCCCTCGCTGCTTTACCTTCCCTGACCCTAAAGAGGGCAGGTACCCATTTACAGCTGGGGGAACTGTACTGAAGCCAAGGCGCGCAAACGGTCACCCATCCAACTGGTAACCACGCTCGACGCTGCTTAACTTGGCTGGGGGAAAGCGAGTGCTCCGACCACTGAGCTATCCCGTCCCCTATGGGGATGCAGTTCTCAATCACACCACAGGGAAAGAGCAGAGACTAGAGAAAGAAGACAGCGGGATCCTAAGCCCACGATTTGTATATCTTATTTTCTATTGTAGTTACTCTGTGGAGTCAATAACATTTAACACAAAAGGAGGCATGCATGCATGCAAAACGATTTATATAAAAAAAAAGGGGGGTAGGTGTTTCTTACCTGGGCTTTCCAAGGCTCTTGACTTAAGACTGCACTTGACTTAGACACCCCTTGAAGTTGTATTCTGATCTAGGCCTAGCACGCCATTACACTACGGGTTCTCCTCGAACCTCTGCAGCTACGTCCCTCTGTTCAATAACTACTTTTCTTTTCCTTCTTTTCTTTCTTTCTTTGTTGTTGTTGTTGTTGTTGTTGTTATCTCGTTCCGCGCCTAGCGCTTCGATGTTCACCAATGGTGATTTAAAAAAAAAAATTGTTTTGCGTACGCGATGGGTTTTTCCCCCCACCAACTTTTCGTTAAGTTCACTCTTAAATCTGTCACTATATTTCTCTACGTACTACGCCTTATTCTTGTTCCTCTGTACTGCACCTGCTAGCTCTGTTCTCTTGCTCTTGGCCTGGCTAGTAGCCTACTGGCATACCTTAGCTAGCATACCTTGGCCTAGTCTAGTGGCCTGGGCTACCTTGGGCCTACAGCTTGCTTCCTCTCACTAGGTCGACTGCCCAGTTCCCCCCCCCCTCCCCCCCTCCCCCCTTGCCTACTCTCCGTCCGTGCTCGTCCCTCCGCTTGCGCCTGTCTGGCACTATAGGCTACTCCAGCGTTTTTGGTTTTTACAGTTAAGTTGTGATGCAGCCAGGAGTGGGGGCTTCGTGTATGGTCAGGTAGGGGCCTAGCCTTTTATTAGCCTAGACCTGAGGAAAGGTGGGGGTTAGCGGCCAGTGCAGTGTGCATGCCAGTGTGCACATGTGCTGTCTGCCAAAGGTCAGGGGTACAAATTTAGACAAGATACTACTACTACTACTACTACTACTGATGATGATGATGATGATGATGATGATGATGATGATGATACTAATAACAAATGGACTTTATTTTGTAGCACTGTATTTTGTATTAATTTTTTTTTAAATCAAAACACTTGCATTCAACCTTTTCTTACACATACAATAAATGACAAATAATTATAACAAATCCAATTCACACACACACACACACACACGCGCGCGCGCGCGCAGCTTTCGACACTAGACAACTCAATTCTTCTCTCATCCCCTCTAGAAAAATCGTGTGGTGTTAATGGCGCATCCCTCGGCTGGTTTAGTTCCTACCTTGCAGACAGTTACTAAAAACAACATTCATTCAATACCTACCAAACTGGAATGTGGAGTTCCTAAGGGATCAGTTCTGGGCCTGGTTCTCTTCGCTCTCTACACAGCTCCATTGTCATAATATATAATAAAACATCATCAGATCAACCATCATTTCTATGCGGATGATACTCAGATTCAAAGCAGTGATACTCCTGAAAATCTGCCTTCTCTCTCTCTCTCTCTCTCTCTCTCTCTCTCTCTCTCTCTTCTCTCTCTCTCTCTCTCTCTCTCTCTCTCTCTCTTGTAGGGATCAAACACAAACTCTCTTCCATCACAACTACTTTAATACAATTTGGCAATACGTCAGTTCTTCTGTCCACGTCAGTGAAGTATCTAGGAGTTGTTACTGACAACACTTTCTCTGTGCAAACATACATCACCCAGACCTGTCAATCCTACTACTATCAATTACGGCCTATTATTACAATTCGGAAGTATCTTTCCACTGATGCAACATCCAAGCTGGTCACATCTCTCATTCTTTCACGTCTGGACTATTGTAATTCTCTTTTGGCTGGTCTGCCAGCATCATTCATGCACTCCCTTCAACGTGTACAAAACTCTGCAGCTCGAATTGTCTTTTGAAAGTAAAAATCTGAAATATCACTTGCGATCTCTTCTCTGGCTGCCTGTTTCACAGAGAGTGAAGTATAAGATTGGTTCCCTCTCTTACAAACGTCTCCACAAAGCTGCACCCTCCTGTCTCTGTAACTGTCTTCTTGCTCCCTCCGTTCTGCTGCACATACCTCATGCTTTTGAACACCCACATTCATACAATCCACTGTCGGTGGATACTTTCAAACCTGCTATTTCAGGTGACAGCCCAAAACACCCCCCCCCCCCCTACCCCCGCCCCCCCCCCCCTCCTCACCCACACTTCAAATCATGTCCCTCATATTTCATATAGCAATGAATAAGTATAATAAAGGTTATTACGTCAGCAGAGTCTCATCATCCCATCTCTTTTAGTCCGTCGTTTTCGACGATGACCTCCAAAACAGCAGAGGAGGCAGCTGCTGTTTCGGAAATTGGGCAGAAATTTGATTATAGTGGAGATGCCTTGCCCACAGTACATCCCCACTCTCTCGGCCAAGTGGGCATAAGGACAGTCAGCGATGGAGATGTTCTCCAAAGGTCAACTAGCCCCCAGGGCTGCAGCACATAAGGACTGTGCAAGTCAAGCCTCCTAGTCAGAGTCATAGTCGATCACTAAAGACTAAGCTGTAAACTGGAATTCCATGAGTGAAAAAGCCACTGGTCATACAGCCTCTCACTTTGCTGTTGACCCCCAGCGTCAATGGTTTAATCAAGAACTGTGATAAACCCCAGGCGCTGACGCTAAAAATGCTGTCCTTACTCATCATACACTTGAACGGCTCAGTTTTTCATCCCATTATCAAATTCGCTATACTTAATGCTCATGTAAATTAAATTTCAAGCTCCCTGTCATCACATACATACGCCATACGTGACGTCATAGCTCTTATATCTGGAATGACCTCCCTCTCTCCCTTCGTGAAAAGCCTAATTACGACAGCTTTAAATCCAGCCTCAAAACATACCTATTTCAAACCTAAGATTTTACCCTCCTGTTTCATCTCATATCTGTCCCTGCCTTTAACAGCCAAAATTCCATCACCCTGCTGAAATGTATAACCTGTGTGTGTGTGTGTGTGTGTGTGTAATTTGAATTTGTTAAAAAATTGCTAATCATTGTTGGTTGGTTGCATGTTTAGGAGCAGATTGAATGCAAGCGCTCCGATTTGTATTTGCAAGTTATAGCGCTATGTAAATTCCATTTATTATTGACTCATTACTACCCTCCCTCCTTCCCTCTCTCATTATCAGGGCATTCCTAGACGTTATCCTGGGTTCATCACTGCCTCTCTCTCTCCTGTTCACCTTCTTGATTGTTTTTATTTCAAATTACAATGGTATGGGATTGTTGGTCATAATTTTCATTTCAGGCTTCATTAATTTCTTCTAGTTATCCTCACCCAAGTATCCTATGGCTGTCATCCCTTTGGTTTCGTTTTTTTAGGCTGAATAATCCTTTATATGTTTAAAATACTATTTAGCTTAGTGTTGGGCAGGTGGGGACTGGATGTTTAAAAAAAAAAGCACACAAGTGCTTATTCATTATCCTCGAAATACAAGTAGTTGCCTTGCCTCACCTATCTTGCTTGATATGGAGGGGGAGGGAGGGTATCAATGTCAAGGTTTAGTCGTTTTTGCTGGCCCTCTGACCACACAGAGCGCTCTGACTTTTAGAAAACTTTAAGACACGCTAAATCTTCCAAACTGCTTTTCTCATCTCGCAAGTATAAAAAGTGTTCTGCTTTTTAGTAAACCTTGTCACTCAGTATTCAACTCAAAAGATTTTCAGAGAATCAGTGTCATCAACTTTAGCCTGAAAAGAAATGGCATTACATTAAGGAATAATTCAGAAATCTCCAAGATACCTTTGTGGTGTGAAGTTGATACCAAGTGCTTTCAAAAACATTTTAAAACTATCCATATACTACTAATGCTGATTTAGTTTCCAAAATGCATGGACATCATTCCCAGGCAGTTTTCTTATTTATGTTATTTATTTCTTTTATATCAAGGACAATGGAATAAGCACTTGTGTGCTTTTTATATCCAGTCCCTGTGTGTATGCGGTTTTGTAAATTCTGTCATCTTATGAGCTGATGTGCATCTCAGCATCAGAGCAGCAAACTGAACAAATTTAACAGCAACACCACTTGTGCAGGCTCTGTTTCCATAGATCTGATGGTACATTTTAAAGTGATTTTGAACCATTTTGCATAGGTTTAAATTCATGCTTTGGGGAACTTAGTTTTGCATTGACTGTACTAAGAGTACACATCTTGTGCATGCATGTTTACTTCTGACAGGCATTTGAATACATCTGAATGTGCCAGAGTTATTTGCTTTGATAAACTGAATTAGTATGTTTTATATGTAATGAAGGGGGAAAATAGAAACAGGCTGACAGAGTCAGAGATAGAGAGAGGCAGAGAGAAAGGGTATATGCATCCGAGATCATGTGCATATATACTCACACAGTCAGTCATATACTCTACACTTTAAACAGTCATTCAGAAATGGAATTCAGTAAGATCTTTGTTGGTTTCATTTATTGTCTTGCAACTCTTGCAGTATGTCCAAGTTTTAACAATGTTTTTAAAGTCCTTAAGTTTCCTTTTCATTTTGCTTTATTTCAGCTGCGAGCCGGCTACCCAACCCTACTCCAGCTTTTTTTGGCTGAAGGGGGAGGTAGGCTTTTCCCAATGCTCTGACCAGCAGTGACACAATGACTGACCGACTGACTTGTTTATGTTTGAATTTTCACATTTGAAATATCTCGGACCAAATGGCATTTATATATATATAACGTAAGTGACAAAAAGCTTCATTCCAGCCATGTAATATCTACAGCCGGAAAGCACGGGCACCTTTTCCTTCACCTATCCTGTAGACTTTGCAACCAGCTTCTTCCATTCCCCGCAGTCCTCTGCTTTCCGTAGCAATTCATTCCACTCAAGGCCAGTCCACTCTCAATGTCTTCCCATCATTTTCTCTCTCTGCTACTTCGTCTCCCTCCTTGTACTGTTTCACTGAAGTTAGGAGCTCTTCATATGGTCTGATGGAGTTTTCAATTCTGGTTTTCACTTCCTAACTAGTGATGTGATCTGTGTACGAGATACAAGGAGTTTGCAAAAGCACATCTTCATGTTTCCTTCTTTCAATGTCTGCTATGTCTGCTAGTTTTCACTTGCATACAAATATATGGACATGTTCAGGGAACGCATCAGTCTGATCTTGAAGCTGATGGCGATGTTCTTATTCCAGATGACTTTCAGTTTTGTTATTGCAGTTGTGGCCTGGGCTATCCTGGAGACAATTTCTGGTTTTGATCCTTCATCCTATTCTATAGCTCCAAGATATTTGAAGCTTTGGACAGTTGATTTTCTTGCCATCTATAATTATGTCATTAAAATAGTTGTTAGTGGATGCCATTGAAACTGTCAACTGGGTTTTCTCTGCACTGATCTGCATGCCATATACTGAAGAGGCTTCATCAAGGTGATTTACCAGGTTGTCTAGCTCTTGGCTCTTCTCCAGCTGGCTATCGATGTTGGTAAAACGCAAGTTTGTAATTGTCCTGCCTTCAATGGTGACTGTTTCCTCTTGATTTTCAAGTGCATCAGCCATTTTTCTCTCTAAGATTTTGAAGAGGGTGGGAGAGAGCAGACATCCTTGGCATACTCCAATTGTGATTTGGATCCACTCCTATGTTGCTGTCATAGTAGACTCTGTTGGCTGCCTTGATGTAAGCGCAAAGTTCATCTTGTAAGCTTTAAAGAAGAATTTGTGCATAGTTTGCATTTTTCTCAGGAAATAAAGTCAGTTCAGTGGTCAAGTGCCTGTGGTGTGTGCTCACCACTTGATTTGGAAACTTAAGGTACAAATTTATCAATTTTGTACAGCGTTGTTATGAAATGCACAAACAATTGAAGCAATAGTGACAACAGAAAGAGCATCTTTGTTGATCCTCTGAAAGAACATGTAACATTTCATCTACTCATTCAGATGGGCAAGCTTGGATTTCATCATTAACATGATATAGGTGATTAAATTGGGTTGTAAAAGTTTATCCATGCCGTTGTACACTTCCAGTTGGGATTCTAGAACAAGCTTAACTGGGTTCAGGGGAAAATGTCCATTTTTTTAAGAAGTGTGCCAACAGAGCAGGAAAACCATCGATAACTTGTAATCCAAAGCAAAAAACTTAACATGCTACTGGCAAATACGGTTTCCAATTCACCCTGTCATGGGAGTAAAATCAATTGGAAAGGAGCTTCCAAATGCAATATATTATAAAACAATGCAAAGTTGAAACTAAATTCAACCCTGAAATATTTCAAATAGGGGGCAGCAAACGAAGTACAAGGTATTAACTGCACAACTTAATTGTATCTACCAAATACCATGCACAACCCATTGTCTAAGAATTTCACATAAAGAGTATAGAAGTTAAAGACATTCAAGCCATGTCCATCAGGTTATGATCAAGAAACGATACAGGCAATAAGCTTCACACATACACAATCTTTCAATTCAAGGTGAAAAATGTGGGCATGGCTTGGAATGGTTATATGCAATTAAACCAATTACACAACTGCCAAGATAAAGCTGAATTTTTAGCTTCCAAAACACCACAAAACCAAATGCTAGAAAAAATGAAAAAATTACTGAACATGCAATTTAAAAAGCACCAAGTAGTTCATTCAAGACTACTTTGTTAAATTATGGCAATGTTTTATTGGGTCACACAGTATTATTGAGCTTGCTATTTCTGCAGAAGAGGAACAAACTGTGAAGTCGAGCAACCCAATGATAGAAGTGAACCCACACTACAAACGTAGTCCCTTACAGCTTGGGAAGAAGATATGCCCAAGACAGGCAGATGCTTCATGAGCAAAACAATAAGGTCACTACAGACTTCAACTGCAACAATGAATAATGACCTACAGGTACCGTGGGTCACACAGCAGTTGGCAATACCCAAATCCTACCATGTACAACAAAAAGAAAAAGGGCATCAGCAATTAACTACTTCACTCTACATTCATTGCTTCAAATTAAGAACATCAAAACAGCAAGAATGAAAGGAACATCAGCTTTTGGTAACCAAGTCTAATAAATCTACACTAAATCCTTCAATAGAAAATAAAGATGTGATCGACAAGAAGAAAAAAGTGATAAAGGCAAGCACTTTAAATACAAGACTAGCTGTCCATCAGTATTCCTTGCTGAAATGCACGTTTTTCTTCTATTTAAACAACATTTAAAACAAACAAAAAAAGACCCAAAAATAATACAGCGAAGTATTTCATACAATTGTTTGTACACGATTTACGACCAACCAGTAAAAAAACCAAAAAAAACACACACACACAGTAAAAGCCTTTTCTAGTTTTACACAACCCATATTTCATGCCAGTACAAAGTAAAAGGAAGGAAGGCTGAAAAAAAATTCTGTATCACACTGTATCATGAAAGTAATCTGCTAGAATATGTATTTCACAACATTTAGCGCACTGCAATTCAAGGATGCAAACATATCTCAAAGTTTAGTCTCGTCAATACAACCACTGTTTTGTGGGGCATTCAGCCTTTTACCCCACTTATTTCTTCTTTCTTATATATTTTTTTTTCCACCCGTTTTCTTTTTTGTTTTGTTTTGTTTAGTCCGTTTGCTTTTTGTTTTTAACGACATTGTGGGACCTCCAAACTTTTCTCCCCACTTTTCAGATTTTTTTTTTAATCAAAAAAGTTTGTGATAAGACTACATTTGTGCTGACAGTGAGAATCAAACACTGCTGGAAGAGATGCAGATGGAACAGTCCATTAATGGGCTGGGAGTGACATGACCTGGGTATTAGGCAAGTCTAAAACCATGGCAAAGCAAAAGGCAAGAGGGAAATAAGGGAACAGGACACACCAATACAAGATGCCTGCTCTTTTACACATTACAGAATGACAGGCAAAATGTTTTTCTTATGGCAGATTTTGTAAAATAAACAGGAGAAAATTGCTTTTCTAATGAAAGGCTGTTAAAATTTACACATAATAATAAATAAAAATTAAGGTCTGCAAATAAAACAAATTGAACATTCAAATATTTTGTCCACATCAATCCTTTCCAAAATTACTGATTTTTTTATTTACCAGTCAATTTTGGTTACAGCTGCAAATCCAGCCATTGAAGTCTTCAAAACCACACACACAAAGCAAACTTTATATTCGTATCGTTTCATCACAACTTTCCACTCGCCACTCTCCTCCCCACCCTTCCCCCCCCCAAAAAAAAAGGACACACGCACACAGGAGTACACAACTTTTGGTGCTGGCTGCACAATACAGCATATACTAAAAAGGTAAATGTACATATTCCAATAACCTGTGCAGTCATTGGGGAGCGAGATGTCTTAGACCTCAGCTTTTCTGAGGATTGACAGCGGCCCTCATCCCCTCTCCCTCAATGCTTTATCGCTTTTTGAAAATGGTTTGTTTTTATTTTTTACCTATTTAAATCACAGCAGATTTCTCAGCATGAAATTCGGGCTGCTCTCACCGGGAAGAGCGCATTGCCAAGAGAGCAGCGCCACCCATTATTTTTTTCCCGTCTTCAACTGTATTCGTTTCCCTATCAGAGTAGCTTTTTTCTAATGAATTTTGCCAGGGACAACTCTTGTTGCCGTGGGGTCTATTATGTGCACTAAATAATTTTGGGTAATACACAGGACCTCAGTTTATCATATCCAAAAGACTAGCACCCAGACCACCACTTGTTTAATGGATGGGGGGAAAGTTTGGGGCCCAAACGGGGATCAATCCACTGCACACTTCCAACCCGGACTTTTCACTTTCTAGGCAGGCTTTACCTTCCCCATCTCTTTAGAGGGCAGGTACCCATTTACAGCTGGGTGAGCTGGGGCACTGAAGCCTAGGCACGCAAAAGGTCGCCCATCCAACTGGTACACACACTAATATACCTTTATTATACCATTCCATAGATTTGCCTGCAGTACCTATCCATCCATCATCACACACACACACACACACGCACACGTACACACACACACTATACACCGATATACCTTCAGTATACCATTCCACACATCTGCCTGCAGAACCTATTCATCCTTCATAGACACACAAATTTTACTGACCTGAACGTATACGGTCTACCCCTGCTTCATTACACCCCTTTTCTGCAACACATCCTCACAACCTCCCAGTACTTTCCCCCAATGATTATTCAATAACGCATTCTAAAACCCAGCGCCTTTTGACTTTTTCCAATACATTTTTTTTTCCAAAATACACTCCAACCCACCCTACTTCCTCTTTTTTCAAATGATTATGCTATCATTTATCGTAAAACCAGCAGCCTCTACTTTTTTTTTCAATTTTTTTTTCTAAAATGCTCACCACCCCCACCATTCCCTGAACCTAATCAGAAAGTGCGACTGCCTCCCATCTGTACCCATCCCTATACACCAGAACATTCTGACTACCCCCTCCCCCCCCACCATCCTTTCCCTTAAAATTCTAGCACCCCTCCTGCCGAGGTCCCGTGTGTGCGAACGCACACATAATGTCTTGCACACACATTATAATTTGTTCTGCCTTTGGGAAGAGAAAGCCATTGTGTGCCAGTAGGAACATGTAGAAATTTACACCGAGATGGGACTGAATTTAGAAAAATAAGCACTTATGCCATTATCCTTGAAATGAAAATTGAACTGAACTGCATTCCAAAGAAAAAAATAATGAGCCATTGCACCATATATACCACTTATCCATCTGCCATTTGTGTCCACATGTGGGGCCAGTGTTAGGGCTGAGGTTAGCGTTAGGGTTAGTGTAAACAGTTATTAACAGGTAAGGGTGATCTGTCAGCTGGTCGGTCTGAATGTTAGATTGCATGTGGACACAATAGCATATAAACAAATGGTATGTAGCAACACAATGGTATGAAGCTAGCAATAGTATGGAGCTTTCGTTTTTTCGTTCCTTGGCTCAAGTTCCAAGGTTTACCAATGGTGAATTTTTGGCACACGCAAACGGCTTTGCTCACAAGTAAGGTATCCGCATTTCAACTTCACAGATGTATTGCGCTTTAAATCGGAATTACCAGCCCTATCAACAGCTAGGAATATGCACTAGACTTCAGTGTCCACACATTTTCAACATTTGCTATCAAAGTGATTTCAATCCTAAGACTTTTTTTAAACAAATTCCATCCATTTAAAAAGGGAGCCCAAAATAACCATGAAAAAATCTAACAGCCAGACCTCTTTTCTGTGGCTCCACTGCTCTTAATGTGCACCTGTATCCTCCACAATACCCTTTCCCTTCCCAGCCTCTTTCTCTGATCTGATGTCTCTTCCCCACAACTACCCCTTTACTTACACACACATACACACACACACACCCTCGCTAAAAAGAATTAAGCAACACATGGTTAGAGTGTTGCGCATTCACTTGTCTGCTGACCCAGGTTCAAATCCTGTTCAAGGGAATATTTACCCCTGGAGTTAACACAGTGCTGACTCCACTCCACCCAAAAGTCCTTCAGATGAGACTAAAGTGAGGTCCCGTGTGCAAACGCACGCAAAACATCTTGCGCACATGTTAATACCTGCTCCGCTTTTTGAAAGAGTAGGCCATTTTGTGTGCCGGTGGGAATGGATGACAAAATTTACAAAACTGCATACACTCAGGAACTGGATGTAAAAAACAACAAGTGCGTATTCCATTATCCTCGAAATATAAAACAAATAAAAAAATATGTCAGTGGTGGCCATAGAATAGGCAGCAATAAACAGTCCTGCTGTCACCTCAAGACAAGGATATTTTTCAAATTATAATTTACGGGTTTTTTAGCCCATATTTCTACTTCAGCCAAAACCACTAGTTAATTGCCTTTTTACCAGTTTCTATTTTGAGGCCTCTGACACTTCGCTACCCAACAACTGCATAGGTAATGGCACACATTTACCTATCGTCAAAAACTTTTTTTATTTTAATCACAAAGTATTGCCAGTTGTACAGGATCACATTAACTTTAAATCAAATCACTTCAAATTCAAAATGAATAATCAACCATAAAGATGGGGTACTACCTCCCTCAAATAAAAAATGCCAATGGCACATTACACTCAAGTTTATTTTAGGGCAACTAATAACAGGCAGTATTGACAATGCCAGTATTAACTCATTGGAGTCGCAGTGAAATGGATCCCGCCATTTTGTGGTGACGCATGATTTTGGCTATATTTGAAAAATTCAGCAGACTTGCCCAACATAATGACATACACATTATACATCATTGAAAAGTTTATAATGTCTTCTTTTGAGATTGTTTCACAGTTTTTTAATAGATGACTGTATTTATTTTTTACAAATTTTCAAAATATGTCACTGAATGCTGAAAAATAAAAAGTTTTGAAAATTAGGGCTGGTATCTTAAATGGCTTGAACTATTCATCAACTAGTCCCCTTGCAGCAATGTGATGATTTTTTACCAAAAAAAAGTTCCTTGAAGCTGGCTGAATCCATGTGATGTCACTTTTTGTACAACAGATTTTTTTTTTCAAAGAATCATAACACTGGTGTGCCTGAAATCCCAAAGATATCACTTGTTGACATGTCAAACAAAATTGGCCAACAGACAAAACTAGGCAAGCGTATGGTCAAGGAAAGCAACTGTGTTTAGAAAAATGATTGTCCTACAGGCCAGAGCACTTTCCCTTGAGTTAACCATCACTGTGGGTTTTTTTAAAAATCGTAAGTCTGCCGATTCTTAAGCTTTGGCACGTCACAGTAAAGGAGAGGAGTGCCGAAGCTTAAGCTTCGGCACAACCTCAATGAGTTAAGGGGGTTTAATTTTCTTTTCTATGCCTTGGCTAGAGCTCAGGGGTTCCCCGATGGTGATAGTTTTGCACATGCAACCCTTTTAGCCCACCATAAAGGAAGCCACATTCAGACTTCGGGGAGAGATAAAGTTCAAAATACATATGGAAAAATAAAACACAAAAACAACCCCAGCTCAATCTGCCAGTTTTTTCCCACATACATCCCCCCCCCCCTTTTTTTTTTTTTACTTATCTGAACAGGCATTCTACCTTTTCATTCCAGTGTGGGATATTTTCAGGCGACGAAGATGGGATCAGAGCTGGCGGTGTACTATGCACAGCCTAAAAATGGTGACTAGAGCAGCACTATGTAGCTCAAGAAGGCCGTCCTTTACATCTTCCAGCCCAATGTCCTGGCACTAACACCATACTTTCCTAGCGCGGTTTCTCAGGGTTGTCCTTGCTTCGCTGTAGGACACTGGGTGGACTGCTGCTCCCAGCTGTCACCTTCCTCAGACAGGCAGTCCGCCTCTTCACTGCCCCTAATACGCCACAATGGGAAGGGATCCATTGCAGCGCCACTACAGTTCTGGCTGAAGGGGCTTAGTTCTCGCTTAACGTCTTTTAGGATCTGCTATCTGCCTGGCACTAGGAGACTATGCAGGATGGAGTTGTCAGTCAGTCGGGAACTCGTGTTGGATGGCAGCGTGTCCTGCGTAGCATCCTGCAAAATTGTCATTTCACTGTCAATATATATATGTAAACCAGTAAATAGCATTTGAACATGTATGGTGTTTCTGTTTTGAATACTAAACTGTACTAATATTGCGTTCAGTTTGTCCAAAATGTATATAATTATGTGATGGCCCAGTGATTAAGACCGACTTTTATCCTGTGGGTCCATTAAGTTTTGGGTTCAAATCTTGGCAGCAGCACAGGGTGAGTAAAGGGTGGTGAGTTTTTTGATCACCCATGATGAGCTGCTCTAAAGTGTGTCAGCTGAGGCCAGTGAGCAGACCTCTTGCAAAATGACAAGCATGGGAGAAGACCAGGCCCTTTACACCCTGTGCAGTACAGGAATGCAAAGAGAAGAGAAAGATATATGTAAAAATTCTTTAACGTAACACTTATCTTTGATTCGGATTTTTTTTAAAAACAGAAAGAAAATTACATATCCTTAAAACAAAGGTGGCCCATCATTGTGAACTGCTTGCATGGATCAAAGAGATAAAAGATTGGTTACCAAAGCTAAACAGATAAAACTACCAAAATATTCAAAACAAACAAATTAATGCAAAAAGACAACTATAAATTCTGTGATGGTGCAAAGAGTACATGATTACAGTACTTCCATCCGTGGTACTGATACACATTTTTAAAACAAAAAGAAAGGCCTCATCTCTGAAAACAAGGACTTACAGCTTGGCTGAGTGATTGTTCTCACTCCTTGCCATTTAAAATAAAATGGTGGATATGAGAAAGGTGAAGTAAGGGGAAATGATCTCTATGTGAAGGCTAGTGGTGTTCTATTCATGACACTATTTTGGTTATGGTTAGAGGTTGGATGTTTGCAACACACCTCGGGGGATGGGGGCATATATTAAGGGCCATTCTTCATTAGAATTATTGACCCAGTTATTAATTTATTATTTTTATTCAGACTACTGCTGCCATTATACTTATTACTCTTGCTAGTGGGAGATAATACAATTTAAAAAAAAATTACTTTCCACCTCTTTAACCTTAAAATTAACTACTTTAACTGCACAGGAATTGGCAAAGTAGTTCAAAATTAAATCGGGAACTTTTCTACCCTTAAAGTTTACCTCAATGTACAAGTCCTCTTTGCTGTATTTCCTGCAGGTACAACATCTGTGGTGTAGGCAGCTGTGTAGCACTGCAGGTACGTTTGTGGTGTAGGAAGCTGTGTAGCACTGCAGGTACATCATCTGTGGTGTAGGAAGCTGTGTAGCACTACAGGTACATCATCTGTGGTGTAGGTAGGGAGCTGTGTAGCACTGCAGGTACATCTGTGGTGTAGGTAGCTGTGTAGCACTGCAGGTATGTCCGTGGTGTAGGGAGCTGTGTAGCACTGCAGGTACATCATCTGTGGTGTAGGTAGGGAGCTGTGTAACACTGCAGGTATGTCCGTGGTGTAGGTAGCTGTGTAGCACTGCAGGTACATCTGTGGTGTAGGCAGCTGTGTAGCACTGCAGGTACATCATCTGTGGTGTAGGGAGCTGTGTAGCACTGCAGGTACATCATCTGTGGTGTAGGTAGGGAGCTGTGTAACACTGCAGGTATGTCCGTGGTGTAGGGAGCTGTGTAGAACTGCAGGTACATCTGTGGTGTAGGCAGCTGTGTAGCACTGCAGGTACATCATCTGTGGTGTAGGGAGCTGTGTAGCACTGTAGGTATGTCCGTGGTGTAGGCAGCTGTGTAGCACTGCAGGTATGTCCGTGGTGTAGGAAGCTGTGTAGCACTGCAGGTACATCATCTGTGGTGTAGGGAGCTGTGTAGCACTGCAGGTATGTCCGTGGTGTAGGCAGCTGTGTAGCACTGCAGGTATGTCCGTGGTGTAGGCAGCTGTGTAGCTCTGCAGGTATGTCCGTAGTGTAGGGAGCTGTGTAGCACTGCAGGTACATCATCTGTGGTATAGGTAGTTGTGTAGCACTACAGGTACATCATCTGTGGTGTAGGAAGCTGTGTAGCACTGCAGGTACATCATCTCTGGTGTAGGAAGCTGTGTAGCACTACAGGTACATCATCTGTGGTGTAGGCAGCTGTGTAGCACTACAGGTACATCATCTGTGGTGTAGGAAGCTGTGTAGCACTGCAGGTACGTTTGTGGTGTAGGAGGCTGTGTAGCACTGCAGGTACATCATCTCTGGTGTAGGAAGCTGTGTAGCACTACAGGTACATCATCTGTGGTGTAGGTAGGGAGCTGTGTAGCACTGCAGGTACATCATCTGTGGTGTAGGTAGCTGTGTAGCACTGCAGGTATGTCGTTGGTGTAGGGAGCTGTGTAGCACTGCAGGTACATCATCTGTGGTGTAGGTAGGGAGCTGTGTAACACTGCAGGTATGTCCGTGGTGTAGGTAGCTGTGTAGAACTGCAGGTACATCTATGGTGTAGGCAGCTGTGTAGCACTGCAGGTACATCATCTGTGGTGTAGGGAGCTGTGTAGCACTGCAGGTATGTCCGTGGTGTAGGAAGCTGTGTAGCACTGCAGGTATGTCCGTGGTGTAGGTAGCTGTGTAGCACTGCAGGTATGTCTGTGGTGTAGGCAGCTGTGTAGCACTGCAGGTACATCATCTGTGGTGTAGGAAGCTCTATAGCACTGCAGGTACATCATCTGTGGTGTAGGGAGCTGTGTAGCACTGCAGGTATGTCCGTGGTGTAGGAAGCTGTGTAGCACTGCAGGTATGTCCGTAGTGTAGGGAGCTGTGTAGCACTGCAGGTACATCATCTGTGGTATAGGTAGTTGTGTAGCACTACAGGTACATCATCTGTGGTGTAGGAAGCTGTGTTGCACTGCAGGTACATCATCTGTGGTGTAGGGAGCTGTGTAGCACTACAGGTACATCATCTCTGGTGTAGGAAGCTGTGTAGCACTGCAGGTATGTCTGTGGTGTAGGCAGCTGTGTTGCACTACAGGTACATCATCTGTGGTGTAGGAAGCTGTGTAGCACTGCAGGTATGTCTGTGGTGTAGGTAGCTGTGTAGCACTGCAGGTACATCATCTGTGGTGTAGGGAGCTGTGTAGCACTGCAGGTACATCATCTGTGGTGTAGGAAGGTAGCTGTGTAGCACTACAGGTACATCATCTGTGGTGTAGGCAGCTGTGTAGCACTGCAGGTACATCTGTGGTGTAGGCAGCTGTGTAGCACTGCAGGTACAACATCTGTGGTGTAGGCAGCTGTGTAGCACTGCAGGTACAACATCTGTGGTGTAGGCAGCTGTGTAGCACTGCAGGTATGTCTGTGGTGTAGGGAGCTGTGTAGCACTGCAGGTATGTCTGTGGTGTAGGGAGGTGTGCAGCACTGCAGGTATGTGTGGTGTAGGGAGGTGTGCAGCACTGCAGGTTATCAAGTTGTGGGTTTTGAAACCAGCCCCAGAGTCCCTGAAAGCAGATAAGTCATAATCACTAACACTGAAATTCCATAACATTTTATGAAGACATTTCATTTGATTATATCATCGTTTTCTTTAAATATAACAAACTTACAATTATTCTTGACAGATGTATGAGTTATCTTGAGCTTATAAACTCAAATACCCAAATGATTTGGTATCACTTCTTTTAAAGACCTATGTTACACAATTACTTCTTTTCACACAGTGTTACAATTAATCTACAGCTCCCAATTTCAATTAATTCAAATGACACGGATGAATGAATCTGTAAATGTACACAAAGGCCATCACACACAAAGAAAAATACATTTTACCATCTTTGGGTGTTTGTTTTCCCCCAACCAACTGGGGATACAGTTATGAGTAAACAGTATGTCAATAGAGCAGAATAATGTGTGTGTGTGTGTATGTGTGTTGATTAGTGTGTGTGTGTGTGTGTGTGAGAGAGAGAGTGTGTGTGTTGTGTGAGGGGTGATGGGGTAGGAAAGTGATATTTTTAATAAATTATGCTACTTAAGTTACTTCAAATTTTAGTGATGTGTTACTCTATTTGGTTTGAATCCAGATCTTAGCAAGACAAAAAAATTATTAAAAATATTTAAAAAGCAGCCCTCCCCCCCCCCCTTCACAAAAAAGGGCAGCAGGGCATCCAGAGCTCATGATCTGGATGTGGTCTTTTTTTTTTCTTTCTGTTCCTCACCTACAATTCTGAGGTTCACCAATGGTGAGATTTCTGCATATTCAAATGTTTTTGCCCACCTTTAAAGTGGGCACATACCAACATCGGAAATGGACACCCCTCCCCACTCCTACCAATTGTAAGACAGTAAGGGCAGTAACACTTGCTAGATGGAAGCTGTTCTCTGAAGACCTTCTGTCCAGCTCACCTAGGTTTTTAGTTTTCCCTTCAGTGTTTCCCAGCCCTGAAAAGAATGGTGCTCTACTATTCTGGATAAACAAATTAAAAATATACACACTTGGACTGAATACTTTGGATTAGTGAAACAAAAAGTTCCAATTCCGTCAGCTAAAAACTGCCTCATAAAACTACTTTTTAAAGTATATTTTATGTGAATACAGGTATGAATGTAGACATGCCTATGTGTGTAAGTATATGGAGGATTTACACATCTGTGTGGGTGTGTTCTCAGCAGATAATATATAGGTCTCCTGTTGTGGTCTAGGAACAAATTGTAAGATACGTAGGTCCCAACTGCTGGTTTTTTATTTCAATGATAACTGTTGAGGCTCTTCTATCTGGTAATGAATAGCCTAATGTGAAATGTGAAAAAAAAATGAACAGTTAATCCTAATGTGGACTTTTTAAATTTATATATATATACTTTTTTTCCGTAGATAGCTACATATTCATCAAAATAAACATTTACTGTTGATGGATCTCTGTGGTTGACTGGAATGTGGACAGGATTACAAACTAAGATGTAAGGGATGTCTTTTTTCCCCTAAGTATGTATCATAGTGTTAACTTTTTTCTGTTTAAGGCTTAGTATGTTACCTTTATTTTTAGTTTGTCTAGCTTTTTTACTTTTTCCATTCTATTTTTATGACTATTTTTAGTTTACTTTTTTGTCTAGCTTTTTTACTTTTTTCTTTCTATTTTTTATAAACAAAAAAATCAGACACTGTCTAGGTTGTCCTGCTATCATGTGAACATAATTGTCCAATTTGGAGTGCGAGAGTGAGCGAGTGTGTGTGTGTGTGCGTGCACGCGCGTGTTGTGAGAGGAGCCCCCTTTTTCTGTTAATGGTATATTTCTGTTATGGTTTTTTTCAATGTTGGTTTCATTCTTGCTTAATTTGAGTAACAATTTAAATACATTATTTTTTTAATGCTTTCGGCGTTGTGACAAAAACAATGAACACAAAAAAAGTGACCGACTTTGAAGACCCCTTAACTCCTATACGTTACCTCCCTTTCATTCAGTGATTGATGTATACTTGGGAAGAATATTCCACAAATATCCTAGGTTTTACAGGATGAAACTATTTCTATAATTTTATTTTAACACATCCTTATAGAAGATGTGAACTGAATATTCCACAAATATCCTAGGTTTTACAGTATGAAACTATTTCTATAATTTTATCTTAACACATTCTTATAGAAGATGTGAACTTTTGGTCAATAATGGCACATTTTTCACACCTCTGATCTCACTACATAGTTGCTGGTAAAGAACACAGGGGGGAAAAATGTACAGAGTTGATGTACCCTTCATTTGAAGAGAATCAGACAGACATTTTAAATAGTTGAACAGCAAGTACCTGAAATTCTAACCTCAACTTTGTGCAGAGGTGATGCACATCTCGTCTTCGTTTCATTTCACGCAGGTAGGCATGACATCACAGCTTTGGCAGCATTTCCAAGTGGACTTGGCAGACAGGATATGACAGTGCCTAGTGGGGATGGTCATACTGCAGTTACTGTTCTCCATCTGGTAAAACATATACCAAAGATTAGAACTGAGGAGGAGGTGGGGTGAGAGCAACAAAAATGAGTAACATAAACAACTGATGAATTGATGACAAGCAAAGACAAATTCTCACCTTGACTTTGTTCTGAGGTAAAGTACATGTTGTTGTGGCTGCACTTCATGCAGGTAGGCATGACATCACAGCTTTGGTAGCATTTCCAAGTGGACTTGGCTGAATGTGACAGTTCTGGTGTGTGATGGTCTTGACTGCATCTGTTCATCATAAGGTACCTGGTAAAACAGATTACACACCAAAGATTAGAATTGGGGGAAAAACAACAAAAAGAGAAACAGAAACAAATTATGAATAAACAAATGACTAGCAAAGACAAAAAACAGTGAGACACAGTGACAGATCATGTGCCTCAGGATTTTTAAGACCTCTTAACCTCTTTTAGTTATTTCCCTTACATCAGTGATTGATGTATATTTTGATAAATTTTCCAGAAATATTTTAATTATTACAGTACGAAACTTTGTTTTTATTCGATACATGTTATTGTAGACATGAATTTCTGGATCAATAATGGCACCTTTTTATATGCAACTAATATCTCTGCATAGTCCCGGGTAAAGAATGTAGAACATTAAAAAACAACATAACTGTATAGCGTTGGGTGTATCATTCTTCAATTCAAAGAGAACCTCTTAACTTTCAAACAGTGTGACACTTCGTCTAGTGAAAATTTATTTAGGTAGTTAAGTGAAATTCCAACCTTGATTTTATCAAAAGGTGAAGTACACGTCTTGCTTTGCTTCTTTCAGGAAGGCATGACATGGCTTTGGCAGTATTTCCAAGTGGACCTGGCCGACAGGTGACAGTGCCAGGTAGGGGATGGTCTTGACCGCAACTGTTCACCATATGGTACCTGGTAAAACAGGTTACATTCCAAAGAGTAACAAAATGTTCTTATGAACAAACAAATGATGAGAAAAGACAAAATTAGAGAGAAACAGTGACAGATCATGTGCCAAAGGATTTTAAAGACCCTCAGTTACTTCCCTTAATTCAGTGAGCGAGTATTTGGGGAAATATTCCACAGTGTAACAAGTATTACAGTATTCACACTGCTTCATTTGATACAATGTTGTAGCAGACATGAACTTTTCATTGATAATGGCATATTTTTTATACACCTTTATTATCACTGTATAGTCGTTGATAAAGAAAGCATGTTTTTAAAAAAAAAACTGCATAGTTGTATAGAGTTGATGAATCATTCTTTGATTCAAAGATAATTTTTATTTGTCAGACTGCACACCACTCTAAATAGCAGAATGGCAGGTAAGTTAAACTCTTACCTTGACTTAGTTCAGAAGTGAAGTACATAGGTTTTTTGGGTTGCACTTCACACAGGTAGGCAAGGCATGGCTTCAGCAGCATTTCCAAGTGGACTTGGCAAACAGGAGGTGACAGTTCCCGATGGTGATGGTCTTGACCGCAACTGTTCATGACTTGGTGTCTGGTAAAAAATTACATACCAAAGATTAAAATAGAAAAAAAAAAAAGGGTTACACACTGATGAATAAACAAATGACTAGCACGAACCAAAAAATCAACAGGCAGGACACAGTGACAGGACCATGACCTGAAGGATTTTCATGCTCCTTTACTCCTGTCAGTTATTCTGCTTGGTTTTAGAACACTAGTAATCAATGATTTTAAAAAATTTAATCTACAAATATTTCAACACACATTTCAGTATGAAATATTGCATTTTTTCTGAATAAAGTGACTTCTTACACATCATATTCAGCCATGCATGTTTCACCAATATTGTCAAATTTCTGACAAATTAAACAGTGTCCAGAAAGAAAAATATTAAACTTCAGAAACTCTAAGAAAAATGAGATCACTAACTGAACATATATTTGGGGGGGGGGGGGGGGGGGGGGGGGGGGAGAGTTAAACTGCAAATACATTGCCAATTTTACAACATGGTACTCATCATGGAAATTATAATAATGCCAACTTAGCTGCAAAAAATAACAAAAGAAATAAAATCCCAACCCACAAACTTTATATTCAAGTAAAAAGCTAACAAAACCATTTTATCTCAAACTAGATATTACCCTGCAGACCATGAAGGCCATTCCAGGGCTCTCATTTCCTTTGCTTTAAATTCAGATGCAACATATTCTAGTCCTGTCAATTTTTTCTTTCATGCTGTTACATCCCCACAAACCATCAAACCATGAGGGCCATAACAGGGCTGTCACCTTAAAAATCAAATGCCAATCAGAAATAAGTATATTACCTTCACAATTGCGTTCTCATGCAGGGTCTTGAAAACAGCAGCAATGGTGAAGCCGTTATCCATGCAGAGAATTGATAGAACAAGTTCCCCAGACGATGCCAGCAATGCTTAGGTAACATTCCACCAAACATCAGTATGATCTACATGATGACTTCATCACCCCATTGGAACTCCCAAGGAGTAAAGGACGGGAAGGAGGGATTAAACCTAAAAAATGTGAGGTGGGTGACCGAATCACTACCCCTCATGAAAGTTGTGTTATTGCCTTTAAAGGTGGAGATTTCTCAACAAGATTACTGTCACCTTGACTGCTCTTTTGTTTTTTGTAGCTTTTTATCTACTTTTTGTGTTTAATTCTATCTTTTAATGTTTATTTTACTATTCCTGGTTTTGGTTGCCCTATCTAATTCATTTTATTTTCTCTAGTTTTGTTGGTGCCCAGTGATCATTCGAAGGCAACTGACTGAAGAGTCAAAAACACAATTAGCAAAGCCTAAAGCGCAATTTCTGGGGCAACATTCAATCAGAGCGGCATCAAAGCCGCAGGGGGCACTTCCCTGTATGAGCTCTGCAGGCTGTTTTTTCAACACGCCTGTGACCTGTGCAGGCTGTTTTTTCAACATGCCTGTGACCTGTGCAGGCTGTTTTTTCAACATGCCTGTGACCTGTGCAGGCTGTTTTTTCAACATGCCTGTGACCTGTGCAGGCTGTTTTTTCAACATGCCTATCAGTTTGTGGGAGGGCAGGCTGTTTTTTCAACATGCCTGTGACCTCTGCAGGCTGTTTTTTCAACATGCCTGTGACCTGTGCAGGCTGTTTTTTCAACATGCCTGTCAGCTTGTGGGAGGGCAGGCTGTTTTTTCAACATGCCTGTGACCTGTGCAGGCTGTTTTTTCAACATGCCTGTGACCTGTGCAGGCTGTTTTTTCAACATGCCTATGACCTGTGCAGGCTGTTTTTTCAACATGCCTGTCAGTTTGTGGGAGGGCAGGCTGTTTTTTCAACATGCCTGTGACCTGTGCAGGCTGTTTTTTCAACATGCCTGTGACCTGTGCAGGCTGTTTTTTCAACATGCCTATCAGTTTGTGGGAGGGCAGGCTGTTTTTTCAACATGCCTGTGACCTGTGCAGGCTGTTTTTTCAACATGCCTGTGACCTGTGCAGGCTGTTTTTTCAACATGCCTGTCAGCTTGTGGGAGGGCAGGCTGTTTTTTCAACATGCCTGTGACCTGTGCAGGCTGTTATTTCAACATGCCTGTGACCTGTGCAGGCTGTTTTTTCAACATGCCTGTGACCTGTGCAGGCTGTGTTTGTTTGTTTTTTAAACATTCCTGTGAGGAATTGGGAGGCAGGCTGTTTATTCAACATTCCTGTGAGTTTGTGGGAGGCAGGCTGTTTTTTCAACATTCCTGCGAGTTGTGCAGGCTGGGTTGTTTTTTTTAAAATTCCTGTGAGGAATTGGGAGGCAGGCTGTTTATTCAACATGCCTGTGAGGTGTGCGAGGCTGCATGGCAGGTGGCTATGCATCTCTACCTCTAAATATATTCAACTTCAGGTTGAATAGCTGATTTTCTTCAATTGCTCACTGCTCTTAGAACTGTTGGCCCCCTGAAGTGTTTCAATCACATGGCCAGTTTAGATTCCACTCTGTTGCAAAAAGTTTCAAATAATTCGGTGATGTTGCAGTTCAGTCGGTCCTGAAATCCTGCGATGGTTTTCATCAGTTGAGAAGACGGGCACTGGGACATTGTAATATCCCAATTCTCCAGCCCTTCAGGGCGTTGCAGTCGAGACGATAAGACAATGTAATATCCCAATTCTAAAGGCTATTGCACAAGGTGGCCTATGCTCCAGATCTCCTGCCCTTCAGGGCTTTCTATCATGACTATGGTAACTGGGACATAATATCCCAACTCTTATGGCCATAGCACAAGCTGACTTGTGCTCCAGATCTCCAGCCCTTCATGGCTTTGCTAGAGAGTTTCCTTTTCCTCCATTCCCAATCCTTTATCCCGGGGCCCAACAAAGCAACAAATTCACATGTAGATTTACATACATACGGTTTGGAGGTCTGGAACCCCAGCAGAGGCATGCACCTGGAGTCCTTGTTGACAAGGTCCACTACAACTGCCGGGCATCATGATGATGATGGCCGGTTCTTCGCATGCACGGGTCAAAGGAAGAAAGATGGTTTCAGTTTCTTCAAGCCATCTGGCAACTGAAGAGGCTGACACATAAGGAGCCTGTTCTGCTGCATCCTCGGCAGTGTAGCTGTGCTGGTCGGACCTCGGGTCCCCTTTTCCACTTGTACTTCTCTTTCCACATCTTACGCTGGGTATCTACCTGACAACAAAAGGGCAAACAAAATAGTGTGATAAACATATGGCAATCTCATGTTAGAGAGACAGGGTGCAAGAAAGTGTGAGCATGTATGTGCATATCTGTGCATGCATGTATATGTGTTAATGTGTCTTATTTTATTTTTTATTCTTACTTAAATTTTATTATGAGATAAAGGAATAAGCACTCATGTCCTTTTTTACAACTAGTCCTAGTGTGCACATAGTTTTGTAAGTTTTGTCATCCATTCCCACCGGCACAAGTGCCCTACTCTTCCAAAAAGTGGAACAGATTTTAACATGTGCACAAGATGTTCTCTGTGTGTTCACACACAAGACCTCAATTTCTAATCTTAAAAGACTTTTAGGGGGAGAGTCGGCGCCCATGCCAACTTCAGGGGGAAAATCCCCATGATTGGGCAACTCAGAAGTGGCTCAAACTCAAGCTATCAGATCTGAAGTGAATTGCACAACACACACACACACAGAGTGTGAAAGTGACTAGGCTGTCTCTCAGGATGCAATCTGTAAGTATCAGAGACAGAGAGAGAGAGAGTGGGGGGGGGGGGGGGGAGGTGAAAGGAGGGAGGGAAGGAGATATGAATGGAGGGCTTTTATTTTTTTTTAAATTTATTTATTTATTCTTTTATATCGAGGATAATGGAATAAGCACTCATGTACTTTTTTACATCCAGTCCCCGTGTATATGCGGTTTTGCAAATTTTGTCATCTGTTCCTACCGGCACACAATGACCTACTCTTTCGAAAAGTGGAACAGGATTTAACGTGTGCGCAAGATTTCTGCGTGCATTCGCACACAGGGCCTCGGTTTATAGTCTCATCCGAAGACTTGAGGGAGGGAGACAAAGAAAAATAAAGATGAAGGGATAGAGAGACAGAGAGATGAAGGAAGGTGGGGGAAGGGAAGGAGAGAGAGGGAGAGAGAGAAATATGAAGGGAGAAAGATGAAAGGGGGGGGGGGGGGAGGAAGGGGAGAGGAAGATGAATGGCAGGGGGGAGGGCAGAGATGAAGGGAGAGAGGGGGAGGAGGGAGGAGAGAGAGAGAGATGAGGGAGGAGAGAGAGAGAGATGAAAGGGGAGAGATGAAGGGGAAGAGGTAGAGAGGTGAAGGGTGGGATGAGAAAGATCAAGAGAGAGGGGGGAGGGAGGAGAGAGAGAGGGAGAGGGGAGGAGAGAGAGAGGGAGACTGGAGAGTGAGGGGTGAGAGAGATGGAGGAGGTGAGGGAAAGAGGGAGAGGGCTAAATGGAGAGAGACAGACACAGACAGGAGAGAAATGAAAGGGGAGGAGATGAAGGGAGGGAGGAGGGATAGATGAAGGGAGAGAGAGAAGGATAGATAGAAAGAAAGGGAGAGAAAGGGGGGAGAGAGAGAGGGGGAGAGAGAGAAAAGAGAAATAGGGGGAAGGAGAGGGAGAGAGAGAGGGGGGGGAGAGAGAGAGGGAGAGAGAGGGAGAGAGAGAGGAGAGAGAGAGAGATGGAGCGAGAGAGGAGGAGAGAGAGGGGAGCGAGAGAGAGAGAGAGGGAGAGAGAGCGAGAGAGAGGGAGGGAGAGAGTGAACAGTTGTAACCTTTCAAGCTTATTCACGAGGGGACAGTGGGAAGAGGACTGAACATACAACACATATTTAACCAGGAAAAAAATATTCGCTATAGCCCAGTAAAGCATTATGGCATAGATTCCACATCATGAACATTTCACAGCTGCAATAAACAGTTATCATAAACTATCATTACTGGAGGGGCAGGGGAGGGGAGGTTTAGTAGAGGGACAATACCATTTATTGCCTCTAAGCTTTACAAAAGTTATTCAGCAGAGTGACTCACAATTCATTGATACATGCGTTGTTTAATAAAAACTTTATGCCATACACAAAACTGGAACAAAACTTGACATCGAAACCACGTCAGTAGAATTATTTGTCTTTAGGATCATTAGGCCCTAGACAAGACAGCACAAAGCAAAAGGCATGCGCTATGTGTAGGCAACAACTGAACAAGTCGACCATGCAAGGTGCGAAGATGACAAGGCTGCATCTCACAGCTTAGTACTCAGTGTTAAGTATCAAACAGAATTTAAAGACTGGAAGGTCACAGGTTCAAATCCCAGTAGAGTCGTAAAGGATTTGGGGGACTCCGGCCAGCTCCTAGTCCTACTCAGAGTGTCCTGTGGGCTCAGTGGGAAGACTGGGATACAGTCGAGCTTCATCCACTTTATGGATGCAAGTTTGAGAGTGTTGCTACAAATTACCTGACCAACGCTGCAGATATCTGCATCTCTCGGGCCCAGCTGACGCCAGGATGTTATGATAGTAAGTGTCGAGTACAGCCCTGTCAAGTACTGATGTAGTCTCAAAGAACATGCACTTCCATAGCAGCATCATTACATCATTATCACTGACAATCATGCAATTTAAAAAAAAATTGCTCTGGTCTCATGGTGATCTCAGACTCAGTTTCCCCATACACTTCTGTGCCTGTGATGAGTTTGCGTCAAAGCCTTTGGGGTTGGAGGTACTGTGGGGGATGGTTGGAGGGACATTGTGATGGTCACCACCTCAGGTGGGCGACTCAGTCTGGCTCCGCGACTGAGCTAATACTGTAGGGGGCTTAGGGTGATGTCCTGCATAATTTTATGTTAGCTCTGAACAGACACCACTGAACACCACCAAAGTGACCCAGCAGCAGTGCAGGGCCCCTCTGGCTGGTGGCTCCACGGTGGCCTGATAAAAGTGATATTGATGAGCTCCCTGAAAACTTCTGACCCTGAGGGTGTGACATAACCAATCTGGGTATGGCTGTGGTGAGGAGATTGAAAAAAGTGGCGTGGGAGCAGTGGGATGGGAATGTCACAGAAGATGAGGCAGCAAAAAAAACCTTAAAAAAACCACCAAAGAAACAGTAAACACAGAGTGAGGGGGAAGAAGGGGGGGGGGGGGGGGGGGAGAGAGAGAGGAGAGAGAGAGAGAGGAGAGAGGAGAGAGAGAGAGAGAGAATGCTCTATCATCTATGCACCATAAGAGTTTTTAATACATATTCAAGATTCAAAAGTAAGTTTTTAAGATCCAATATTTTATCTTGTGATTCTATTGCCGTAGTATTGGGGCAAAGATTTTAATTTTTATTAAGCACTATCAACAAAAGCCTATTGTCACAAACACATTAAGCATTAGATGGGTCACTTTTTAAAACAATTTCATTCAACTGTATTTTTTTATATTTAAAATTCTCAATTTCAACAACTCTTTATGAGAAGAGAACACATTACAGGACAGGAACATTATATATATATATATATATATATATATATATATATATATATATATATATATATATATATATATATACATCTTGAAACATATCCATGTAGTCATATATTTTGATGCAGAAAGTTCCAGTTATTTATTTATTTTATTTTGAGGATAATGAAATGAGCACCCAGGTGGTTTTTACATCCATGTGTATGCACTGTTGTAGAATTTGTTTTCCTTTCCCACTGGCACAAATGGCCTTCTCTTCCCCATTTCATTTGAGTATTCATGAATATATTCAGTGTTTACAAAGACTTTCTATGTGCAACACATTTTCTTCTTCTTTTTCCTTTCTTGTCATGTTTCTCCCAGGGGAGGTTTGACATTGATGAGCAACACATTTTAATTGACCAATTTAAAAAGTAATTAAATTATTACATCTGAATCAAAACAACAAAGTACTGGTTGGCTTATACGGCAATCAATGTATTGATATACTTTTTAAACATTTGGGTGGGGGATGTCTTTATAGTAATTGCATTAAGATATTCACTCATTGCTCTGTTACTCTTCTGAACACTTAAAAATTCATCCTTTAATGCCTTAAGATTACTTTCTTTGGACCTGCTGTGACACCTGTCCTAACATCCTCAGCTGCATTGATCTGATTATGTCCACATTCTGTTGATACTGACAGTGATATAGGATATTAAAAATGAATACTTTAATCCACACTGTTTCATTTTGTTCAACTTTATGCAGCAAGCCATCCAAGATTTTAAATGGCAATCCCCATTTATTTTAATCAAATTAATCTGGCATGAAATATTCTGAGGGATCTGTGTGAACCATTCAGGCTTATGAGTACCTAACAACTGTAGCATTATGGCTTAAGTTATGTCCTGATTTTCCTATCTAAACAATCTATGTCTGCAGCCTTGTCATTGCTATCCCATTACCTGCTTACATTAAAACAGCACTTTAAAAAAATCTTGATTTCACTTCATTACCAAAACAAAACAAATCCATTGTCTTTACCTCTTGACTCGGGTTCCTCAATTCTTTGAAGTCATCGGGGTGCTGCAATGGATTCTGCAGGCAGTGTGTTGTTGGAAAGTTGAATCTGATGACTCCCATCCCTCTCCAGCTTACAGGGTCCCTTCTTTGTTTTCTGTTAAGTAATAAAAACAAAAATGTATTAGGAATGTTTGAATAGTTTTGATGAATTTAACAATAAACCATGACAGAACATAGATAACAAACAATAGAATAAACCAGATGACATAAATCACAACAAAAAATGATGCACTGGTGATTTCTTTTTATTCGCAGCTTTGTTTTCTCTACCCAATTGTAACATGTGAACCAGAACACTGGTAATGTTACAGTGCATATTTGGGGCAATGTTACTGATGATAAAACTTTTAATTTTATTTCACCAAGTTCAAATATTCCATCTTTTTATGTATGGTTTTACAGTGACAAGCTCTCATATATTACCTGCATACTTAAAAAGGGACTTTTACCTTTTGTTTTAAAAGAAACTTGGCCAGTTGGGGCCTGTTGCATGAAGAACTGAATGATACTAACATACCCATCATGCAGCCAGCCATCTGGGAAAAATTGGTTTTGCAAGGTTCAACTTGCCCAAGACACTGCAAAAACCTTTTAGTACAGTGTCCCAACACACACCATCAATCATCCCTTACAGGGAACCAGAATTGTAACAAAGCAATCCAAGAAATTTCTTCCCCAACCAATAAACAAAAATAAATTCAGTATTTTTTTTATAGTGTGCTTCAGCCTTATGCATGTAACAAAAACTGGCACGGAGACAAAAACACTGATCATTTGCATCAGTTTGAAGTTATGAGAACCATTTTGGATGCAACATCCATCAAAGTTTGTTTTGGTTTTTGTTTTTGTTTTTTAAAAAAATATCCACCCAAACTTTTTATTGGTTCTAAAGTATTGATTAATGTTCGACCTTTTCACTGTTTGCTTTCACAAAGTCTTTTCTCCCAAATACTGGGCTTCTACATGTTAATGTAATCAAGAGTTCTTTAATGACCACTGTCTCAAAGACTGGCTGTATTTTGGAACTAAGCTAGAGAACTGAAAAGGCTCAATGGTACTATAGGCAATGTCCCATCCATGATGATTACTTTCTCTCAGTGTATGGATACTCAAAAAGATGGCATTCATTCCTTGATAATTGTTTTTTGGGGGTGGGTGTTTTCTTTAACTCATCTAATTCAAAGAATAACTGGGTGAAGTTTACATTGCTATCCAGAACACTTTTAGAATGTGTTAATCTTTGGTGCAGATTTTAGAGCTGAGGGTAAGCAGTTCCAATCATAAGCAGCTCCAATACTATACTATCATACTACTTTTACTAGGCCTATCATGTTACTTGTTAGCACTGATTCATTAAGTGAAAACTTCCGCCTTGAATTTAATATTTTTATTTGGTACTTAACAAAAATGTCTCAAATCTAGTAAAATGAACATCCTAGGTCTATATTTTTTAAGTCTCTATGAGGCTTCCTCTTAAACACCTAGGCCTACCTTTCAATGAATGAAGCTTCACAAATCTTTGGAGCTTCATGTCAATTCTGTATTCTTTGATTACAGATTAGTTTAGTTGCTCTTCTTGGCTCTCTCAACATTTGATGATTAGCCTAGCCTAAGGTCTTAGTGGGGACGGGATAGCTCAGTGGTGGAGCACTCGCTTTCCCCCAGCCAAGTTAAGCAGCGTTGAGCGTGGTTACCAGTTGGATGGGTGACCGTTTGCGGGCCTTGGCTTCAGTACAGTTCTCCCAGTTCACCCAGCTGTAAATGGGTACCTGTCCTCTTTAGGGTCAGGGAAGGTAAAGCAGCGAGGGAGAGGAGATGGGCGCCGCCCTCAATATGCTGGCCCTAGAGTAGGTCTCTGACGCCTCGCTCCCCTACGACCTTATAGGTTATGGGACTCCTTTACCTTTTTTTACCTTAAGGTCTTCTTAAGTTAATGGAAGCAAAATAATTTTACCATATTCGACATGCGGCCTAACCACTGAATTTTATTTTAATCAGGGGTAAAAACTTGTAAGTGAACAGAAGTTGAGTTATAAAAATATACCAATTATGTCCTTTGCTTTCAGCCTTTTTAATAACAGCTTGGAAAACCAAGCCTTAACTCACTGTAGTGAGGCAGGTCCTTCCAGGGCAATGCCTAAAAAGGAATCTTACCTGATAGTCTTTACTGGAAGACTGGCAGCTTGGGAACAGCATGACATATCTTCGGAAACTGAGCAGCAAATACCTGTTTCTTAACACCTTCTGTCTCTGCCACAAACCAAACCTGAAGTGAACTCACGCTCAGCTGATTTCGTATTTTCCCGTTCGTGCAAAGCATGCCAAATTTAGGCTGGCAGCAGAAACATTTTGACCAATCAGCGACAAGTGCTGCTGTTTGCTGCGGTTAAAATACAGCTTTGAGCCAGCAACAACAGGCCCATGCCTTTGGCAATATCAGTCTTGGGTGCAAAATTAAAGGTACATACATTTGTTTCATCTTCACTTTTTTCACCTCGACTTTTGTGTTCTTAATGTCAGTAACACCCATACATAACATTCGAAAATAGAATATAATATTCATCTTTTGTCTCTCTCTCTCCCAGTTATCATCACCTGCTCTGGGTGTGTGTGTGTGTGTGTGCTTTTTTTTTTTTTGTTATCGTTTTTTCGTTTTGTTTTGAAGTTGACTTTTGGTTGATTTTTTAAATATCTTAATGCTATCCCTGATAAGGGTATGGACTGGATGTAAAAATGCACATGAGTGCATACTCATATTCCTTGAAGTATAATTAGAATTTATCTGAGTTGATCTCTCTCTCTCTCTCTCTCTCTCTCTCTTGGTTGCTGTGAGCAGTTGATTGCATAAGTGATTAAATGTATCGTTAGCTTTCGTTGTGTATATATGTTCCAGATTTCTTCATGTTTGTTTCCCCTTTGAGGGCCTGGCATAAATAAGCGTCTGGTTTATCCAATTACCCTAAAAAAAACTTTCAAGTTTGAGCTCGCTCTCTCTTTCTGTGTTGGCTGCTTAGCCCTAGTTATTTTGTTTCCAGGTTCAGGTGGTGTATGATAGTTGACATTCCGCATTCAAGCCATGGTATAAGGGCTCTGTGTATCAAATTACAATTTTACTCATTAGAAATAGTAGTACAATGTTTATGCTGACCGAGTGTGAAATACAACAGGCTCAAATCTTGATGTCATAGACCTCAACTTGTTTGAGCATTCATCAGCTTGACACACTTGAGGTTTCTTTAAATGTTTTCTTTTGTAAAATGGTACAGTTGCAATTATGTACAGTGTATGCTCTCCTCCAAAGAACATGAATAGAGCATAACAAACTTTTTAAATGTAGGTTTGGACTCTTTGCTTACATTAATAACTGACAGAGGTTTGTTGTTTTTTTTACCTGAGCCATTTGTGATATGTTTAATGTCATATGTGAGGTCACTGCATCAGAAAGTTTACTGTGAAAAATAAAAGATATTTTGAATTTGAATGTATGTGTTCACATTTTCCCCAAAGGACCACAGGGAAGAATGAGGCAAGCAGCCAACAAATATGTGGATCAGTGGCAAAAGGAAGCTGTAAAAATAAAAACAAACAGTTTATGTAGACATACTACATAGCGCCATGGCGTGGAGGTTTGACTACGGAGTAAGTTCCAGAGCATGTTAGATCAGAAGTTGCTGGTGGTGGTGTTAAGTGTGTGTGTGAGGGGGGGGGGGGGGGGGGGAGAAGGATGGGGGATAGCCTGGTGGTTAGAGCATTGAGCTTGTGATCTTACAGTGTTGGTTCAAGCTACTAACGAGACCTGTTCAAGGGGACTTTACTTCTGGAGTTAACATTACTGTCTTCACTCACCCGTAAGTCCTAGATTAGAAACCAAGGTCCCATGTACAAATGATCACTTAACATCTTGCGCACATCTTAAAACCCATTCCATCTTTTGGAAGAGTATGCCATTGCATGACAGTAGGAATGAATGACAAAATTTGAAAACAGAAGCACACAGAGTGCCATGTTTAGACATCATTCCTAAATTCAGTATGCAGCAATCCTAATGGTGGGAAAATGGTCGCATACACAAAATCTCACTGTTGGTGAACCTTGGAGCTCTAGTTGAGGCACTGGGAAAAATAATCATCAGAAGGCCAACGGCTTGTAACCACATGGCTGTAGTGTGGACTGCATTACTTTACTATTAACGCTTTTCTTTCTTTCTTTAAATTTTTTTTTTTCCAATCATTTTTTGTTTAAAAAAGATATGCAATACAACATACATATAGCTTTATGGAAGCAAAGGGGACAATCAATTAACAAAATTATTTGCGATCGTGTGTATCACTATTATGAACAGACAATCACGATAGTAGATGAGATATTCTCCAATGTGTTTTGAAACTCTCTGAGAAATGCAGTATTTGAACAGGCTACACTTGAATCTGCACCATTGCTATCAAAGTTAAGACACAGGAGACTTGGATGGGATAGCCTAGTGGTTAGAGTGTTGCACTTGTGATCTGCAGGCCTGTGTTTGAGCCACCACCAAAGCACCCATTCGAAAGATTTCTCCCTGGAGTTAATATCAGTGTTGACTCAACTCCACTCCTGTTGTTTATAGCCCCACCGACCAGAGGCCATATCAGGGCTGTCACCTCATCAACTTTCAAGTCTCAGATTAAAACTGTGCAGCTATATACAGATTAAAACAGGGTATCAAACCAACTCTACTGTCATTCCTTGCATCAATGCCCTAGCCAACCATAAGGGTCAAGCCCGAAATGTGGGAAAACCACATTAACCACACATAAAATGAGATAAAACCAAAACCAGATTACTGTTACTGGTCCCGTAACCCGCCAGGGTCGTAGGGGCGCTGCATAGCGGACGAACGGTGGACCAGCTGGCTCCACTTAGCGCGGTCGTGGGCGAGTGCCTGGGTGACATTGAAGTCCTTCCCTGTCCAATCACGGATGTCGTCGGCCCACTTTCTCCTCTGTCTGCCCCGTCTTCTCTTCCCCTGGACTGTTCCTTGCAGGATGGTCTTTGCAAGTCCTTCTGAGCGTGTTACGTGCCCATACCATCTGAGTTTCCTCTTTTTCACCGTGGTCAGTAGGTCTTCATAGTCCCGCACTTGTTGAGTGATCTTTCTGCGGACTTAATTGTTGGTGACATGGTCCTTGTATGAGATGCCAAGGAGCCTTCTGAGGCATCTCATTTCTACTGCTTGGATCCTCCTTTGTAGGTCTGCGTTCAGTGTCCATGCCTCACATGCGTAAAGCATGATTGAGATGACTAGCGCGTTTAGTAACTTTACCTTGGTTCCGAGAGGGATGTTTCTGTCTCTCCATATGGTCTTCAGTCTTGCCATTGCTGCTGCTGTTTGTGCCGCTCTTGCTAGGATTTCGGTCTTTGATCCTTCCTCACTTATGATGGCTCCAAGGTACTTGAAATGGTCAACTGTCTCCAGTTCTTTTCCGCTGAGAGTGATCTTGGTGGTGATTGGCTGGGCACTGTTTGACATGAGCTTGGTTTTCTTGGCGCTGATTTCCATGCCGTATCGTAAGGATATTTCGTCCAGTTGCTTCACTAGGTTGGCCAGTTCCTCTTCATTTCCTGCCAGACCGTCAATGTCATCGGCAAACCTAAGGTTGGTGATTGTTCGCCCTCCAATGCTGACTGTGCCTGTGTGGTCTTCCAAGGCGTCAGTCATGATGCGTTCAAGGAAAATGTTAAACAGTGTCGGCGACAGCAGACATCCCTGTCGGACCCCAACCGAGGTACGGAACCATTACCCTACTGTGCCCTGTATGAGTACTGCACTGGTGGCCTTTGAGTAGAGTTCCTTGATGGTGTGAATCAGCTTCTGGCCCATGTTGAATTTGTTCATGGTGGCCCACAGAGCGTCATGCCATACTCTATCGAAGGCCTTCTTAAAATCAATGAAGACGTGGAAGATGTCTTGTTGATGCTGGCCGTATTTCTCACACAGAACCCTCAGGTTGAATATCTGTTCTGTGGTGCTTGTTTGGGCGGAAACCAGCCTGCTCTTCGGCGATCTCTTCTGCCTGTGGTTTCAGCCTGTTCAGGATCACTTTCAGCATGACTTTACTGGCATGACTTATGAGGCTGATTGTCCTGTTATGAAATATGTTCATTTTTCAGTGTGTGTGTTTGTGTGTGTGTGTGCATGTGTGTGTGAGAGAGGACAGACAGACAGACAGACAAACAGTCTATAACAGAGACAGATGCAGTGAGAAAGACATAAGGACAAACAAATGAACAAGTGAACAATATTTATTCCTTTTGCCTGTTTTAAGGTATGGAGGAAGGATGAACACCAGGAAAAAGCTAAACTATAACAAGCAAAAACTCAATGCACAATACAAATCAGTTATTTACACAACCTAGGCAATCTCATAATTTTAATAACTGAAGCATTTTTTTCCCCAATCAACACAAGAAATCATTTAACAAAAATCATTAACTGACTTCAGAGTAAGAAGCAGTTTTGACAAATATCAATTTTGCATGTGTTAGCATTTCATAATAAAAATGAAATTCATCACCAAATAACAAACAACAAATACATCCATTCTGAGAGAGAGAGATAGAATGAACACATTGACACAGTAACATGTCTGCTTATCTACATCAGTAACATGTTTGTATAAATCTACACCATTCGTCAATAACTTCCAATCAGAAGAGTTCATTCTCGGTCAATAGTGCCCAGGCAGCAGCATCAGGAGCAGAAGTCTTTCTCAATGTCCAGTGCAGATCGGTGCCCTGTGTGAACCGACCATCAGTGCCGGTATCTGTGGCTTCCCTGCCAAACAAGCAAAACATAGATACAGTACATTCACAATCATCACTGCCATTTCTGCCTTTTCAGTTTAATGGATTATTATAAATGCAGTTGGTCAAGCATCTGCTGTGGATCTGAAGGAGTTGTGGTGTGACATTATGTGGAATGTTCTATGGATGGTAAGCCTTGGGAAAACTGAAATGTAAGATTTCTGTCTACTGACCATGGGATGATTAAAGTGTTTTTGACTTCCCTGATTCCCTTCATGGGATGATCAAAGTGTTTTTGACTTGACTTGACTTGACCATGAAAGCCGTATCAGGGCTGTCACGTCATTCAGTTTCAGTGGCTCCAGTAACTCTGAATTCAAGTTAAAAACCAACTCCTAATACCTTCAAATATCTAACACCATCTATCTGAAAACAAAACAAAAACAACCCAACATTAAATGACACAATACCTAAATCATTTTATTCCTTAAGGCTAATAAACCAGGCTATGTTGAGGATGCCAGTCATTCTGCTTAATTTATCTATCATCCACTGGTTACAAAAAAAAATGTAAAAAGACCCAACCCAAAACAAAGATTTTAAATACACAAAAAATGCCACATGGGCAAATAACACTGCAGAATGGACACCCTGCGCTCATCCCAGAATTTAAATGTCACTACCTGATCACCAGCACAAAAAATACAGGCAAACTGTCATATAATGAAAACTTTTTTTTGGGGGGGTGGGGGAGAGATTTGCTTATAAAAAGGCAGGAGAGGGGATTGGAAAGGCAGAAAATAAACAAGAGACATGATGGAAAGGTAAAGAGAAAGACAGAAAGAGAGAGACGGAAAAGTCAAAATTTCTAGCACAGAATTTCCAGAATGTGGGGATGCTATTTATACTGAAAGAGCCCACAGACCTAGAAGTCCTTCAGGTGAGGCTATAAACTGAGATCCCACCTGCTAACACATAAAGAACACCTTATGCACACAGTAAAACCCCATCCCTTTTTGAAGAGAAGGCCAACTCTAGCCAGTAGTATATAGATAACACAAACATACCCTGTATGCATCCTACAACTTGGCTATTGAGGGGCTGTATATTTTATCCTTGCCCAAGACACTGATAAATTCAGTGCAGTGCCCTAACAACTCTTCAAAGAGTTCAGGGAGAAGTCCAGTCACCTCCATACAAAACATAAATCAATTTGTGTCTTCACGATCAGTCAACTCCATACAAAACATAAATCAATTTGAATCTTTACATTCAGTCAACACCAAACAAAATGCAAATCAATTTGCATCTTCACAATCAGTCAACACCATACAAAATACAAATCAATTTGTGTCTTCACAATCAGTCACCTCCAAACAAAACAAATCAATTTGTGTCTTCACATCAGTCAACTCCATACAAAATCAAACAATTTGTGTCTTCACGATCAGTAACCATCAAAGACTAACCAATTTTCTGTATCCAGATCAGTCAGACTCATACAACAAACCAGTGTCTCACGATCAGTCACCCAAATAATATCCAAAGGTCTGGCACTTTTCCTCCCTTTATAATTAAAAACTTTGTGTCAGTCAGTAATATTACTTACAATTGTGTTAGATCAGTCACTCCTATTAAAATAAACCATTGGTACATTTCACCTACACAAAACCCAAATAATTTATCTCAATTCACCCAATACAATAATTAATATAGAGTGTTATCAGTATCAAACAAATCAATTCTTTGTGTCTTGATGATTACATCAGACTTCATCTTTTGAATATAGACTCACACTGTACAACCAAACTGAAACTGATAGCCATTCGGCTAAGTTCTTTATTAACCAAATAATTTCCCATTAGTATGCCGTCTTAAAATCTTGTACATGTTCACTACCAAACAAAAATTAACATACATAATAATAGAGGATACAGTTACAAACATTTCTTTGTATTTGTGGTTATCATCAGATCTCTGAACTACCCATGCTTAAGTCTTTATTAATCATACTACATTTGCAAACCACTTGGTGTTCTACATCATACATGCCACTGGTGGGTGAATTAACAGAGAGAAAAAGTATAACATAATCATCTTTTCAAATGTGTGTTATTTGTTTTGGCATGCATATTTGAATACTACATGTTCAATGAAGGTTGTTCAGAACTGAACAGAGAGCAACACAAATGCAATATTAGGGGTTTAGTAAGGTAAAGGTAAAGGAGTCCCATAACCTATAAGGTCGTAGGAGAGTGAGAAGTCAGAGACCTCACTTCTCTAGGGCCAGCATATTGAGGGCGGCGCCCATCTCCTCTCCCTCGCTGCTTTACCTTCTCTGACCCTAAAGAGGGCAGGTACCCATTTACAGCTGGGTGAACTGGGGGAACTATACTGAAGCCAAGGCACGCAAACGGTCACCCATCCAACTGGTAACCACGCTCGACGCTGCTTAACTTGGCTGGGGGAAAGCGAGTGCTCCGACCACTGAGCTATCCTGTCCCCATAGGGGTTTAGTAGCAAACAGTAATTCATAAAACTGGAAGAAATGTGGAACAACACAAACAGTTGGGTTTTTTTTTTTTCTCAGAGTAAGGAGTATGTAAGGATAACATACTCTGCAGTCACCCAAATAGGAGGATTTTCTTTTAAATCCCTGTTTAGCTAGGCATATTTGCCGTTCATGGTGGCAGCCATTTTGACCAGAAATTGACACTTCGCCTAGTTCACTGTATTATTGACACTCGGTCATCTAAAATTCCCTTGGAAACTTGAAAATTTGCCAGGCCCCACTAATGCATATATGATCATAAAGCTGATTGCTTGTTTTTGCATTCAATAATAAGCCATCTGCCTAAAGTGACCCACCCTTCAGAGCAACACATGTTGTGACAACCAGTTCACAATACATGCCAAGTAGTGCAACATATATCGCAACAACCTGCATAAAGGTTAACAACACACCTGAGTATTTCTACAGCTCAGTTAACGATAAAGACCATACTGGTTAGGGCCAACACCCAGTCAAAGAAAACTAACTCTGAGTACGATTATCACAGTGACCAATTAACTGTATACCAAGAGCAAAACCAAACAAAATGCAAATCAATTTGCATCTTCATGATCATAGCATCAGGACTTACCCTGTCTTCTGGATATCCATGGTAGTCCCCCCTGTCATGGGATCCTCTGTACAATCCAGAGTCCTGACAACAGATTCAGCACCAAATTAATGATCAAAGGTCTGGGCAGTCTTTTTTTCCCCCTTTTTTTAAAACTTTGTAAGGCGGTATAAGATTCTTTCTAAGTAGTAGTATGCCGTCTTAAGAATATGGTACATGTTCACCTACACAAACCAAAATAATCAATACAATACATAATTATACAGGAGTGATTATCAGTTATCAAGACAGTCTTCTTTTGTCATTTGATGGTTACATCATCAGATCTCTGGGGAAAAAAACAACTGAACTGAACTGGTGCCACTGCTTAAGTCTTTATTAACAAATCATCCCCACCTACCCATTTTGCACTAACCCTTACATTGGTGTTATTCCTTACCATACATTACACTGCCACTGCTGAATTAACGGACAGAAAAAGAAAGAATTTGTTTTGGCATGCATATTTGAATACTACAAAACCTGCAAAACCTGGGCTACCTGTATTGCAGTGATCTTAGAGAAAGGGGCATAAATAAGGAGGAAGCTCAAAACAGAGAGATGGAGAAGGCCCATCAATGTCAAACCTCCCCTGGGAGTTGAAACATGATAAAAAAGGAAGAAGAACAAGATTTGAATACTACATGTTCAATGAAGGTTGTTCAGAACTGAACAGAGAGCAACACAAATGCAATATTAGGGGTTTAGTAGCAAACTAATTCATAAAACTGGAAGAAATGTGGAACAACACAAACAGTTGGTTTTTTTTCTCAGAGTAAGGAGTATGTAAGGATAACATACTCTGCAGTCACCCAAATAGGAGGATTTTCTTTTAAATCCCTATTTAGCTAGGCATATTTGCCGTTCATGGTGGCAGCCATTTTGACCAGAAATTGACACTTCGCCTAGTTCCCTGTATTATTGACACTCGGTCATCTAAAATTCCCTTGGAAACTTGAAAATTCGCCAGGCCCCACTAATGCATATATGATCATAAAGCTGAATGCTCGTTTTTGTATTCAATAATAAGCCATCTGCCTAAAGTGACCCACCCTTCAGAGCAACACATGTTGTGACAACCAGTTCACAATACATGTCAAGTAGTGCAACATATATCGCAACAACCTGCATAAAGGTTAACAACACACCTGAGTATTTTTACAGCTCAGTTAATGATAAAGACCACACTGATTAGGGCCAACACCCAGTCAAAGAAAACTAACTCTGAGTACGTTTATCACAGTGACCAATTAACTGTATACCAAGAGCAAAACCAAACAAAATGCAAATCAATTTGCATCTTCATGATCATAGCATCAGGACTTACCCTGTCTTCTGGATATTCATGGTAGTTCCCCCTGTCATGGGATCCTCTGTACAATCCAGAGTCCTGACAACAGATTCAGCACCAAATTAATGATCAAAGGTCTGGGCAGTCTTTTTTTCCCCCTTTTTTTAAAACTTTGTAAGGCGGTATAAGATTCTTTCTAAGTAGTAGTATGCCGTCTTAAGAATATGGTACATGTTCACCTACACAAACCAAAATAATCAATACAATACATAATTATACAGGAGTGATTATCAGTTATCAAGACAGTCTTCTTTTGTTATTTGATGGTTACCTCATCAGATCTCTGGGGAAAAAAACAACTGAACTGGTGCCACTGCTTAAGTCTTTATTAACAAATCATCCCCACCTACCCATTTTGCACTAACCCTTACATTGGTGTTATTCCTTACCATACATTACACTGCCACTGCTGAATTAACGGACAGAAAAAGAAAGAAAAAAATAATCACCTTTTCAAATGTGTGTTATTTGTTTTGGCATGCATATTTGAATACTACAAAACCTGGCAAAACCTAGCAAAACCTGGGCTACCTGTATTGCAGATGATCTTAGAGAAAGGGGCATAAATAAGGAGGAAGCTCAAAACAGAGAGAGATGGAGAAGGCTCATCTATGTCAAACCTCCCTGGGAGAAACATGACAAAAAAGGAAGAAGAACAAGATTTGAATACTATATGTTCAATGAAGGTTGTTCAGAAATGAACAGAGAGCAACACAAATGCAATATTAGGGGTTTAGTAGCAAACTAATTCATAAAACTGGAAGAAATGTGGAACAACACAAACAGTTGGGTTTTTTTTCTCAGAGTAAGGAGTATGTAAGGATAACATACTCTGCAGTCACCCAAATAAGAGGATTTTCTTTTAAATCCCTATTTAGCTAGGCATATTTGCCATTCATGGTGGCAGCCATTTTGACCAGAAATTGACACTCCACCTAGTTCACTGTATTATTGACACTCGGTCATCTAAAATTCCCTTGGAAACTTGAAGATTTGCCAGGCCCCACTAATGCATATATGATCATAAAGCTGAATGCTTGTTTTTGCATTCAATAATAAGCCATCTGCCTAAAGTGACCCACCCTTCAGAGCAACACATGCTGTGACAACCAGTTCACAATACATGCCAAGTAGTGCAACATATATCGCAACAACCTGCATAAAGGTTAACAACACACCTGAGTATTTTTACAGCTCAGTTAACGATAAAGACCATACTGGTTAGGGCTAACACCCAGTCAAAGAAAACTAACTCTGAGTACAATAATTATCACAGTGACCAATTAACTGTATACCAAGAGCAAAACCAAACAAAATGCAAATCAATTTGCATCTTCATGATCATAGCATCAGGACTTACCCTGTCTTCTGGATATCCATGGTAGTCCTCCCTGTCATGGGATCCTCTGTACAATCCAAAGTCCTGACAACAGATTCAGCACCAAATTAATGATCAAAGGTCTGGGCAGTCTTTTTTTTCCCTTTTTTTTTAAACTTTGTAAGGCAGTATAAGATTCTTTCTAAGTAGTAGTATGCCGTCTTAAGAATCTGGTACACGTTCACCTACACAAACCAAAATAATCAATACAATACATAATTATACAGGAGTGATTATCAGTTATCAAGACAGTCAGGCTTCTTTTGTCATTTGATGGTTACCTCATCAGATCTCTGGAAAAAAACAACTGAACTGGCGCCACTGCTTAAGTCTTTATTAACAAATCATCCCCACCTACCCATTTTGCACTAACCCTTACATTGGTGTTATTCCTTACCATACATTACACTGCCACTGCTGAATTAACGGACAGAAAAAGAAAGAAAAAAATAATCACCTTTTCAAATGTGTGTTATTTGTTTTGGCATGCATATTTGAATACTACAAAACCTGGCAAAACCTAGCAAAACCTGGGCTACCTGTATTGCAAATGATCTTAGAGAAAGGGGCATAAATAAGGAGGAAGCTCAAAACAGAGAGAGATGGAGAAGGCTCATCAATGTCAAACCTCCCCTGGGAGAAACATGACAAAAAAGGAAGAAGAACAAAATTTGAATACTACATGCTCAATGAAGGTTGTTCAGAACTGAACAGAGAGCAACACAAATGCAATATCAGGGGTTTAGTAGTAAACTAATTCATAAAACTGGAAGAAATGTGGAACAACACAAACAGTTGGGTTTTTTTTTTCCCTCAGAGTAAGGAGTTTGTAAGGATAACATACTCTGCAGTCACCCAAATAGGAGGATTTTCTTTTAAATCCCTGTTTAGCTAGGCATATTTGCCATTCATGGTGGCAGCCATTTTGACCAGAAATTGACACTTCACCTAGTTCCCTGTATTATTGACACTCGGTCATCTAAAATTCCCTTGGAAACTTGAAAATTCGCCAGGCCCCACTAATGCATGCAGCACATATGATCATAAAGCTGATTGCTTGTTTTTGCATTCAATAAGCCATCTGCCTAAAGTGACCCACCCTTCAGAGCAACACATGCTGCGACAACCAGTTCACAATACATGTCAAGTAGTGCAACATATATCGCAACAACCTGCATAAAGGTTATAACACACCTGAGTATTTTTACAGCTCAGTTAACGATAAAAACCATACTGGTTAGGGCTGACACCCAGTCAAAGAAAACTAACTCCGAGTACAATTATCACAGTGACCAATTAACTGTATACCAAGAGCAAATCCAAACAAAATGCAAATCAATTTGCATCTTCATGATCATAGCATCAGGACTTACCCTGTCTTCTGGATATCCATGGTAGTTCCCCTGTCATGGGATCCTCTGTACAATCCAGAGTCCTGACAACAGATTCAGCACCAAATTAATGATCAAAGGTCTGGGCAGTCTTTTTTTCCCCTTTTTTTTAAACTTTGTAAGGCAGTATAAGATTCTTTCTAAGTAATAGTATGCCGTCTTAAGAATCTGGTACATGTTCACCTACACAAACCAAAATAATCAATACAATACATAATTATACAGGAGTGATTATCAGTTATCAAGACAGTCTTCTTTTGTCATTTGATGGTTACCTCATCAGACCTCTGGAAAAAAAACACAACTGAACTGGTGCCACTGCTTAAGTCTTTATTAACAAATCATCCCCACCTACCCATTTTGCACTAACCCTTACATTGGTGTTATTCCTTACCCTACATTACACTGCCACTGCTGAATTAACGGAGAGAAAAAGAAAGAAGAAAAATAATCATCTTTTCAAATGTGATAGGGAAAACAAATACAGCTGCAGAAAAAAAAAAAAAAAAGGGTGAAAGGGTGGCGCAGCGCTAAGTGGCGACGCGTTCTCCCGCTCTCCCCGGGGAGAGCAGCCCGAATTTCACGGAAAGAAATCTGCCGTGACTTAAAGTAAAATCTGAGCGCTTTGATTTGTTGCTTTACAAGATTCAGCGCTATATAAATTCCATACATTATTATTATTATTATTATTATTATTATTATTATTATTTGTTTTGGCATGCATATTTGAATACTACAAAACCTGGCAAAACCTGGGCTACCTGTATTGCAGATGATCTTAGAGAAAGGGGCATAAATAAGGAGGAAGCTCAAAACAGAGAGAGATGGAGAAGGCTCATCTATGTCAAACCTCCCCTGGGAGAAAACATGACAAAAAAGGAAGGAGAAGAACAAGATCTGAATACTACATGATCAATGAAGGTTGTTCAGAACTGAACAGAGAGCAACACAAATGCAATATTAGGGGTTTAGTAGCAAACTAATTCATAAAACTGGAAGAAATGTGGAACAACACAAACAGTTGGGTTTTTTTTCTCAGAGTAAGGAGTATGTAAGGATAACATACTCTGCAGTCACCCAAATAGGAGGATCTTCTTTTAAATCCCTGTTTAGCTAGGCATATTTGCCGTTCATGGTGGCAGCCATTTTGACCAGAAATTGACACTCCGCCTAGTTCACTGTATTATTGACACTCGGTCATCTAAAATTCCCTTGGAAACTTGAAAATTTGCCAGGCCCCACTAATGCATATATGATCATAAAGCTGATTGCTTGTTTTTGCATTCAATAATAAGCCATCTGCCTAAAGTGACCTACCCTTCAGAGCAACACATGCTGCGACAACCAGTTCACAATACATGCCAAGTAGTGCAACATATATCGCAACAACCTGCATAAAGGTTAACAACACACCTGAGTATTTTTACAGCTCAGTTAACGATAAAGACCATACTGATTAGGGCCAACACCCAGTTAAAGAAAACTAACTCTGAGTACGATTATCACAGTAACCAATTAACTGTATACCATGAGCAAAACGACATTGTTTTTAAATTTCATTTCTGCTGTAAGTATCATTGAAAAATATAAAAAAACCCATCTGTTTTCTTCTTGTTTTAGGGGGAGTTCATGCAAATACCATGTGAACTCTGTATCAGTTCTCCTTCAAACAGATCATTGCAATCGCTATGGCAGTGAACACTCATTTCATGCTAAATGATGACTTCTATGACAAAAACAATGGCTTGATTTTGTGTGAAGCTAAGTAGTCAGCAGTAAATCAATTTTTCTCAACAACAAATATTTCATAGTCTTGTATCAAAAATAAAGTAACACAGTTAGTAATGTCGCAATCATCGAGTAGCTGAGCAGTGCATCCTCAAGTACACTGATGCTGCTCGATTCTGTTGGATCGCGATCAACTTCTACCCAGTTTATAAAATTAAAAAAAGCACAATCCATACCTCATTATCTCTGCCATTGTTTAATTCAACCAAACTGAGTCTCTCAAATCTGTCTTTGCTGTCAAAACTGTCCATTTGCTCACTAAACCCATCATGAAATTATGGCAAAAAGTTGATGACCATTTTTCTTGAGCATGAGAGCATGATTGCGACTGGTAGACGTTAGTGACCGAGTCTCCCCTCGTCCCCCCTCCCCAATCCAATTAAAATTCACACTCCTTGTGTGTGCAGATGACCTTTAACCCTTTCTGCAGCTGTACAATGCCAATGGCCTTAGCGTTAATTAGGTGAACTTTTAGAGCGAAAGTGAGCTGTCAATTACGCCACCTATGTCATCCTGGGTTATTCCGAGACTTGCCATGCAGCCTAGCAAAGTCATCTCGGAACATTCCAGGAACTGCGCTATTTGGGTTTTAAGGGTTAGAATTCAACAACACATTAGGGTTTTAAGGGTTCCAACTCAACAACAAACAGCGAGAAAGGAAAACAAAGCGCAACCTACTGACACAAAATTTTAATTTAGGGTGGGATCATATATCACATTTCTTGCACAGAGGATCAGAAGAATAAACATTTAACAAAAATTGTTCATCATGTTATTTGAACATCTAAAGGTAGACAGACAAAATATACTGTAGTAATGCTTTACATACATATATTTCAAATACATGAACAACATAATGAAATAAAATTAATGAAGTACATAAACAACATAATAAAATAACATTAATAACATAAAAGAGAAAGGTAGGGAAAAAAAACTACTTAAAACCCAGAGCAGGAACATGTTTTGACCAAATGCCAAATTAAGTCTATGCAAAAACTGTGTACAGCTTGTAAAGAAAAGGTAGGGGGATAAAACAAAGAAGCAGAAAAAGGATGACAAAACATTTTGAAGAAAAGAGCAGAAACAGTGACTGTGGTAGAAACTTAAAAGGAGAAATCAGGCTCAGAACTTCTATAAGGTGCTGATGGTTAATACAGAACCTGGCTGAAAGATCCACAGGAAATGTAATCTTCCTGGAAAAAATAACCTTCATACCCGGGTTCTGTTCCTGTAGTTATCCTCATGGTGGTCTGGACCTTGATGCTGCTTTGTGCCAGACTGTGTGGCTAGAAAAAGAAAAACAAAGAGATGAAATATATAGAAAGAAAGAAGAAAAAAATTTTTTTTTCTGAAAAGCTTTGTGGGTTTTTTCCCCCATAGAGTTTCAGCCAGTCACTTATTTCAACATGGAAATCATATGAAACACTTGAAAATAAAAACAACACAGCCCAAATTGTTCCAAATGATAGGACTCTTTATGTATACCCTTCACACAGACTTTTGAATGTTGTTATTGCTTTTAAAAAAAAGGCAAGAGAAAACATATGATATATGCCAGTGGTGGGAGCAACTGACTGGAAATTGTGTGGAAGCGACAGCCATGTACAAAACAATGGGGGAAATTACAAAGCTGACTTCAAATCTTCTTCCTTTTTTGTCATGTTTCTCCTAGGGGAGGTTTGACATTGATGAGCCTTCTCCATCTCTCTCTGTTTTGAGCTTCCTCCTTATTTATGCCCCTTTCTCTAAGATCAACTGCAATAAGGCAGCCCAGGTCTTGCTAGGTCTTCCCTTTGGTCTCTTTCCATCCACTACTGACACAAAGCTGACTTCAAATGCCTACAGAAAAAGGACAAAATGGTTGGAATGACCTTTTGGCTTCTGTGGCATTTCCTTACTCAAAAGACAGTTGTTTCACAATTAGTAGGTGGAGTTGCTACAGCTGAATCAAGCTATGTATCTAAACATCTTAGAGACTTAAACACTTTCACTCCTTCAAAAAACAGATTTCAAATTATGCAAATAATTTTTTTTTTTTTTAAACTGCTGCAAAATGTTTCATTCGTAAGGAAAAGATGACGCTATTTACTTCAAACACACCTGCATGCATGCACACGCACGCCCCCCCCACACACACACACCACACCACACCACACCACCACACACACACACACCACCACCACCAGCCACACAAAACAAACATCAGCTACTTTTTTGAAAATTAAGAAATAAAATCAGCTACTCACGATAAAAGTTCCGAGTCCTGTATGACTTATCTCGAGCATTGTCAGTCTCTCTTTGAGTCCCTGTGATAGGACTGCGACTCCTGTCAGGTTGGCTTCTCTGAATACTGCCTTCCTGGCAAAAATCGGCTCTTCTGGAGGAATCATTAGAGGAAAGCTTTCTTGGATAATCTCTCTGTGAAAGCCTATCAGTGCGATTATAGCTTCCATCACCCTGTCCATAACGATCATACTGATCTCTTGGGTAGTCCCTTCTACAGTGTTGCCGAGTTCCTTGTTCTGGCCATGCTTGATTTGCTCCATCTCTTTGATTTCCATCTCTCTTTGGCCAACCACTTCTAAAAGCTGTATCACATGCTGCTTGCTTGGCATTGCCATCTGGGTTTTCTTCAGGTCTCCTATATGGCGAGTGAGCATGAGCATGCTGGGTATAGAGGAGGTTTTGTGAATCATGCCCTGGGAACTGAGGAGGGCGTCTGTCCTGCCAACCTGTCTGCGACCAATTCATCTGTGAACTGCCTGCTGATTGTCCAGTCAAGTGATGGTCCATCTGTGAACTGCCTGCTAATTGTCCAGTCAAGTCTTGTTGTTCTGGTATTTGCTGGGATTCTCTCCATGGTCCATGTGCCGGCTGACCAATATCCAAACCTTGTACCCATTCCTCCTCACTGTCATCTTCATCAGAAGAATCAGACTCTTCTTCTGACTTGGGACTGTCTTGTACTTTTGGTGCAGGGTTTCCCTTTCTTCTTTTTTTACCTAGATGTAAACAGATAGCAATTATTCATGTCAATTCTAGATATTAAAAACAAAAAGAACCTTTTTTTTAAAAATAAGTAATAATAATAATAAATGGAACTTATATAGCGCTATATCTTGCAAAGACAAATCAAAGCGCATGCATTCGACCTAATCTTACACAGTCATACAACCAATGACAAATAATCAATAGTTCAAACATATATTACAAACATGGTGCTGCAGACCAAATCTATGAAATAAAATTGCAATAGTCAAATGTTTTTCAAAAGCACACACACACACACACAGGTCATATACTTTAGCAGGGTGATAGGACATGGGTTAGTGAATGGTGGGATAGTTCTGATATGAGACAGGAGGGGGGAAATCTTAGGTTTGAAATAAATGTCTTGAGGCTGGATTTAAAAGTGTCATAGCTAGGCTTCTGGCGAAGAGAGAGAGGGAGCTCATTCCAGGTTGATGGACCTGAAATAGAGAAAGAGCGGCGGCCAACAGTAGATTGGTTGAATCTAGGTATTTGTAGGCACAAGGCATCTGCAGCAGAGCGGAGGGAACGTGAAGGAGTGTACAGGCTAAGACATTCACAGAGGTAGGAGGGTGCAGTTTTGTGGAGACATTTGTAACAGAGGGTACTGATCTTATATTCTACTCTCTGTGGCACAGGCAGCCAGTGGAGAGATCGCAAGAGGGGGGTAATGTGCTCCGATTTTTTTTTCTGAGAACTAGTCGAGCTGCGGAGTTTTGTATACGTTGAAGGGAGTGGATAGATGATGCTGGCAGACCATACAAAAGAGAATGGCAATAGTCCAGACGTGAAAGAATGAGAAAAGTGACAATTTTGGCTGTTGCATCGGTGGACAGGTACTTTCAAATTGCACTAATACGCCGTAACTGATAATAGCACGACTGACAGGTCTGGGTGATGAATTTTTGCATAGAGAGTGTGTTGTCGATAACAACACCTAGGTACTTCACAGCAGTGGATAGAGGGACTGATGCATTGCCAAGTTCTATTGAAGCTGTTGTAATGGAAGAGAGTTTGTGTTTGGTCCCTACAAGCATGGCTTCGGTTTTATCTGCATTTAGCTGAAATTTGTTCTGTGTCATCCAATTTTGAATATCTTCAAAGCAGTGGGCCATATTTGCCGGGAGAGAAGGCAGATTTTCAGGAGTAACACTGCTTTGAATTTGAGAGTCATCTGCGTAAAAATGATGGTTGATTTGATGACGTTTTAATATATGTGACAGTGGGGCAGTGTAAAGAGTGAACAGAACAGGGCCTAGAACTGATCCCTGTGGGACTCCGCATTTCAGTTTGGCAGGTATTGATTGAATCTTGTTTACTGCAACTGTCTGAAATCGGTCAGTAAGGTATGAATTAAACCAGGTGAGGGCTGTGCCAGTAACACCGTGCGCAAGCGTGCGTGCATAAGCTTGTGCGCATGTGTATTGCGAGCGCATGTGTGTGCATGCTTGCGGTGTGTGTGTGTGTGGTGTGTGTGTGTGTGTATGTGTTTGTGTATGTGTGAGTGTGTGTTTAACAAATGTTACCTTTTATCATGTGCATTCAAATTCATACACGAGTCTAAATATTATTAATTGTTCAAATATGTTTTAAATCACTGCAAAACAAATTTCCTTTAATAAAGTCGTGTGTATTAGTTGTATAGGTATCTTACTAGTTGTTTAGATATGCTTTTTGTCACTGCAAAACAAATTTCCTTTTTCCTTCCTAATAGAAGACAATAAAACAAAAGAATTGTACTGAATTGAACTGAACATATAAATTCTTCGACCCACCTTTCTGTTTTTCCCTCTTTCCTTGGTTTTTGGGGGTCAGAGGTTTTATTTCTCTGCCAAATATCCTGTTCCAATCTGGCATTTTAGAACACAATTTCCTCTGCAGGTGTCGTCGTATACCTCGGCGTCTGCTAAAGGTCTGCCCACAGTAGCGGCAGCCCATGGTGACCCTGTTCCAACCTTTCTTCCAGCAGGGGTTCTCTGGTTGCCGAATTTGACAGTCCTCCTTCTGTCTATGCTTTCTGCAAGCCACTTTGGACCGCATGATTTTGCTGCAGAGTGAGCAGATCCAGTGATTGTTAGCTTCTGACCACTGTATTTTATCAGTGGGATCACATTCCTTCTCTTTGTTCTGAGAGTTGAGATGGTTTCCCTTTATCACTGTTGAGTTGTGTGGATCACTGACCTGTGTTTTCTCTATACCTGGAGTGTTAGTGTCACCTCCCTCCATTGATAAATCTGTGAAAACAAGAAAGTTAACGATAAAAATAATACGTGATGAGCTCATCAGTAACGCAAAGCACACATACTAATAAACAAACCAAAAACTAAAGCAGGCCCTCAAGACATACTCCTTTTTTTTTTTTAAATCTGCTCTGTAAACTATAATACACTGCTTAACTACCACATCCAATTTGGGAATGTTTGTCATGCAGATGTAACATCATCATAGATTTATAAATGGGCAGGATGAGGAGAAAAGCAAGGCAGAATTCTTGCCAGGCAAATTTACTTCAGTGACTTAAACTTCAAGATTTACACAAACATATTGCATCAATATTATCACTGAACATAAATCAGCAACAATTAACATGTAAAGCAAAATTAAAATAATAACAATAGCAAGAACAAAAACCCCAACTTTTTCCACTTGGTAAACTTTATAGGTGATATCACTTATCAGTCAATTATCATAGTATCACACTGATACAAAATTGTACAGTCTTCTGAAATATTTTTGTCAGTTGAACTAGCATCATCACCAAGTTGTTTTGTTTTTTCTGACTGATTTAAATAAATCAGCACGAGAAACAGACTATTCTCAGCTTTGTTTGTTGGGCAGTTGGATTCTCAGAGTATTGAGCCTCAGGCAGCTGTTGGCCAGTTAAGTTCATTATCATAAAAATAGAATGCTGAAAACCTAGTAATGGATTACACACTTGATTTTGGAAGAGCAAAACAACAGAAAAAATGATACTTTTTTGCAGAGTTTCACAGTCTCTGTACTAAACCAATCATCTCTGCTTTCAGAGTCTCTTCAGCAGACTTGTGTGCTTTTATTTATGTAAGGTTTAATCTTGAAAAGAACCAATCTAGATATTGAACACCAGTGAAATGACCCAGCACTAATGCAGGGCCCTTTCTGGTTGATGGTCCTCATTAAAGCCTAACGCTGATTGTTCCCTGTGGACTTCTGAGTTTGAAGGAATGTGAGAATGACCCAAGAGATGGTTGTGGTCATGAGCCTGCAATGAACGTGGAAATGGCAGCACTGGGTCAAGTCAAGTCAAGTCAAGTCAAAAACACTTTAATCATCCCATGAGTCTTCATAAAAGGTGATGCAGAAGAAAACTGGAATGACAGGCATAAAAATTTCAGGAAGGAGAACAAATGAAAGTAAGTTATGAGCATGATGTCAAATTATGAAAAAAAGAAAGCTCAAAGAAATGACGATTGCAAAAATGCAAATTACCTTTCTCTCCCCTCCCATGCATCCAATGATCCATTTCCTCATTAATTAAGTTATGCATGGCAGATTTTGTTAACAACATAACTCACAGACCTGTTAAATTTGGACATGCCCGAGGACTGTGCTACAGTACAAGTATTAGCTTGTATGGTGCCTACATATTCATTTTGCATGTTCCCAACTTTTTGTCTGTTAGTAAAACCATATATCATCCACTGTTGTGTAGTTAGCAAGTGCTGAGCATTTGTGTGCCTGCTTTGTGAGTCAATTCTGAAGGACTATAAAAAGTATTTATAAATGCATTGAGCAGGGTTTACTTTTAAAATACTGTATTGAACAGAACGTTATAATTTATGTCTTTATGCACCTTTATCAATGTATCTGAGTGTATTACTATTAGTGTGCCTCTTGTGTAAATCTATACACTTGAGAGAAACTCAGAAAGAGAGAGAGGGAGAGAGCAACCCGGCTAGCCAGACAGCCAGACACTGAGACAGACAGACAGACAGAAACAGATGACAACAGAGACAGATAGGCAGAGAAAGAAAGACAGAGGCAGGGAGAGACAGAGACAGCGAAAAAGAAAGCTAAAGACAGAGAACAAAAGAGAATGCATGATTACTAATGTACTCAATATGATTGCACTTTCATAGCCTGTTTACACTGTGAAGTAGGAGTCAATAAAGAAACAAAAAAATACCCCCCACAAACACACATACAAAATACTTAATAGACTGGTTGGAAACTTACTACAGATCCACAATTTAGAGAGTGAGAAAAAAATTTACAGGGAGAGAGAGAGAGGGAGAGAGAGAGAGAGAGAGAGAGAGAGAGAGAGAGAGAGAGAGAGAGAGAGAGAGAGAGAGAGAGATGAAAGGAGAGCCTTGAGAAAAGGAGAGAGAAGTCACAGAGAGAAACAAGAGTGAGATAGCTTAAAACAAAAGATAATGATAAAAAGGTGAAGTGAACAGGACAGGAGATGATAAGCCTAAGAAAAACACTTTTTTTTAAAGGTATATAATATAGCTTCTCTCCACAGCCTTTGAAAAGATGCATCATTTATTAAAAATTCATTTTGATTTGTTACACTTAAGCTTTGACAACTTACCTGTGGACTCTATCTCAGCCCTGCTGGGTTCAAATGGTGCACCCAAGTCTGGCATCCTGGGACCGTGCATCAACTGAACATGCCTCTCCAGCCCGCAGAGCCTATGGAACGTTTCGTCACAGTGCTGACAACTCACAGAACCTCTATTCCTGTCTGACTGACTGCTGGAGGCTTGTAGCTGTGGATCCCTTGACGCAAGGCAACGTTGTCTGTTATGTTTCTTCATGCTTTTCTTGTCTTTGAATTTTGTCTGGCATAGAGGGCAGACCCAGCATTTACTCTCTTTTATGTAGGAAAACCGGTTATGGTCCTGCACACACAAGCCCAATAAAAGAATATAAATAAAAGCGCATACAAATAACCCCCCATTCCCCCACCCCCACTTAAAAAAACAACAACAGACAAACAAAAACAAACAACAACAAAAACCAAATATCACTTCCTCTGCCGACCCTCTCCAAAGGAGAAAAAAAAAAGCAGAAACAGTGAGTCAGAAACAGAAACAATAAATTAAATTGAGACTAGATAAGTAGATTTAAAACGTAGGTAAAAACGCAAAGATGCTAGACAGACCAGATGTGATACTCCTCCCTGTACAGTATCACAGAGTATGTGACTGTTGGTGAATCCGTGATAGCTTTGCTTTTCATGAAATAATTTACAGATGCAGTATGCATGCATAGAAAAATATAAAGGGTCAAAGGGGAGGGTGGGGGCTGAACACTTCATGTACTACTGTCTCCTAAAAATGTGGGAAAGTCCTGTCTGGCTGTCTCCAAAATTAAAAGATATCCTGCCTCTTCAAACACACACAAACACAGAGTAACATAGACACATGCGCGTGTGCACATACACACACACACACACACAAACACTGTCTTGTGGTTAAAGTTTGCACTCATGATCTCATGGCCCGAGACTGAGCCACCATGGAGGCACCTAGGGACTTTTTGCGTAGAGTTGGCCTAACATCAGCACCAAACTCCATTCCCCTGGAAGTCCTTCTCTGGCTTCAGGTGACACTCTAACTATGGAGGTCCAGAGTGCAAACGCATGCAGAATATCTTGTGCACACATGCAGATACTTTAATGCTTGGGAATAACAGTCGCATGTATAAATATATGCAAAATTCTCACCTTTGTTCAACCTCAGGGCTATGGCCAAGGAACAAACAAAAAGCAAAACAAAATGAACGGGAAAAAAAGAGCAGCCTGAATTTCATTCAGAAAAGTCTTCACTTACTGAAACATACTGAATCTTATTGAAAACTTACTGAATCTGATCTTCTTTGTGCTCCTTTACCGAGTGGTATGCACAGTGCCTGGTCTTCTCATGTGCTTGTTACTCTGCAGGAAGTCAGCCCGCTAGCCTCAACTGACACATTCCAATTCTGAGCACCTCACTTTTTTTGTACATGATGCATGCCGGATGTCACCAGATGTTGACATGAATTATTATCATGGGATCTTTAATGTGCATATATTAAAATGTTGATCTTTTGCGTATGTACTTAAGGGAATTTTAAGGCACTGGCAGGTCTGCAATTTAAGCTGACCTGGAGGCTCGAACAAAGGCTTAATTCACCAAATGCCATTGCCAAGATCTGAACCCACAACTTTACAGTTTATGAATAAAAGGAACTGTAGTGAAATGGTCTCAACCACTCAGATATAATGTCCACTGACTATGTTAAATAAATAAATGCTTAATGCCATAACAAGCTGAAGAAGGAGCCATTGAACACTAGAAGCATACAATACTCAGAGTCTCCCAGAGTGAAAAAGCTTTAGAAGCAGTTTTAAGTACACATAAAATATTGCCTTTGTATAAAAATGTTGTTATTTCCTCCACTTTTTATGATTATGTGACAACATAGCAGCTATACTATGTGGCAACATTGCTGCTATATTAATATTTATTATACATATAATATATTGACAGATGCTTTGCCCACTTCATGATTAACCTGATGAGCTAGTAGTATGAAAGCTTGGAAGCATGCCATGTACCATCATTGGATCATCCATATTACCAGCAGTTACTGGCTTACTGACCCTGACTTGTTCAAAAAATAAATTCACGCTTTTTAAAAAAAAAGCAAAAACAAAAAAAAGCAGAACATCTTGCACACACATAACATGTTCTGCTTTTTAGAAGAGCAGGCCATTGTGTGCCAGTGAGAACAGTTGAAAAATTTACAAAACCACATACACACGGGGACCAGATGTAAAAAGTACATGAGTGCTTATTCCATTATTCTCAAAATAAAAGAATAAATAAATATATAAATTAATTTTTTTTAAGATGTTATGTTTATAATATACTGCTACATAAGATCATAGTTTCTGTCTTATCCTGAATACTTGCAGAACAATACATCAGCAGAAACAGGACCAATATTCTGAGAAAAATTCCAATGCTGTAAAGACTGAGCTTATCACTAACTTTCAGTGGGGTTAAACAAATCCCCACAAACACTTAAAGCATATATATATATATATATATATATATATATATATATATATATATATATATACCTGAAAGTGAAACCATTTGTATTAACAGACCACGACACAATGGACCAGCCCACAGTAGCACAACCATGATAAATCATAATTAAAGGGCTGTGGTATAACACTTCCCCCTCTCTTGTGACAAAGCTTTTTTTCTTTCTTCCTTGGCTAGAGCTTTGATGTTCCGCAATGGTGAGATTTTGTGTATGCGACTCGCCGACTGTTTTTGCCTACCATATATGGGGACGGGATAGCTCAGTGGTCGGAGCACTCGCTTTCCCCCAGCCAAGTTAAGCAGCGTCGAGCGTGGTTACCAGTTGGATGGGTGACTGTTTGCGCGCCTTGGCTTCAGTACAGTTCCCCCAGTTCACCCAGCTGTAAATGGGTACCTGCCCTCTTTAGGGTCAGGGAAGGTAAAGCAGCGAGGGAGAGGAGATGGGCGCCGCCCTCAATATGCTGGCCCTAGAGAAGTGAGGTCTCTGACGCCTCGCTCCCCTACGACCTTATAGGTTATGGGACTCCTTTACCTTTACCTTATGAAGGTGGTAGCATTCTGGATTCAGCCGTTCAGGGATGTATGCTGGGCATGCTTGTGTTTCTGTAACCCATCAAACGCTGACATAAATTACGGGATCTTTAATGTGCATATTTCATTAAATTTAATCTTCTGCATGTACATGTATAATATACATGAAGGGAATTAGGTACTGGAAGGTCTACACTTGAAGTTGATCTGGGAGATTGTAAAAATCCCCACCCTTAAAGGCTTAATATTATAATAAGTATGTTTGGTGTGTGTGTGTGTGTGTGTGTTCTTACTTTTAAAACAAACACTGAAACAGTGCAAGATGATTTCTTATTTTTTTTAATTTCTAAAATGTACTCATCTGTTTTCCTTGATATGTGTATGACACATGTATACATACACACATGTATAGGGTGTGTGTGTGTGTGTGTGTGTGTGTGTGAAGAGAGAGCACGAGAGAGAGAGAGAATGAGTTTGTGTGTGTGTATGTGTAAAAAGTAAATATTACTTATTTAAATTATTACATTAAGGCTTGTTAAATGTATTGTGTGTGTCACTCTGTGTGTGTGTATCTAAGTGTGAAGTAATTGATTTTAAGCTTTGTTAAATATAATATTTTTGTTTGCTTGGTGCTTTTAATTAGTAATACTAATACTGATATTGTGCAGGATTTCTTCCTCATAAGTCATATTCCCCATGTTTAATTGATTGTTTAGATGCTTACAAGTATACTAGCAAAGGGCAGATTGTCAGCTTAGTTTGGCTGTATATATCTTTTATTGATCTACCATTCATTACAGATCATTCCCTTGTTTTTTTTAACCCCCACTTTCAAATTCATTGTCAATACTCTTACTGTCATAGTCCTAAACTGGCTAAAGACTCCACTTTCTGCTGCAGAATAACTAGAGTTTGGTCAAGTGATGCAATATATGCCAATCCGGATCCAGACAGTGACTTGGTACTCGACAAAACTCTGCAAATTTTGACATGATGTTTTGGTTTTAAAAAATTATAATTTACAGCAATATTATTAGGGGCATTTAGCTCAGTGGTTTGAGTGTCCCACTCGCGATCTGATTAGGACTGCATGAGCTCGGGACTCGGCTAAGTCGTCTGTTCGTCCGAGGGTTGTATTTAAAAAATAAACTTACTTCCAAGAACCAAGTCGGGTCAGATGGCATGTTTTCTCTGTATCTTAAGAGTAGGGGACTGCTTTGACTATCGGTGAAGTGGAAGTTTCAACATTTTTTGCTTCTACGGCGGAAGGTGAAGGTCAAAATTCTATCTTTCTACACAAAACTCTACGATTAATGATAGGTCTACACTAGCACAAAATTTCCGAAGAACTCTGTGTGTGTGTGTGTGTGTGTGGTGTGTGTGTGTGGTGTGCGTGCGCGCGTGCACGCGTGCGTGAGTGTGTGTGTGTGTGTGTGTGTGTGAAGTCAAGACAAGTCAAGTCGAAATGATCTTTATTGAGGGTAAAAGATTAAGTTTATACAACTTTTTTCATCCTGCCTTCACACACAAAAATCAAGAAAATTGGCATATAAAAGCATTCAAAATACAATGTTGATGCATGTTGAAAACAAAAATATATGAAGAGAGAGATATATATAATATATATATATTTTTATATATATATATATATATATATATATATATATATATAATATATATATATATATATATATATATATATATATCCAGACTAACAAAACATGATAAAGCAAATCAGGATAGTTTAACATAAGCTCAAGTCATACAGACAAATGAAGAAAAAAAATTTTAAACCCCAACAAAACAAAAACAAAACAAACAAAAACAACCAAGACTCACAAAACAAGATAAAATGAAACCAAGACAGTATAACATAAGCTCAAGTCATACAGACAAATGAAGAAAATACAAAATAACAAAGGCAGGAATAAGTGTGTATGTGCACGCGCGCGTGCGTGCGTGTGCGCGCGTGTGTGTGTCCTTCAGATGAAACTATACACCGAGTCCCCGGGTGCGAATGCATGTAAAACATCTTGCGCACACATGAATACCCGTTTTGCCTTTCCATTTCGGAAGGTTAGGCAGGCCATTGCGTGCCAGTAAGAACTGATGACAAAAATAAAAACGCATGCACACTGGTATCGTGTTTAGACATCATCCCCGAAGTCGGAATGCAGCAACTTTAATGGTTGGCAAAATCGGTCGCATACACACAAATCTCACCATTGTGAACCTCAGACCTCTCGCAGGGGAACAACAAACAAACAAACAAACAAACAAAGAACAACCCCCCAAACAACAACAACAACAACAAACAAAACCCACCTACGAAAAACAGTTCCAGGAATCACGAAGAAAACTGAACAGAGCGACATTGTCAAAAGAACTCTGACAGCAGCCATGATAGAAGATCAATACCCTCACGAGGCATGGCTCCACGTCTACACAGACGGCTCTGCAACAGATGCCACCAGATGTGGAGGAGCTGGGGCCTACATCTGGTATCCCAGCAGAGAATGGCAGACTCGGTCAATAGCAACCGGCGTCTACTGCACCAACTACAAGGCCGAAGTGGAAGCATCATCCTTGCAGCAAACACCATCCGCAGCAGAGTGGATCACAACACCCAGGTCGTCTTTTTGACCGACGCTCTGTCTGTGCTGCAAGCCTTCAACAGCGTCCAGCTTCCACAACTAGAGATGGCACTACATAACATCCAGTGTCTTCGCACCGTGCTGCAGTGGATCCCCTCACACTGTGGCATCGAGGGCAATGAGCAAGCTGACAGAATGGCCAAGATAGGCGCCCGAGATGAACAGCCCGAAAACCCTGTCTGCCTTGCAGAGAGCAAGACCATCATTAAGGCTCTCTACAGGAAAACGCCACCACCAGACAGCTACCACAGCCTCACCAGACAAGACCAGGTGACCATCTTCCGATTAAGAACAGGCCACTGCAGGCTGAACCAACATCTGCACAGGAAGATGAAAGTGGTACCCTCCCCCATGTGCTCATGTGGGGAAGCTGAGCAAGACACTCGCCACATCCTGCAGGACTGCAGGGCCTTCAGGCAGCTGAGAGAGGAAATGTGGCCGAACCCATTACCCCTAGAAGAAAAACTGTACGGGCCGGTGGATGCCCTACAGACGACTGCTACATTCCTTAGGCGAACTGGTCTCTTGGTGTAAAACAATAAGGCATCGAAAAGAAGAAGAAGAACTCCCCCACCCATCCCTAACAAAACAAAACGAAACCCTCGAATTTGAAGATTCGGTTCTGTTGACTGTTTGTTGCTTGATAATGATGATGATGATGATGATGATGAAGAAGATCTTGTTGTTGTTGTTGTTGTTGTTGTTGTTGTTCTTCTTCTTCTTCTTCTTCTTCTTCTCTTTCTTTCTTCTTTTCTTTCTTTCTTCTTCTTTTTCTTTCCCACTTAGTGTGTGATGGTTTGTACTATATGTGAAGTTTGTTTTGTTTGTGTTGGGGGGGGGGGGGGGGGGGGGGGGTAGGGGGGGGGGGGGGGGGGCTGTTTGTTTTTGTTTGGGGTAAGATGGGTGGGTTGAATTATTGCAAAGGGCTTAAATAAAACATTGTTTTGATCATCATCATCATCATCATCATCATCTCTCTCTCTTCTTCTTCTTCTTCTTCTTCTTCTTCTTCTTCTTCTTCTTCTTTGCATTCTTTGCATTCTTTGCATTCTTCTTCTTTCCATTCTTTGCATTCTTCTTCTTCTTCTTCTTCTTCTTCTTCGCATTCTTCTTTGCATTCTTCTTCTTTGCATTCGTCTTTTTCTTCGTCTTCTTCTTTGCATTCTGCTTTGCATTCTTCTTTGCATTCTTCATTCTTCTTCTTCTTTGCATTCTTCTTTACGTTCTCCTCCTCCTCCTCCTTCTTGTTCTTGTTCTTGTTCTTCTTGTTCTTCTTCTTTGCATTCTTCTTTCTTAATAATAATAATAATAATAATAATAATATATGGAATTTACATAGCGCTGAATCTTGTAAAAACAAACAAATCGAAGTGCTTGCACTCAAATCATTTACACGCATGCAACTCTCCTTAAACATAATGAACAACATATTTCAAATCCATGCGCGCGCACGCACGTACGCGCGCACGCACACAAACACACACACACACACACACACACACGCACGCACGCACGCACGCACGCACGCACGCACGCACGCACGCACACCACACACACACACAGACTCGCAAACACAATTAGGAGGTGAAGGATGCTGTTGAAAATTAGGGACAGATATGAGGGAAAGTCTCGGGTAGGAAATAAGTGTGTTTTGAGGCTGGATTTGAAGGTATCAAATGAAGGCTTTTGGTGAAGTGAAGGAGGGAGGTAATTCCAGGTGGATGGACCAGAAATAGAGAAAGAGCGACACCAACAGTGGTTTGTTTGAATCTGGGTGTTCGAAAGCACAAAGTATCTGCGGCTGAACGAAGGGAACGGGATGGAGTATACAGAGATAAGAGGGTGCAGATTTGTGGAGACATTTGAAACAGAGGGTATTGATCTTATACTTCAGTCTTCGTGAGACAGGCAGCCAGTGAAGAGATCGCAGAAGAGGAGTGATGTGTTCAGATTTTTTCTTTCTTAGGACCAGTCGAGCTGCAGAGTTTTGTATGCGTTGAAGAGAGTGGATGAATGATGCTGGTAGGCCAACCAAAAGAGAATTACAGTAGTCTAAACTTGAAAGAATGAGAGATGTGACAAGCTTGGAAGTTGCATCAGTGGACAGATACTTGCGAATCGCGCTTATGCGCCGTAATTGATAGTAGCAAGACTGGCAGGTCTGGGTGATTAATTTTTTCATAGAGAGTGTGTTGTCAAGAACTACTCCTAAATACTTCACAGAGTTGGCCAATGGAACTGACGCATTGCCGAATTCTATTGAAGTTTTTGTGATGGAGGAGAGTTTATGTTGGGTCCCTATGAGCATGGCTTCGGTTTTATCGGCATTAAGTTGTAACTTGTTCTGAGTCATCCAGTTTTGAATGTCTTGAAGGCAGTAGGACATATTTGTCAGGAGGGAAGGCAAGTGTTCAACAGTATCACTGCACTAAAGCTGAGTGTCATTTGCATATAAATGATGATCAATATGGTGGTTGTTTATTATATGTGAGAGTGGAGCGGTGTAGAGAGTAAAGAGAACAGGGCCCAGGACTGATCCTTGTGGGACTCCACATTCCATTTTGACAGGTTTTGATTGAATTTTGTTTACAATAACTTTCTGGAATCGGTCTGTGAGGTATGAAGTAAACCAGGTGAGGGCTGTGCCATTAATACCAAACGTATTTTGGAGGCGAGAAAGGAGAATTGAGGGATCTATAGTGTCAAAGGCTGCAGATAAGTCAAGAAGAGTGAGGAGGGAGATTTTTCCTGCATCAGAAGCAAGTAGAAGTGTATCTAAAGTGCGGACTAGGGTGGTTTCGGTGCTGTGGTTGGGGCGATAGGCATATTGAAAAGGGGGAAGGAGATCATTGGAATGAAGGTGACTGTTGAGCTGTTTGAGAACAACTTTTTCTAGTACTTTAGAGACAAACCGTAAGTTTGAGACAGGTCTAAAATTCTTCAGAATGTTGAGATCGAGGTCGTGCTTTTTCAGTAGAGGTGTGACTATTGCGGTTTTAAGAGCTGATGGAACATTTCCTGACACAAGAGATGAGTTTACTATTTTAGTGATAATAGGTACCAGTTGTGGAAGGCATTGTGAGAAAACAGGAGCAGGTATGGGATCAAGGTCGCATGATTTTATAGTCATTTCCTTCAGAATTGTCATGATTTCTTTTTCACTTGTGGGATGGAAGGAAAAGTGAGGAGTGCCAGTGAACTGGGGATCAGGAGGCGCAGGCTGGAATTTAGTCTGATCCAGTATGGAGCGTATGTTGCGGACTTTGTCTGAAAAGAAGGCAAAAAAGATGGATGGAAGTTCAGACAGGCTGTGGGTGTTTGGCAAAGGAGTTGTTTTTGCAGATCCAAGGAAATTTGAGGTGAGGGAAAAAAGAGATTTTATGGATGTAGCACAGAGAACTTGGGAAGAGTAGTAGTCTGTCTTTGCTGAATGGATTAAGAGTTTGTCTTTGTTTATTTGTTTTCGGAAAAGCTGTTTGTTGATTTCGGTTTTTGACTTCCGCCTCTGCCGTTCTAGTTGCCGGCGTTTGCGCTTCGCTATCAAGATGTCTTGGGTATACCATGGCGCACAGGGTTTGTCAGGTAGGAGATGGTCAGTAGGAGGTGCATGCTCATCAAGCAATTGGGGAGAATAGTGTTATAGTAATCAGAGAGGTAAGCGTGGTCAGAGGTTTGTGAAAAACGTTCGGAAGCTTGTGAAGAGAAGGTATGAATGTCTAAGGCCTTAAGATTGCGACGAGTAACATATTTCTTCTTTCTGACAGGTTTTGTGATGTTGAGGTGGAAACGATCAGAATGCAGTTCGTTGGTGACAGACAGATGTGACAAGATTAAATGAAGCATTAGTAATCAGCCAGTCTAAAATATGACCAGATCTGTGCGTTGCTTCGTTTACCAGTTGGGAGAGAGAATGGTTGGACAGAGAAAGAGAAAGACGTTTGACATCTGGAGAAGATTGGTTGTCGAAATGGAAGTTGAGATCACCTAGAATTATAAGTTTAGTGAGAGAGAGGCTGTAGTGGTCGAGGAGTGACTGGAATTCTTGGTGAAAAAGAGAAGATGTCAGATTGTTTTTACGGCTGGGAGATGGACGGTAAAGGCAGCAGAAAGTAATAGAGTGGCCAGGTAGGTTGAGGTTGATTTCACAAACTTCAAAAGAGTCGTGAGGGAATGGAAGGTTGTGACTGAAAGAAAGAGCTGGTCCCAATATGTCTTTGAAAATTATGACAATTCCACTTCCTCGAGAGAGTCGGGAAAAAGAAATAGTTTTATATCCTGGAGGAGTCAGCTGTTTTATTTTTGGCTTGTGGCCATGTGGTTTAAGCCAAGTCTCGGTGAGGAAGGTCAAGTCAATATTTTTTTCAGAGATTAAATCAGAAATGTAGTCGGCTTTTCCATTTGGACAGACAGACTGCACATTGAACAAACAAACTTGAAGAAGATCTGAAAGAGGTGGAGAGGTTGAAGATGAAAGTGGTGAGTTTGGACAAGAATTGGAGGAAGAGGATGAAGGCGATGGTGGAGATGTTGCTAGTGGAAGAACAGACAGAGTTTGGATGGTGAATCAGGAGTAAAAGATGGTGAGAGAACTGTGTTAATCAGGGGTTTTGGTGTTTGACACACATCATGATACACATCATCATCAGAACAAAAAACATTATCACAATCACAAACAACAGAACAATCAAAAGCAGAAAGGGCGGGTAGACGGCAGCATGGAGAAGAAGCGTTGTCAGGGGTTACAGAAGTGACGTCAGAGGTGAGGGGGGGGGGGGGGGGGGGGGCGGGTAGACACTGGAGAGGGAAGCCCACAACTGGCGATGACGTCGGCCTGCCCATGTTCCCTGTCTGGTTTTGCGGAGATGAATGCCTAAGTGTGTTATATGCTGTTTAATCTCAGGAGCAAACGTGTATTGTTTTTGACAAAACTCAGGTGCGAGCATAGCTCTAATGTCCGCGGCTCTCACTGCCATGGTAGCTTTGATTTGTTTACTTTACAAGATTCAGCGCTATATAAATTCCATACATTATTATTATTATTATTATTATTATTATTATTATTATTATTATTATTATTATTATTAACAACACACACTAGTCTTGATTGATAGGGGTAGTGTCAGTTCGTGAATCACGTGCAATTTGTTGACCGGCAGCAGGGTCAGTTTGAAGTGGGTCACGAAGACCAGCACAGTCAGATAAACACAATTCATAAGTCGATTCGAAATTTTGAACAATCAAACAGAAAATGAAAATTATACATTGAAATATCTCATAAAGTAGATGATAACAAATGAAAATGTTCTGACCATATCACGCACGGTGAAAAAACGAACAAGAAGATGTAACAATTTCTCAAAAGGAAGCAGAAAAACACACACATCCAGCATTCATCCAGCACATCCAGCATTCAAAAACAGAACCACACGCAGTGCTGCCGACAGGCGCAAAGGGGATCAGTCTCTCCCAAAGAGAAAAAAGTTTCTTCTTCTTCTTTGCATTTTTCTCCTCCTCCTCCTCCTCCTCCTCCTTCTTCTTCTTCTTCTTCTTCTTCTTCTTCTCTTCTTGATCTCCCTCTCCTTCTCCTCCTCCTTTTTTCCCTTCACCTCCGCCTTTTTAGTTCTTTTTATTGGGTCTCCATCCCTAGTTTGAAACCCCCACCTCCACCCCACCTTACCCTCACCTCCCACGCAAAACAAACAACACCCTCCAAAAAAAAAAAAAGATGAAACCCCCCCCCCCCCCAAAGAAAAGTGAACAAAGAAAAACAAACAAACAAACAGCTTCCCTCCTAAAAACAAAAACACAAACCTTTCTTATCTGAGAAAATATGGGGAAAGAAGGCGCGCTGGTAGTGGGAAGGCTTTCAGGACTAGTTGATGGTTCTTCTTCCTGTCGAATGCTCAAACGGCAACTATTCTTGTCTTTTATAATGATGAGCGAAATGTGTCACGCTGCCGTCAAGCGCCTGACAAGTCAGGTCCAGCGCATCCGACTTCGGCATAAGAGAAAATTGTTATCTTTTAGGTCTTTCTTGGGGGAAAAGAAGGCAAGGAGAATGGGACCAAGAAGGAAGAAAATAGACAAGAAGGAGGTGACAGGAAGAAATGGAACAAGGCAGAAACAAACAGAGTCATAGAAAAGAGGAAATTTCTAGCAGAGAATTTCCAAAAGGTGGGGATGCTTTTTTTACTGACAACCTACCCCCCCCCCCCCCCCCCCCCCCCCCCCCCCCCCACCACACACACACACACAGAAACTGCCCTGTTATTCCACACACCTCCTCAGTAATGGAACAGCTGGCAAGATCAGGCCAGCGGCACTGATTCAAGATGACTGCCGGGAATGTAGGTGAGGGGAGATGGGGAACTAACTGGCAATGTCGGCATTATGTTCAGATGTTAGTGCTGCTGGAATACCTCACAGGCTACACTCCTGCTTTAGCTTGCGGTCATGTAGGATCTTCTATAGAGTGCTAGTATGAGTCATCCTATCCTGTGGAAGCCATCTCTCTTCCAGTTCCAGGCTAAAGGCTGGGTACCTTATACATGCTACACCCTTGCTTTAGCTTCTGGGTGATGTAGTATCTTCTATAGAGTACTAGTCAGAAAATGTTCTGCTGATTTCCACCGAGTTTTGTTCTTAAAAGTATGAGAAAATGCACTCTGTATTTGTTTTGGGGATTGAGGACATAGAGCAATACCAGGTAGTCATGCGAAGGTTGGAAATGATCATCAAAATGAGGATTGCTTGTGATCCTGCAGTGTTGACCCCCGCGCATGCATATTGCGGTTAGGAGGCCAACAGACGATACAGGACTGAGGGGGTACAGTGCTGAAAAATACAACAACAACAACAAAAATCAAACCTACCAAATTTGTGCAAAATCACACGAGTTTTGTGTCAGAGGCTAGTCTTTAAAAAAAAAGTTTGGTTTAAAAAAAATTCAGTGGAAGCTTTAGTACTTGCAGTATGAATACAATAGTAATAATTATAGAAAAAATATAAGGAAAAGAAAAAAAGGTGGTGTGTATTCGAAGATGTAGATTCTGCTACATCTGGAAGCTTGTTTCCCTGCAAGTCTGCCAGAGTTTCTTGGGGAAAATAAAAAGGGCCATAGCGCATCCATTACAGGCTGTCCAAAGATGATAATTATACAAGGGTATAAAATCATCAGTCTTACATATCGAAGGAGGCAGGTTCCTCCTGGTTAGGGCAGCTAAGGATTCAGTTGGACAAGTATTGGTGTGTTTAATGTTTTGGCTTATTGATGCAGAAGTGGAGCATGCATACCGATGGAAACCAGACCGGTGTGGAATTTGTTAGAGTAAGCCTCGCTTGCTTGTCTATACAACAGTGTACTGTGGAAGGTCTCTCCCAAATAGTCATCATGGTTAATTTCTTCTGCACTGGTAGGCATCCTTCAGTCTCGGAGGGCTATGGAGTTGCGCTCTAGGTGTCTATTAGGTGTTCATTCTGGTACGACGTCGGGTGTGGCTTGTCAAACCAGGTGTGGCTTGTCTAACTGACACGGGAATGACATGACAAAAAAATCCATTTTATGAGGATTCTAAACATAGCGTGCTTATAATTTATTATCATATCAGGTCGAATCCGGAAAATATTTTGCATCAGTTGTTTTGTTTTGGGGGTGAGTGGGTGGGGGTGGGGGTTGGTGGGTTTTTGTTGTTGTTGTTTTTGGTAACATGCTTTTTTACCTCATTAATTGTCTTCATATTCATATTCTTCAGGAAAAACAAAACAACCCCTGTTTTGTTGCCGATATTGCAGCCACAACTGGTAGAAGTGACTCAAGTTTTATTCAGCTGTTGACTTAAAACCCAGAAAATGTAAAAAGCAAACAAAGAAACCCAAATTTTAAATAAAAACCCGCCAAACCCCAAAACAACAACAACAACAACAACAACAACAAAAGGATCCAGGACGGTATCAGCCCCTCCCTCTTCCTCTAATCTTTCAAAGGGAAGGCCAAGAATTCACACCTTTCACACACGCGCACGCGCACACACATACACACACGCACGCACGCACGCGCGCATACACACTACCTACACCACTCCATCCCCTTACACGCGCTACAACCCCCCCCCCCCCCCCCCCCTCTCTCCTCTCTCTCTTGCCCCCAAAAGATAAAACATTAACAACACCACACACACACACATACACACACGCACACACGCACACACACACACACACACACACGCCCGCGCGCGTGCGCGCGCGCTATCGTGGCCTACAGGTCCACCAAAGTCTACGTGTATGCATGACTGGGCGATGGACAATGGGTTGGAAGACTTCCACCTCCCCTTACACCCCATGTGGTAAACAGAAAACCCCGGACCTTTCCTTGTAATGTGTTTACTCATGCCAAGTCTTCTGTCCAAAGGCCGTCAGTCTCGCTATGCTATTCTCTTTGCAGCTGTTTCTGGTCACTACTGGCCTACATTCTCCTTCCCCTCAAAGTCAAAGTCAAATAAACACTTTAAATTAATCATCCCAGGAAGAGCAATTACAATACTGACAGGCACATTGATAACGTATCATAATCTTCCAAAGACACGAGAAAGCTACATTTCATATTGGTTATAACATTCACAAGATAACTTCAAAATAAAAATGTCACCAACACACACACACATACACACATATGCGCGCGCACGCATTCACACACACACAAGCACGCACGCACGCACTCACACACACATGCACGCACGCACACACACACACACACACACACACACCTAGCCTATCTAGTAGCCTATTTAGTAGTCACATAGACCCTTGGGGGTACTACACAAGTGCGCTACACGCTTACGCTTTCGTTTCTCCTGCTTTTTATTTGTGCAAAGAGGCCAGCATTCTGTTAGGCCGGCGAAAACACCACGATGCAAGAGGCCTCTAAGGAAAACTAAGTGACATACCCTCAAATGAGGATGTGAAAACCGTAATCGGCGTAATAAGCCCAGTAGCCGTGGTTTACACACACACACACACACACACACCAAACAAAACACACACACACAAAACACACAAAACACACACACACACACAGAAAGAAAGAAAAAAAGAAAAAAACGAAAAATATGTGAGATGTAGGAATGTGATGGAATACAGTAGCTGAAAAACGGCTTGGATGGTGTGTGTGTGTGTGTGTGTATGTGTGTGTAGTTGGAGGGGGGCATTTTTAATTTTTTTTAAAAAGTAAAACATTCTAATAGTTCAGATAGGTCACCAAAAACAAACCAACCTGTTTCTATGTTGAAAACATATGTGATGTCAAGTGTGTTCGTTTTGTATATATATATATATCCCCCTTGGGGGTGGGGGTGGTCGTGGGGGAGACACCCCATCGATTGCATTGTCAAACTTTCTATATGCATGCAAATTACAAACGCAAACAGTAGGCTTTTATGTGTTGTTTGGTTGTTTTTTTTCGTTTCCTAAGTAGATGAAACTACGTACAGAATATAACATAATTATGCGCTACGAATGCACATCTGCCAGTAAGCCTTCTTGCCAAATTCCAAGCTGAGTATGTTTGTGTTTTTCTCTGCCCAGCAAAAACTCTGTGTTGTGTGTTTGTGTATGTATGTGTGTGTGCGTGCGCGCGCGCGCGTGCGTGCGTGGGTGCGTGCGTGTGTGATTATACTATACACACTTAAAGTATGGAAATGAAAACAACAAACCAAACAGACAAAGTAGACTGTTATATATCCTGTTCAGTGATAAACAACATCAGACGACAAAACCGGTGAAAACAAAAGTTGCTTTCTATCCTGTTCAAGGCAGTTCTGAAAGGCGAATGTGGCTATGCAAATGCAGAGGGGTAAAGTATCAATCCACACACACACACACACAAGGTTTGTGTGTATATGTGTGTGTGAGGGGGGGGGGGGGGAGGGAAGCAGTTGGTGTGGTTTTTTAAAATTTTTATTCTGTTTTGTCTTCTTTGTTTGTTTTGGTTTGGTTTTTCTTTGTTGCTTGTTTGTTTGTGTTATGACGGATATTTTTTCAAGATTTTTGAATTATTTGAATTGTATGGTCTAATATTTTTCTGGGTTTTTTTTTGGTTTTAATTCCACATATGCATATGTTATTTGGGTTTTTTTTTGTTTGATTTGTATAGTTTACCATAGATTAGGTTTTTTATTCTATGTCTGCATATACATTATCTTTTTTTTTCTTCTCGCTTTTTTTTCCTTTCTTTAGATAGATGGCTTGATGAAAAAAAGCAAATGCACTGCTTATTCAATGTACCATCTGAAAATAAAAGTTTGACTTTGACTTTGACACACACACACACACACACACACTCTCTCTCTCTCTCTCTCTCTCTCTCACTCTCTTCTCATCTCTCTCTCTCTCACACACACACACACACACACACACACACACACACACACACACACACACACACACACACACACACACTGTCTCTCTCTCTCTCTTGCTCTCTCTCACTTCTCTCTCTCTCTCTCTCACACACACACACACAACACACTCTCTTTCACGCACTCACTCACTCACTCACTCACACACACACACACATTCAACTAGCCTAGGCCCTAGCCTCTACCATCACCCTCCTCCTTTATTTTCTTCTTCTGCATAGTAGGCCTATAGTCTAGTCAATCCTTGCAAAAAAAGTGCCGAGAAAGGAACTAATTGCAATAGTAATAATTTTGTGATGATTGGATAGGAAAGTACCCAACTTTTAACATATCCAAAAAGTAGGACGATCTAAGTGTCGGAAGGCCACTTTTTTAAAGATAATGACGTCATGAAATTTAATTTTACTAATTTTCTAAAACTGTATGTAATATGGTCTTGTGACATATCGTTGGAAAGCTTTCGACATACTGATTACAGATTTGACAATAGAATCACCATTACACGCAAAAGAAAGCAAATATCGGTGAAAACAATCTGCACATGTTGAATATTTAGCATTTGCAGCCGGTCAGCATGCAGAATTACGGATACTTTCATGCATTTTACTAACATTTATTGAAAGTTTCTCACCTTTGTGTAGTCCCTGTGCCAGAATAAAGTGGTAGTCTCTCCTCGAAGATCAGAACTTTATAATGTGTATAAAATTAAACAGTGCAGGTAGAGGCAAACAGCACAGTTCAAATAAGTCACATTATTCCCGCATAATCAGAACAGTTTCCAATGAAGAATCATCACACATCTAATGGTTATGTAAAGTTCAGTTTATGTAGCACATTCTTGCTGGAATGAAACGAATAAGTAGAATCAATAAATATCAGGCACATCTGGTGAATCAAATTCATCCTCTTCCTGGGGAGTGGGTGCATTCAGACAGCTCAAGCCTCTGCATTGTCCACACGCCACAGAACATTGAAGTCCATGTCTTCTACATGTACACCGCTTTGAACTGCAGTCCTTTGTACAGCTGCAACGTATGACCTTCAGTAAATCCTCTGGAGCAGGAGGGAGATCAGTCTGCCGTGGTTCCAGCCGTCCAGACTCAAGTTGCCATCCCCAAAGCTGTGGGTCCAAATTCGACGAGGGATTGATCCACTCCTGAAAATCGAAGTTTCTATGATCGCTATGTCGGAAATGCAGTCTGTCAAATGAATTGCTCAGATAACCATTGTACACAAGTCAGGCATTGTTGTCATTACATTTACACAACAGCCCACAGCCCCATGACAAATTCCTGGCCTTGAATAATTTTTACAGGATCAAATCACATCACCCACACACCATCCAGCCCCCCCCCCCCCCCCTCCCCCCACACACACACACACCCACCCGTACACATATACACACATACACATGCGTGCACACACATACACATGCACGTGCACACACAGAGACACACACACGTGCGCGCGCATGCACACACACGTGTGTGTGTAAATTTTATGTACACAACTAATGAAATTTACCTGAACTTGGAGGTACACACGTAGACTGTGGTACCTGGCTGCAGCACTGGTAGGAGGGAGGCTCTGGATCTGCACAGATGTGGCACATAATGACACCTTCTGGATGAAGCGTTGGTAGCGAAGTGCATCAAGGGTACCCTCCATCCAGCCACTGTACAGGCACACAAGGGCCTTCTCTCCAGCTGAGATGATGGTGTCTTGGGACATCTCTGGTGTACAAAAGATGTGTGCCTGTGTCTTGAACTTTGGGTCAGACATTTTTTTCAGGGGGACACTTTTTCCTATTCCAAAAAGACGGGAGGTTGAATCACAGCCATTCACAGCATGGACAAATGGTAGTAGCTGGCATATTTCTTGTCCAAGGTTGTCTGCCAGCCACCTGATGTTGCATTCACGTTTTTCAGGTTTTGTTTTCTTGCCAGAGCGAATAAATATGTCTTTTTTGCTCTGCTTTGAATGGTGGAAAAGGAGCACCAGCAGATCCGTATCTTCCCCAATGACTGTTGTCTGATGGGTAGCTGCACGTTCCAATGCTGTTTTTACAATGAGGGTGTCAGCATCACCCTTTGCGTGCAGGACATGGACACCCCTGGAGATCAGTTCTTTGGACAGAAGATTGATGAATTTCTGTTTGTTTGTTGAATTTGACAGAAAAACTTCTTTCTTTGATGTCAAAAGCGTGTCGCCTGTAAATTGAACTGTCGGTCCAACGATTCCAGCAGAACGCCTGAGATGGGCTGTATCTTTTGTGGAAGGGCCACATTCATACCCATCAAAGACGACAGTGGGGCTTTTATAGCAATCACAGACAAAAGTAACATAGTTGCTGACAATGGTAGAGAAGGTGTCATGCTTTCTCCATGGTATCTTGTGCAGGAGAGAACCCCCATCCAGGACAGTCTTTTCTTCCTCTTCCTCATTTTTTTCATCAGGAGGATCTTCTTTCACTGCTGTCAAAATGGCGTCAGCTAGAGCAGACTTGTTTGCCTCTCGAAGAAGTCCTGTCCGATCAAATATGGAAGGAGGAGGAGAGGCAAGTTCAAACTGGAAGATGGATGGAATGTCCCAGTCTTGAGCTTGTTCAGAAGCTGCTGTCACAAGACGCTGAAAGAGCAACTGAGGATCTACTTGAATGCTTTCATCATCCACTTTAGTGCAAGCTTTAATGTTCATGGTGACAGCCTGATGTTTCTTTGTGAACTTGAAATCTCTCACAGCCACACCATGCATGGATTCCAGTATGGCATTGCCAATGGCGTCGGCCTTGTCTACGTTGACTGAGGGATCAGCTGTTACTCCAGTACTGATGTTTCTGAGTGACTGATCACCAACAAAGGGATTCCGGTCCAGCAAATAGTTCCAGATGGCCTTCATGTCTTTGTCATCCCTCATTTTCCTGCTTTCACCAGCCTCTACATGCTGCTGACTGGTACAATATTCAAGTCCTGTCACTTCCTGCAGGGCGTTACTCATATCAGCACAAGCTGGCATGGACAAAAGCCACCGTGTGCGTTGGGAGTCAGCCATGCCCCTTCCTCTTGTGAGACCACCTGCAGACTTCACACTCCTCATGAGGACTTGCTCAATAACCAGGTCACTGCTTAACCCAGCCCAGTACCTGTCACTTCTGCGCAGAACATGATATCCATTCTGAAAGGCATTGTAAACATCTGGGTGATGGTCTTTCAACTGCTGCATTTGCTGAAGATATAGATGCACCGATTTGGTGTACTGAAAGTGGCCAGCTGCAGCTAGGTAGGGAAGCATTCTGTACAGGGCATGAAGATGCAACATCCAGTTACCTGTCCTCTCTGCCTTTACAAATTGTCTGAGTATGTCAACCAGACGCATGTACTGAATCCAAAGACGGGACAGGCTGCCTTTTTCAAGGTGTGTTTGTGTTTCCAGAAGTTTGCTTTCTACTGATTCTATGAGAGCAATGTCTTTTTCATCCAACTCATCTACAGATTGATCCCTGCTGATGACTCTGTCATACAATGACAAAACAGCACAGACGCTTGGGTGAGTCGAGAGGCTGTCATTGGATGTTTCTTTCCCTACTCGAACTTCATTCATTTCTTCTGATGAGTTGTCATCAATTGGTGACGTCCGTGAAGGTGATGCTCTTTCAGTTTTTTCAGTGCCAGCAAGATCAGGTATGTCCATAGTTATGTTGAAGGCACCGGAAAGAACCAACGCATTCAGGACACTATCTACAAGGAAATGTCCCCGAACAGCTCTGGAAACAGACTTGCCACTGAGCATATGGGTGATGGAATTTTGAGCATAAACCACTTCCAGCACTTGTTCTAGACCAGATCCTGCCATGAGTTTTCCAATGCAGCCAAGATAACTCATTTGACAGTGAAATCCTCCCAAACAAAGGATGATGGAATGAAGGATACTGTTGATTGGTTCATTGTCAACGATTATCATTGCTTTCCACCACAGAGGCTGGTCAAAGGTCAAAACTGGCGTGCAGTTGTAACGGCTAGCTAGTGATGAGACAAAGTGCAGTGTGGAGAATATGCAGCTCATATTTGTGGGGTCCATGTCTATAATGGGAAGAAAAGTAAAGCTGCTCTGACCTGGATAATTTCCACTGCACACAGCTTGCATCATCCCTGACCATCCTGGACGTGGGGAACGGAGAGGCCAGGACACTTTCCATAGAAGATCCAGTGGCCTGGTTTTGTCTTCAACGTCAAAATCTTGTAATACCTCGTATGCCAAAGATAAATTAGCTGCAGAGTTTCCAAAGTAGCGAATTGGAACTCTACCAATTGCTGACATTGTCTCTGGTGATATGCTGAGATTACGATGAACGGCCTTACATTGTTTGTAGCCAGGGGTGGCTGCACCAATGATGCCCATGCCATGGAAGGTTCCAGTTCCATCGAGTGTCCTGATCGGATGATCGACATTGTCAGCTACAAACTGGATCCAGCTGTTGGGGTTCACGCCTACAAGATCTGTTCCCTGGTCAGCAGTAGCACACATTTCAAACAGACTGACCTCCTTGTATGAAGAGCAAAATCCAAGCTTGTGGACGCGTTCAACAAGGTCTTTGGAGCCAGTCTGCTGGTGCATGGCAACCCCAAGAGCAATCTGAAGGGGAGGGATGAGCACTGTTGGTCGTGCTGCCTGCATCAGTGCCTGACCAAGTGAAGCAATTTTCAAATCAGGATCTTTTTTTCTTCCCAGCAAAGTTCTGAGAAACAAATCCAACGAAGATGGTAAATAATCTAAATTATCAGTGATATTTGAAACTTCTGCAGCAGAAGGATACTCTGTTGTTGAGGTGTCCAAGTTCTTAATGTCTGATAAGAGAAGTTTTGCAGCTGTCTGAATTATTCTGTTTTTTTCTTTTTCTGTATCTTTCTCTCTTTTGGACTTAGCAAATTTCTCTAGGATCTTCTCTGCATTCGACCTTAATGTAATTACATTTTCTTTCCCTCTGATGCAAGTAATGATTGCTTCTTCACCGAAGTGACTTTCTATTTTCCGCCGCATGTATCTTTCTGAGTAGGGAGTGTCACCATGCAGGTACTCTTTCATCTTTCTACACAAGTCCATGACAGTGATTTGTTCATCGTCATTCTCTTTGAAATACGTCATGACACGCATGAAGGCGTCATCACGAGCTGTATCTACTGGTCTGCCTGCAGTTGCTGTGGTTTGTTCCTCTGAAGAATGACGGAATGTCAGAGGGATACATTTCATTGTTCTGAAATTGACACTGCACTGCTTGTGATACACAGCATCTGCAGCATGAAGGTCATTGACAACTTGCATTCTTCCACGCACACTTTCTGCCCATTTGTCCTCTGGTCCACGCTTAAAACAACTTTCTTCAATCTGCTGCTGGAAACTAAATGTCCGAATTTGATACACAGCTGTGTTTCCTTTCTTCCTGAAGTCACCAATGGACTGGCCACAGAAGAGACAATCAGAAGAAATATTAAATCTAGCTTGCTTTGATCGAAGAGCTGGGTTGTTTCTTTCATAAAATATATCTTGCTCTTCTCTCTGTCTCTTCAGATCTCGTTTGATGGTATGTACATTGCAATAAATATGCCGACATGCTTTATGTACACTTTGCCCTATGGAAAAGAGTTTATTGTCTCCTCTCAAACGGCATGCATTTTGGAGACCTGCTACACCTTTCTCAGTCTGCTTCACTACATCTTGGCTATCAGTCAGCAGTCTTTCTCCACATAACACACACACGCAGTCAGTCCTTTCATCTGAAAAAGAATGTAATCCGTCATTAGGTTTAATTTTTTGGTGAAAAGGCAAACAAAATTGCAACAACAAACAAAATGGAGGGAAAAAACAAAAACAAAACGAAACAACACACAAAAAAACACCCCGTCAGACACCATCCTTGCAACCAGATATTTTGATAAAATAAATTGAGATCATATGCACAGTCAGAGACAGGATACATTATTCACATAGAATGAAACAGAAGGACAGAAAGTGAGAGGGATGATGTGGCAAACTCTCACATACACTGACACACATGCTTTTTCTTTTTAATAAGAAAAGGGCTGCAGATAAGCATTTGCACACATTTTATGAATAATATTTCAAGCCCTTACCCTTGAAACTATAAATATTAACTACCACTCTTCATGTCAGCCTAGCTGGACGCTTTTACAGGAAGCACACAGATCTACTTTCTGCTTTGCTGGATCTGCAGTACATCAACAGAAAGGGTGTACCCCCAGTGTTTATACACACCCATCCAGCAGCTACTTTCTGTTGGCAGATTTTTCCGGCACCTGTCCTGTCCAGTGTTATGTGGTAGAGAAGACCTGGCTATGTTTATGAAAGTTAAACATACTTTCCTTCCATGAGAAGGTTGGAATGTGAGTGGATGTTGTATGTAAATCGTTTCCTGTATACTGGAACTGCTATGAGTGGTTTCACATGCCTTTCTTTTTAAAAAAAAATTCTCCTCTCCCACCCCCATGAGAATACTGAATGTTGAACCTGTTCTCCCTCATTCTCATTTTCAGCACACTATATAACACGTGTATCACTGTAAAACATAACACAACACAATTTTTCACTGATAGACAGAGAGGAAGACAGATACCCATCATTGTACAGCCAACTTAACAATCATCAAGCAATACAATGCAATGCAAACAGAGAGCCAATTTTGACAAAAGAAGTTTGCTATACATACAGGGCACTATCTTACTGTACAGACTATGAATTAGCCCATAGTGGACAGTTGTTTTTTATGCTATCAGGTTAAATGTACACATCATTGCAAAATAAACTACATATATCGTAAAACAAATAGCAAGTTACTTTTAATGTGTCTTTAATTTCAAAAGATATGTTATTTATACTCACCAAAATAAGAATCAATAGTGTGAGAATCCTTCTTGGCCATGGTTGTTTCTTGGATAAAAGTGGGTGGAGCCTTACCAAATAAGGGAGGATGCCGCGGCGTGTGAGGCAGGCCAGCTATAGCAAACGATCAGTATCAGAGTGCCAAATATTGCTTTTGAGCTTGTTTGTTTATTGATTTTCGGCAACTTCCGACACCTACTTTTTCCTACTTTTTTGATATGTTGTTTGTGATATTTTTATCTACCTTTTGCACCAAATTTGAAAACTATTGCAATTAGTTCCTTGGGAAATGCAAGGATTGACTAGACTACTATAGCCTACATATCAACTCCCTAACAGAAGCGTACCGAATTTCATCTAATCAGCATCCCTGCCTCCCCTCACTGCCTTTACTTTGCGCACACAGCAGGAGTCTGCAGTAGCTTGTTGGAGAAACTGGATACAGCTGCTGCTAGGTAGTAGGTAGGCCTAAGCCCAGTATATAAGATGGAAATCATGCATTGGGGCTATGGAGCATCTAACTACATACAGTACATAGGCTACCCATTTTGTTGTTGTTGTTGTTTTCTTCTTCTTCTTCTTCTTCTTCTTCTTCTTCTTCTTCTTCTGCTGCTGCTGCTGCTGCTGCTGCTGCTGATCCTCCTCCTCCTCCTCCTCTTCCTCCTCCACCTCCTCCTCCTTCTTCTTCTTCTTCTTCTTCTTCTTCTTCGAACGCTCAGACAGCAACTACTGTTTTCTGCCGTATGAGCGAAAGTGCTTTGCGCTGCCGTTAAGCGCCTGACAAGTCAGGCCCAGCGTATCCGACTTGGGCATGGGAAAGAACTGATCTTTTAAGTCTTTCTGCGGGAAAACAAAGAAAAGAAGGCAAGAGAGTAGACTAAGAAGGCAGAAAACAGACAAGAAGGAGGTGACAGGAAGAAAGGGAACATGGCAGGAAGAATGAGAGGGATAGAAAAGAGGGAATTCCTAGCACAGAACTTCCAGAAGGTAGGGTGCTATAATTATAGACTGACAGGCCCCTGACACATCCCCACGGGGGGGATTACCCATTTTCTCTGGCCTTCTTCACAAAATTGTTGACATTAAAACTAAGTGAATGATGTCCATCAGTAAAGATTTGAGTGCATGAACAAAATAGAAGAAAAGCTTAATGAGATGGCTTTACTGTTTAATTTATTCAGATACCGTCGTAGAAAAAGAGACAGAGGCTATTATTTTGTGTCTGTTTGAATATAAAAATGGATATAATTATGTACAAATTAAGTTGTTGAGCACACGCGCGTCTCACAGATGCTGGAGTTTTATATACAACTTGTTGTTGTTGTTGTTGTTGTTTTCCTGGGTGAGACGGAGGTTCGGTGTGCAATTTGTATTTAGCGCACGTAAAAGAACTCAAGGCTACGAGACAACTTTTGTTTGTTGCAGAATCCAACGGCTCTCATGGCAAAGATATATAGGCACAGACAGGAAAAAAAGGAGTGGTATCATGCAGAGATTGCAAGCTCCTCCTTTGCAAGAGCAGTTCAGGTTCATGCCCTGAACTCTGCCTTGATACAATGCAATGCAATGCAATACAATACAATGCAAGACGATACGATCCGATCCGATACAATACAATACAATACAATACAATGTAATATAGTACAATTTGTACAAAAAAATATTCCCGAGATATAAAACAGAGAATTCTCAACACACACACATACACACATCTATCTATCTATCTATCTATCTATCTATCTATCTATCTATCTATCTATCTATCTATCTATCTATCTATCTATCTATCTATCTATCTTCTTCTCATCTCTCTCGTCTCTCTCGTCTTCTCTCTCTCTCCCCTCTCTCTCTCTCCTCTCTCATCCTTTCTCTTTCTCTCTCTCTCTCTCCTCTCCTCTCTCTTCTCTCTTCCACTATTATATATTTGTGTCATTTGTAAACACCTTCAAATGGGGCTATGGCCTTTCTTGAATAAATATCGTTATCGTTATCGTTATCGTTATCTCTCCACTATGCTTTGCTGCTTGGCCTGGATGGTGATCTTGACTGTTTCAGAATACCTGTTGGAGCTATCCACCTGCCCTTTGCCTTACGCTTCCCTTACGATATATAAAGGGGGACGGGATAGCCTAGTGGTCAGAACGTTGCACCCGCAATCTGACGACCCGGGTTCGATTCCCGTTCAAGGGGGATATTTTCCCCTGGAGTTAACATCAGTGCCGACTCCACTCTCCCCAAAAGTCCTTCGGATGAGACTATAAACCAAGTGCTTATTCCATTATCCTCGATATAAAAGAATACAATTTTAAAAAATAAAATAAAATAAAGAAGCATCCCTATGATTCAACATGGTTTGCAAGTCTGTTTTTCAGCTCTTTCTTCCACACCCCCCCCCCCCCCCCCCCCCCTTTTTTTTTTTTTAACCACTCGACACGCTAAGACAACTGCGGGCGATTAAAGCCATACTTGGTGCAGTCAGTCAGTCAGTCAGTCAGGACCCTGGCTAACATACATTTTTACCACGGGGTTTCAAAGATTGTCCCGGTGATTGTCGTTACGTTACATTTGGAGGAAGCTATGAAAACGAGCCTGAGGGTTCGCTACCGTGACAGGATGTGATG
>CM054134.1:89450427-89465427 GCA_028751875.1 Rapana venosa | reverse complement strand
ATGTTGTAGATACTACAGCGAGGAGGGGACTGATAACACACCTAGACATTAGGGTCAAGAGTGTTGACCAGGGCTATCAGAGATAGCAGCACAGGGGATGAACTGCCTACATTTACTTCCACATCCTTAACCTACTTTATAAGGGACGGTTGCCTGTGTCGTTAAGAGGTTCTTGCCCTAAAGTGGACACGTTTAACAGAGATAAGAACTCCTCGCCCTCCTGGGTCTGGAAAACTTCCAGCAGGGAAAACAAAAAAACAACAACAACATACCCACCTTTCTCTTTGTCCGTCACCAGGTGGGTTGCTAATACACAGACTGCAAACTGCAGGATGTTCGATTCCAAATTTGACAATTCCTATTGTCTTTGTGGGTAAGTGTGTGAATGGGATAAAACAATACATTTTCCCGGGGGGAGGGGGAAGATAAAGCGTACTTTGTTTCACGTTCGCAGACTTGACTCCATTTTTATTGATGCAATGTTTTTTTAAAGGTATGATTTAGGTCGTGTTTTCGTGTGTGTTGATACAAAACGCTGCGCTAATCAGTTTTAAAAATAATTTCCATATGGGTTTCGACCAGGTTCGCGCAGTTGAAGACCTAAATCCAGTTAGCGACAAGAAAACCATTTAAGGACAATACAGACTGTATCAGAATGAAAATGACAACGCAGCAGTCGGCTTACTGTGTCCTGTTTGTCGTCAAGTACAAGTGCCCACACTTTTAGTTGGTAAGAATAAAGAGCCACCAGCCTAAAACTGCGCATAATCATGTCATTTCACACGCACGCACGCACACACACACACACACACACGCGCGCGCGCACGCACGCGCGCAGACAAGCACACACGCACGTATACACACATACGCAGAGAGAGAGAGAGAGAGAGAGAGAGAGGGTGTATAGTTTGGGGCCCATATGATGGGATAAGTGAGAAACATGTAACATGAGTAACTCAGATAAAACAATTGATAATAAATCGACACCGTGTGGGGAAAATGATGAAGATTAAAACTCACACACACATGCACGCACGCACACACACGCACACGCACGGAAGCACGCATGCAAACACACACACACACACACACTCTCCCCCTCTCTCTGTGAACTGGCCCAAGGGTTAAGGCCAATGTAGGCCTACATTGAATCACTAATTTTCAAAGTTCAGAGTTCTCTCTCTCTCTCTCTCTCTCTCTCTCTCTCACACACACACACACACACAACACACAGAGAAAGAGAAAGAGAGAGCGTATTGATATATTATAGGTTTGGGGCTTTTATGAAGGGATAAGTGAGACACATGTAACAGGAGTAACTCAGATAAAACAATTGATAATAAATCGACAGTGAGAGAGAGAGAGGGAGAGAGAAAGAATGAAGATTAATAGGCCTACACATCTATGTATGTACTTGAGAGAGAGAGAGAGAGAGAGAGAGAGAGAGAGAGAGAGAGAGAGAACACAATAATTGTGTCGAGGGTCCCATGTTAAAATTAAGTGAAAGGGTCTACTGAGAGAAAAGACAGCTGAACACACCTAAGACATGAACTCAAACAGATTTGTATCTTGATTGAACCCATGGAACTCCGTCAACTACAACAACTACCACCATGTGGAAAAAAAAGAAGAAGATTGCAAAGAAAAAGAATTTGAAGAAGAAGAATTTGAAGAATTTAAAGAAGAAGAATTTGAAGAAGAAGAATTTTAACAATTTGAAGAAGAAGAAGAAGAATTTGAAGAAGAAGAATTTGAAGAAGAATTTAAAGAAGAAAAAGAAGAAGGAGTTGAAGGAGGAGGAGAAGAAGAAAGGGGACGAGCAAGAGGACAAGAGGAGGAACAGGAAGAGGAGGGGGAGGAAGAGGAAGAGGAGGAGCAGCAGCAGCAGCAGGAGGAGAACAAAAGAAGAAGAAGAAGAAGAAGAAGAAGAAGGAGGAGGAGGAGGAGGAGGAGACCACTCCAAAAAAATCTCACAAACTTTTAAGATCACGTAAAAAACGAATTTCCCTATATACAGTGATGCTTATCAAAAACAGCAAACAACAACAACAACATCTTTTCAGAATCCAAAGTAAGAAAGTGTGCAGCTACTTCTTCGCAGTCTTATGGCTGTAGGACACAGTTTGTGTCCAAAATCACATAATTATTATATACAAAACATCCCAGCATTAATGAAAGAAGATATCATCGTGACACTGACCCGAGTGTAGATCATTGTCAGGCGCTTAAGGGCAGCATGACGCATTTTCGCTCACATAACAAACAACAATAGTTGCTGTCTGAGCCGTTCCACGATGAAGAAGAAGATTCGACGGGCTTTTCACGTGGTATGCCTATGATAACGCACCTGTGGGCTGTAAAAAAGCAAGTTATAGACGATATGCAATCTTGTCAGTATATCTATATCTATCTATCTATCTATCTATCTATCTATCTATCTATCTATCTATCTATCTATCTGTCTGTCTGTCTGTCTGTCTGTCTGTCTGTCTATCTGTCTGTCTGTCTGTCTATCTATCTATCTATCTATCTATCTATATCGTTTTGTTGTTGTTGTAAAACTGACGGGGGACGGGATAGCTCAGTGGTCGGAGCACTCGCTTTCCCCCAGCCAAGTTAAGCAGCGTCGAGCGTGGTTACCAGTTGGATGGGTGACCGTTTGCGCGCCTTGGCTTCAGTACAGTTCCCCCAGTTCACCCAGCTGTAAATGGGTACCTGCTCTCTTTAGGGTCAGGGAAGGTAAAGCAGCGAGGGAGAGGAGATGGGCGCCGCCCTCAATATGCTGGCCCTAGAGAAGTGAGGTCTCTGACGCCTCGCTCCCCTACGACCTTATAGGTTATGGGACTCCTTTACCTTACCTTTACCTTTGGAATGTGCCAAAATACCGAGTAAATCCCTGACATGTTACTTCTGGGGAAGGGATAGCTCAGTGGTCAGAGCACTGGCTTTTCCCTTTTAAGCAGCATCGAGCGTGGTTACCAAAATGGACGGGTGACCGTTTGCGGGCCTTGGCTTCAGTACAGTCCGCCAGTTCACCCAGCTGTAAATGGCTACCTGCCCTCTTTAGGGTCAGGGAAGGTAAAGCAGCGAGGGAGAGGAGATGGGCGCCGCCCTCAACATGCTGGCCCCTAGAGAAGCTGAGGTCTCTGATGCTTCGCTCCCCTACGACCAAATAGGTTATGGGAACACCTTTATAGGTTATGGGAACACCTTTACCTTGTTACTTATGATTATTATGTGTCTAAATAAAAACTAATGCATTCCATTGCCAACAAATCAGCTCACTCCAAGTTCAGCCAGCTGTAAACAGGCACCTGCTCTCTCTCTGTGTCTCTCTCTCTCTCTCTCTCAAGTGACAGGGAAGGAGGTAAAGCAGCGATGAAGAGAAAATGGGCGCCACCCTCAAGATGCTGTTCAGTAGAGAAACTAAGGTATCTGGCATCTCACTCCCCAAAGACCATAATCATGGGTTATGGGACACCTTTCCCTTACACAACAAAACAGTGACATATATTATTTACAACACACACACACACGCACGCACGCACGCACGCACGCACGCACGCACGCACACACGTTACACACACACACACACACACACACACACACACACACACACACACACACACACACACACACACACACACACACACACACGTTACACACACACACACACACACACACACACACACGTTACACACACACACGTTACACACACACACACGTTAACACCACACACACACACACACACACACACACAACACACACACACACACACACACACACACAACACACACACACACACACACACACACACATACACACACACACACACACACATAAACACACACACACGACACACAACACACACACACACACACACACACACACACACACACACAACACACCACACACACACACACACACACACTTACACACACACACACACACACACACACAGCACACACACACACACACACACACACACACACACACACACACACACCACACCACACACACGGTCTTGATGACATACGGCTGACAGAAAGTGAGGGAAAGGCACCCTTAGAATGCTCTATATCTCAAGACACGGGCATGTTCTTTGTTTCCTGGTGGGTCGCAAAGAGAAAAAAAAGACAGTACTAACAAAGCCTCAGACCCTTTCTTTCTTTAATTAAATCAGTTGCGACACCACCACCCCTCTCCCTCCTTGCGCACACGTTAAAACCCGTTCCGCTTTTCGGAAGAGTAGACCATTGTGTTGCCGGTGGGGAACGGATACCAACCAAATTTACACAACTGTATACATACACACGGGGACTAGATGTAAAAGAACAAAGCACATGAGTGCTTATTCCATTATCCTCGAAATAATAGAATAGAAGAAGAAGAAGAAGAAGAATATTGGCGAGAGACATCCTTCTTTCTCTTGCTATATCTCTGGGCACTGTTCTTTACCACATATGCCCTAGTAAAGGGAAAAGTCTTACAGAGCCACAGGCCTCTACTCTGTTTATGCTCTCTTTGTGTTAGCTGGCGGCTCTCTTTTCTCAGGGTAGGCCTAGTGTAGTGTCACATTTCACCAGTACAGTGTTCGGAAGAAAGGATGTGCGTGCGATACACTGACTGCGGATACTGGATGTGTACAAGCTTGGAAAGGGGATGGGGGAGAGGGGGGGGGATAGGGTTAGGGTTGGAAGGAGGTGGGGAGGAGGAGAGTGGGGATGAAAAGCGTGAGAGTTTTGAGAGCTGACAGACATGTGGTGGAATGAGGGAAAAACAACAACAACAAAACAAAAACAAACCACCACCACCACCACCCCTCCCAACAACAACAACAACAACAGCAACAATCCCCGACAAAAAAGGACCTCACTTGATTCAACAAAACAAAAACAAACAACAACCACCACCCCCCCTCCCAACATCAACAACAACAACAACAACAACAGCAACAATCCCCCAACAGAAAAGTACTCCACTTGATGATGATGAAAACATGCTTTGGAAGAAGATGCAAGTCTGTATCTTTTGATTCAAGAATGATACACATTAGGGAGCAATTGTCAGTAAATGTGTGTGTGTGTGTGTGTGTGTGTGTGTGTCTTTGTGTGTCTTTGTGTGTGTGTGTGTGTGTGTGCGCGCGCGCGCGCGTGTGTAATTTCATTCGTACAATAAACTGCTATAGTTAAGTCCAGACTTGTATTTATTTATTTAATTAATTTATTCTTTTATATCGAGGATAATGGAATAAGCACTTTTGTGCTTTTTTTTAACATCCAGTCCCTGTGTGTATGCGGTTTTATAAATTCTGTCATCTGTTCCCACCGGCACACAATGGCCTCCTCTTACGAAAAGCGGAACATGATTTAACGCGTGCGCAAGATGTTCTGCGTGCGTTCGCACACGGGACCTCGGTTTATAGTCTCATCTGTAGGACTTTTGGGGAGAGTGGAGTCTGCACCGATGGTAACTCCAGGGGAAAATATCTCCTCTGTGTGTATGTGTGTGTGTGTGTGTGTGTGTGTGTGTGATTTCATTCGTACAATAAACTGCTAAAGTGAAGTCCAGATTTGTATGATTATCATATTGTTTTGCAGACCACATTGAGTCGCGGCAGATTTCACTGTATAAAATTGGGGCTAATATCCCCCAGCAAGAACAAGTCGCCACACGAGCAGCAGCGCCACCCTCTATTTTTTAATTTTTTTTTTTATCCCGGTCTGTATGAGCACGTTTCATTGTCAAAATGTACCATTTTACCAAACATTCCTGTTGAACTTTTTAAGAATATCCTTGAGTTTCTTTTACCTAGCAATCTGTTTGTTATCATGTTTTGTTGTCTTTTAAATTAAAAAAAAATCTAGTTCATATTCTGTGACATTGTTGTGCTGTTATTCTCTGCCACTCATTCTAGTTTCAACTCACCACCAACATCCCCCCCCCCCCCCAAAAAAAAAAAGCCACCAAACCCCCCCCCCCAAAAAAAACACAAACCACCCACCCAAAAACCACCACCAACAACACACACAACAACCCCAACAAACAACCCCCCCACACAAAAACAACAACAACAACAAGAACAACAAAGCCCCAACTGACACTCAAGCCCCTTTGGGTGCATCCTCTGAGCCAAAAGTCATTTATATACCATTGTGGCCGGGGTTATCGATCAATATCACGCCGCTGTAAGACCACCAACCAAAGGAGTCCCGCTGGATAACTTGGTTGGTATTGGAAGAAGCCTGGTCTGAATACAGAAGCCATGCTCATAGGGACCCAACATAAACTTTCCTCTATCGCAAAAACTTCAATAGAATTCGGCAATACGTCAGTTCCTTTGTCCAACTCTGTGAAGTATTTAGGAGTAGTTCTTGACAACACACTCTCTATGAAAAAATTCATCACCCAGACCTGCCAGTCTTGCTACTATCAATTACGGCGCATAAGCGCGATTCGCAAGTATCTGTCCACTGATGCAACTTCCAAGCTTGTCACATCTCTCATTCTTTCACGTTTAGACTACTGTAATTCTCTTTTGGCTGGCCTACCAGCATCATCTATCCACTCTCTTCAACGCATACAAAACTCTGCAGCTCGACTGGTCCTAAGAAAGAAAAAATCTGAACACATCACTCCTCTTCTGCGATCTCTTCACTGGCTGCCTGTCTCACAAAGACTGGAGTATAAAATCAATACTCTCTGTTTCAAATGTCTCCACAAATCTGCACCCTCTTATCTCTGTAACTGTCTTCATCTGTACACTCCATCCCGTTCCCTTCGTTCAGCCGCAGATACTTTGTGCTTTCGAACACCCAGATTCAAACAAACCACTGTTGGCCATCGCTCCTTCTCTGTTTCTGGTCCATCCACCTGGAATGACCTCCCTCTTTCACTTCGCCAAAAGCCTTCACTTGATACCTTCAAATCCAGCCTCAAAACACACTTATTTCCTACCTGAGACTTTCCCCCCAAATATCTGTCCCTAATTTTCAACAGCATCTTTCACCTTCTAAGTGTTGTTCCAAGTGGTGTGTGTGTGTGTGTGTGTGTGTGTGTGTGTGTGCGTGTGTGCGCGTGCATGCGTGCATACGTGCGCGCGCATGGTTTTGAAATCTGTTGTTCATTATGTTTAATGAGAGTTGCATGCCTGTAAATGATTGAGTGCAAGCGCTTCGATTTGTTTGTTTTTTTACAAGATTCAGCGCTATATAAATTCCATATATTATTATTATTATTATTATTATTATTATTAATGTCACCTCAAAGGTTCTCTTCTCTTTCATACCCATTCCAAAAAATATCTTCTCCGCTTTATTCTGAGAAAACTGCTGAATTGAGCTTGGCCAATCACCCAGCAAGAAGTTCAGCGCTATATAAATTCCATACATTCTTCTTCTTCTTATTATTATTATTAAGAAGTTAACCAGTTTTGTGGCAGGAGCAGGAAACGAGATCTTTTGGAGAAAACAAAACAAAACCCAAAGAACTGACTGACTGTACCCAATGATTGAAGCAAAGATGGTTGCATAATCTCGACCTCGAGACTGGACAGAGTAAACATTACTGGACCAATCCAGTCCAGCATTTTAAAAAAAAGGTGTGCTAGTTAGCCTGTGGACTCAGAGTCAATGCCAGCCCTGAGTAAGAACATGAGTCAACGCATCCGGATAAGATAGTTGATGTATTCGGGTAATTGACTCAGTTTGTTATTCACGACTGACGCTTTCAGTCGATAACCGACGGGGTAGCCTGGTGGTTAGAGTGATGCGCTCGTGATCTACTGTACTGACCCAGATTCGAATCTCGTTCAAGAGGATTTTTTCCTCTGGGGTTAAGATCAGTGCTGACTCCTCCCCTTTCCCCAAAAGTCCTTCGGATGAGACTGTAAACCGAGGTCCCGTGTGCGGAACGCACGCAGAACATCTTGCGAACACGTTAAAACCCGTTCCGCTTTTCGGAAGAGAAGGCCACTGTGTGTGTGTGTGTGTGTGTGTGTGTGTGTGTGTGCCGGTGGGAACGGATGACAACATCAACAAAACTGCAGAAACACGGGGACTGTATGTAGAAAAGCACCTGAGTACTTATTCCATATCTTCGAAATGAAAGAATTTTCTTTTTGAAAAAAGCATATAATTATATTAATTTTAGTGAACCTCTGATGGACTGTACATAATTATGTTTGTTATGCACGTTTGGCATCTGCGTCATTAAGGCTCTTTCTCTCGCGCGCGTGTGTGTGTGCGTGTGTGCGTGTGCGTGTGTGCCGTGCGTGTGCGCGTGTGCGTGCGTGCGTGTGTGCGTGCGCGTGTGTGCGTGCGCGTGTGTGTGTGTGTGTGTGTCTGTGCCTGTGTGCGTGCGTGCTTGCGGTGTGCGCGCGTGTGTGTGTATGTGTGTGTGTGTGTGTGTCTGTACGTGTGTGTGTACTTATCTAATTCTTCTGTTCCTCGTGTAGAACTCCAAAGTTCACCAATGGTGGTTTTGCCTATGCCACCGTTTTCGCCCACCATCAAGGTATCCACATTCCCACTTCGGGGATGTATGCTGGGTATGTTCGTTTTTTTTCCCCGTAACCCACCGAACAGTGACACAAAGTATGGGATCTTTAACGTGCATATTTGATCTGCATGTGTATAATATACACCAAGGGAATTAAAGCACGGGCAGATCTGCACTTGAAGCTAACCTGGGAGATGGTAAAAATCCTGTCCTTTTTCTTTCCACAAAGCCCAGGCAATTTTCTTCCACAAAAACCAGGCAATTTTCTTCCACAAAAACCAGGTAAACTCTTTCTTCCACAAAAAAGACAGATTAACTCTTTCTTTAAAAAACCAACTAGGTAAACTCTTTCTTAAAAAATTTTTTTTAGGTAAACTCTTTCTTCCACAAAACCCAGGTAAACTCTTTCTTCCACAAAAAACTAGGTAAACTCTTTCTTCCACAAAAACCAGGTAAACTCTATCTTCCACAAAAACCAGGTAAACTCTTTCTTCCACAAAAACCAGGCAATTTTCTTCCACAAAAACCAGGTAAACTCTTTCTTCCAAAAAACCCCTAGGTAAACTCTTTCTTCCACAAAAAACAAGCAATTTTCTTCCACAAAACCAGGTAAACTCTTTCTTCCACAAAACCCAGGTAAACTCTCCACAAAAACCAGGTAAACTCTTTCTTCCACAAAAAACAGACTAACTCTTTCTTCCACAAAACCCAGCTAAACTCTTCCACAAGAAACAGGTAATTTTCTTCCACAAAACTAGGTAAACTCTTTCTTCCACAAAACCCAGGCAATTTTCTTCCTCAAAAGCCAGGTAAACTAAAAATCCCACCCCTGATATTTCACCAAGCACTCACCGAGATTCGTACCCACGACCTCATAGATCCATGGGGTTGAAGTCGAATGGTTTTACCCACTGGGCTATAGCGTCCGTCCCTGGTCTGTTTATGTATTGCTCAGTTGATTTACTGATTTAGTTTAATCACAGACTGTCATTTAGTTAGTTCACATAGTCAATCACGTTTTTGGCAGCAGCAGATAAGTGTGTGAATCATAATTATGAACTATCCGTGTTAGACTGCACTTTTTATCTGGTGTACTAAAAATGTCTACTACAGCTTATACCACGATAAATTACGTTCAGCCTTTGCCTAAGCAGATGGTGCAAATGGTATGTCCGGAATACGCTGATTCGTTACAATTTGCCTGCTTTGAGCTGAAACGTGGTAATTATACACAAAGTAATGAGAGTATGCAAAACAAAAGAAACAACAACAACAACAAAAAATAATGATGATAAACAAGGAAACTACTGGACTGGAATTCAAGCTAAATAACCCCAGCATAGTAGAACATCATCTTCTCTACTACTACTGCTACTGCTGCTGCTGCCGCCGCCGCCGCTGCCCCCGCCACGACGACGACGACGACGACTACTACTACTACTACTGCTACTGCTACTGCTACTACTACTACTACTACTACTACTACTACTACTACTGCTACTGCTACTGCTACTACTACTACTACTACTACTACTACTACTACCACTACCACTACTACTACTACTACTACTATTACTACTACTACTACTACTACTACATTGGTGACGACGATAGCGACGACATTACTACCTTCTTGGTCTTGATGTATTTGTTCATTCTTGGTGTATTTTCTCTTTTGTCATTTCCTTTTACTCTTTTCTCTTTCCACATATATTTTTTTTCTTTCAAACATATTGCTTGTGCTTTGGTGTTATTCTCCCCCCCCCCCCCCCCCCCCCTTTTTTTGAGGGCTGGATGAAAGAAAAAATCATTGTACTTAATCTACTACCCTCTTTAACCCTCTTGTTGTTGGATTCTACGGAGCTAAACTGCCTGTAGATTTTGAATTCTTTGAAGGTTTTCTACCTCCATCTGACTTACTTTTTTCCTAAGACAATTGTGTGTGTGCATGACAAGTTATCAAGCTGAAATTTTGTCACAAGCTAGGTATGTCTTTGTACTTGCATTTAGGCGCAAGTTTATGTGTCTGGTCACCAGATGTCCTTGTCATTGTCACCTTATTTGTCACCAATCACAGGTAAAAATATGGTATATATGATAAAACAGCAAGTCCTGCATGGATTTGACAATAGTTCAAGCATGTTAGTGTCGAATAAGGAAGTGATACCCAGCTGATGTGTTTGCCAATGGTTATGTGCAATAGTACTTCAAGGATGTGTCACACAATGTCCCCATAGCGCCTGTTGTTTTATGGTATGTCTTGAGGAGACAGAAGCTTTGTTTAACTATTTTTTCTTTTGAAAACAAGTCATATTCAATCAACATGTGACCTTTATACTGTACTTCATATCTGCGTGTGCTACCACATGTTTGTTAAGTGTACAGAAGTGTATTATTGTACATGACTGTCACACTGTCACCAGTGTCACAGCACCGGTGTGACAAATTCGAAACAACTCAGAACTTCTGTAACCCTACAAAATTTTAATGTTGGTAGCCTCTAAAGTAGTCGTAGAGGTGGCACAGGGTCACATCACATCACAAAAAGCACAAATTATGGATGTGTGTGTGTGTGTGGGGGGGGGGGGGGGGGGGGGGTGTACCCATTGCTCTCACCTGTCGAACCTTGGCAAACGGGAGACCTATTTTCTTTTCCTTCTTGCTATTTTCATTATCGGCATATCTGTTCATTTCTGCCATTGCAGTTTCAAAGCAAAAGTGTGGTAATAATGAGAAAGCAGTCAAAAGGCTTCGTTTTCAGGCGACTATGCCGCGGACCGGCCGGGAGGTCAAATTTCTCCACAGTTGTGTGTGTAGCACAGGTCAGGAATGTGCCCCATAGCACATTATTTTCAGGCTCACTCTTCTCCCTAACTGCAGCATTTCCTTCCTCCTCTTCCTCGTAAGCGTTTAATATCGGACTCACTTAACAATTCTCGTTCAAAAGTTTCTACTTCCAAGACAATAACCTTCAATTTATCGTCTTGCTAATCAGATGAATCGTGTGCTACTAAAGAAAACGCGATTTTTTTTCGCCACGATGCACCATTGAAAAGCTTTCCGGTCGCTGACTGTTATTTCTTCCTTCCCTCCCCACTACACGCATGTTAGTGGTCTAAATTTATCACTGGCACCGTTTGACACCCTCCCTGCATCGCCCCACCAATTTTCAGACACACAGTGTGAAAACCAGAGGTATGTGTGCGATGGAAAAGTACTGCCCACGTGGGCAGCACCAACTGTCGGCTGCGGTCGGATTGGAATCTAGCGGCAGCCTCCGTTACTGTCCTGTCGGGTGCGGCCGGATCGGGGACTAAAGGGTTAAATAAAATGTCGTATTTCGTAATAAAATTTCGTATTACGAATATCTTTATATAGTTAGGTTAAGTGTGATTTACCAAACCAAAGCAACATTTCCGGAACAAATAAGTATATTGTATCAACTTGTTGTGAATAAATTAGTTTGCGTTTACTTGTTTATTTTTGATTGATTTTTTTTCTATGGTTCATTTACCAATCTATGATTTGTCACAGCGCTTGTAGATTTGAACATTTAAAATAGGGTGGTTTTTGGTATTTGTTCCTTTTTATTATTTTTATTTTATTCTGTTATATCGAGGATAATGGACTAGGCACATATGTGCTTTCTTTTTTACATCCAGTCCCGTGTGTATGCAGTTTTGTAAATTGTCATCTGTTCCCACCGGCACACAATGGCCTACTCTTACGAAAAGCGGAACAGGATTTTAATGCGTGCGCAAGATGTTCTGCGTGCGTTCGCACACGGGGCCTCGGTTTATAGTCTCATCCGAAGGACTTTTGGGGAAGAGTGGAGTCTGCACTGATGTTAACTCCAGGGGAAAATATCCCCTTGAACGGGAATCGAACCCGGGTTGTCAGATTGCGAGCGCAATGTTCTAACCACTAGGTCATCCCGACCCCCAAATCGATATCGCTATTTGACGTGCCTTTCTTTGACTACGTTTGCGGTATTGCTTCGTTTGACAGCAGATGGTTTTTAGCGATGAGGATGAGGGATCAAAGGAGGAGAAAATCGATGTTGAGAGGGAAAGTGCAGGGGAAGCTGGCTTACGTACCGCCAGACTGTTACATTGAACAAACAGAGAAGTACATTTTCAAAAATAGATGTGAAACAGCGTGCACATGCGTTTTTCTGCGCACGCGCGCGCGTGTTTGTATGTATGTATGTATGTATGTATGTGATTGTGTGTGTGTGTGTGTGTGTGTGTGTGTGTGTGAAGTGTGTGTGTGTGTGGGAGGAGGGGTACATGTGTACTTGAAGCGCGTGCGTGCGTGAGTGCGTGTGTGTGTGTGCGTGTGTGTGTGTGCTCGCGTTTATACATCCGAGTAATTTCTGCAGTTACCCACGTGCATGCGTTTTGCGTATGTAGGGTCTATGAGCTTATGTCTGGAGATACTGTGGTTTGTGATGATGTGATAATAATGATGAATACATATTTATGCAGGTACGCAGAATGCATGCTTCCACCGTAGACAAAGCGGCATACAGCCAAAACATGCATGCCTACCCCATGCCACACACACACCACCACCACCACCTCCCACCACCCAAAACACACACACACACACACACACACACACACACACACACACACACACACACACACACAACACACACACCACACACACACACCTGTATCTACCTGCATTCGTGTTCTTCTGCCTAAGTGCTCGGTACACACACACACACAACACACACACACACCACACACACACACCACACACACCACACACACACACCACACACACACACACAGTGTGTGTGTGTGTTCAGTTGGCGAGATAAGACTGAACACACACACACACACACACACACACACACACACACACACACACACACACACACACGTGTGTGTGTGTTCAGTTGGCGAGATAAGACTCCAGCCAAAGTACACACACACACTCACTCTCTCTCTCTTTCTCTCTCTCTCTCTCTGCATCACACACACACACACACACACACACACACACACACACACACACACACACACACACCACAGAGAGACAGACAGAGAGAGAGAGAGAGAGAGAGAGTCACATGTGTGTTCAGTTGGCTAGATAACAGACCTCCAGCCAAAGTACAAGTACACACACACACACACACATAGCTAGGCCTACTGCATCCCAAAGCCATTAGTAGGCTTGGCCCTGAACCTGCCCATGCGGCTTTCATCAAGGGATGGTGGTGGAACACGTCTGCCAATTACCAAGGCCAGGGCAGGCCTCGGAACAGCCCTGGCACTACGGTAACCCGCTATTGTCAGAACCTCCAGGCCTATGCTGCCTTGACTCTCTCTCACAAGCATAGTCGCGGCAGATTTTTCTGCGTGAAATTCGGGCTGCTCTCCTCGGGGAGTAGGGCACGTCGCCACCCATTATTTTTTTTTTTTTTCTGACTTTTTTTCTGTCTGCGGGTGTTTTGTTTCCTTATTATCAGAGTGGCTTTTATCCTACAGGATTTTGCCAGGGACTTACTCTCTTGTTGCCGTGGGTTCTTTAATGATCGCTAAATGCGTGTTGCAGAAGGGATTTAGGTTTATTGTCTCATCCCAAATACTAGCACCCAAACCACCACTCACGGTCTAGTGGATGGGGGAAAAGTTTGAGCCTCTCACGAGGATTGAACCCATACCGGCATGGAACCTGGACCTTTCGTTTTCTAAGTAGGGGCGTAACCATTAGACCACCCATCCACCTTATATGGTCGTTTTTTCCCTGTCCTGAAAACAAATAGTTTTCCTCCTGTTTATAGAACCTTTGTCAGGGGTTTTTAAAAATTTTTCCTGTGATTTTCTTTCCCATTAAAGGAATGTAAATACCAAAACTTCAGCCATTTTGTGACAGCTTTAATTTTTTTTAAAAAACTTTCCGTCATCCCCTTATTTGATGGGGTAACTCTTTTAGTTTCTTTCAAATAATGTATAGCCCTTTTTGTTACTTTCAGATCTGTGTAACTCTTTTAGTTTCTTTCAAATAATGTATAGCCCTTTTTGTTACTTTCAGATCTGTGTAATTCTTTTAGTTTCTTTCAAATAATGTATAGCCCTTTTTGTTACTTTCAGATCTGTGTAGCTCTTTGTGTTTCTTTAAAATCTGTATAGGTCCTTTTGTTACTTTCAAATATGGGCAGTTGATTAGACTTAAGTTCTCTTTTAACTGCTTGAAGAGTCGTTAGAGAGCAGCACTTGGCTTGCAAGGCAACGTTTTGTGGGCAAGGTGGACCTGGTGGAGCCTGATTTCTTTCCAGACAGTAGGGTGCTTGCTGGGTTTGTTGGTGCATGGTGTGCTTAAAGGGTTTTCTTGTAGCTAACTGGATTAAAGCCTTTCTGCTGCGCAAACTGGTTCCATACGTAACTGGAAATAATTTTTAAAACTGCTTGGCTCATTGTTTTCATATCAACCCATATGAAAAGACGACCCAACAATAATGCCAAGGAAGAGGTATTTCAGAAATAAAAA
>CM054134.1:89400427-89445427 GCA_028751875.1 Rapana venosa | reverse complement strand
GGGAGGGAGAGCTACAAATTTAATTACGAGAAATTTGGTACGCTGGGATCACAGCCTGGCAGGCATATTTTCATGCATGTGCGTGTGCACGCACACACGCGCATGTATGTGCACACCGCATACAGCGTAAGAAGAACCCCCTACCCCCTATCCTCTCCTCCCTCCCAACACATTAACACGCACGCGCGCGCGCACACACACACGCGCACGCTCACAGATACACACATTTACAAAACTGCTTACACACGGGGACTAGATGAAAAAAAGCACCTGAGTGCTTATTTCATTATCCTCGAACTAAAAGAATAAAACAAAAGAATAAAATACAGATAAAATTACCACACAACACACACACACTCGCGCGCGCGCAAGAACACAGATACACACACATACAGAGACATACACAGACACACACACAGACACAGACACACACACACACACGCCCGCACGCACGCGCGAAGATAAAAACCACAGCAATTTCAACATCAGATGTGACCTATTCAGACAGGCGGTTGGTTGCTACTAACACATACGGGGCTAACACATATAACACATACACGCGGCTGGTTGGACACATACTAAACAGAAATGGTGACCGCGCTGATTCTGTAAGTGGTGACAAGACAGCTGGACCTCTCCGCTCGAAGCCATGGAAATTCAATCCCACCTCTTAAAACCAACACTCCCGTGTGAAGTTTTGAAGCTCAAATAGGCTAAGGCCACAGTTTGTGTTCTATATAACTTTTAACTTGGCGTGAGCAAGTAAGAGGGTGGCAGAGCCCATCCTGCTCCATATTGCAGGGTGCATGCTGGGTATATTCGTGTCATCCTGTCCATGCCACCGACCCAAGACTGGTCCAGTCTTCTATGAAAGATGGATGAATGGAATTCAACGTACACACGTGTTGTTATACGAATGTTTCTTCTTCTTGGCGGAATACTCTGGCAGCAATTATTGTTGTCTGTCATATAAGCGAAAATGCCTTGCGCTGTCGTTAAGCACCTGACAAGTCAGGCCCAGCGCATCTGACTTGGGTGATGCCAGTGTTTGAGGAAGACCTGTAATAATTATGAGACCTTTCTGGTTTTTGTGTGTGTGCCAAAGTTGAGGCAAATGAAAACATGAATCCCTGCTTCTAACAAGCACACCATACAGTGGAGTTGTATTACAGATTACAGCCCTTCCACCCTCAATCTTTTAAGTTGCCCAATAGGGAAATTCTGGGTGTGAATCTGGTCACATTACACTCCCTATTGAGCTCAAGGTTTTCCTCAGCGCTTTCAACTTGTGCCTTGGGGTCTGACTGACAAATTAGTGACATGTTTGTGCAGAGTGTAAAACTAAAAACCTTTTTTTTTTTTAAGCGGACGTGTACTCCTTGACAGTTATTTGTCAGTTGTCTACTTCTCTCTAAACTATTTTTTTCGTGGTTCGTTTCTCTCTGAACTATTTTGTCCGTGGTGTGTTTCTCTCTGAATTATTTTGTCCGTGGTTCGTTTCTCTCTGATAACTATTTGTCCCTGGTTTGTTTCTCTCTGAACTATTTGTCCCTGGTTTGTTTCTCTCTGATAACTATTTGTCCCTGGTTTGTTTCTCTCTGATAACTATTTGTCCCTGGTTTGTTTCTCTCTGATAACTATTTGTCCGTGGTTTGTTTCTCTCTGATAACTATTTGTCCCTGGTTTGTTTCTCTCTGATAACTATTTGTCCCTGGTTTGTTTCTCTCTGAATTATTTTGTCCGTGGTTCGTTTCTCTCTGATAACTATTTGTCCCTGGTTTGTTTCTCTCTGAACTATTTGTCTGTTTGTTCCTCTCTGAACTAGTTTGTCAGTGGTCTGTTTCTCTCTGATAACTATTTGTCCGTGGTCTGTTTCTCTCTGATAACTATTTGTCCGTGGTTTGTTTCTCTCTGATAACTATTTGTCTGTAGTTTGTTTCTCTCTGAATTATTTGTCTGTGGTTTGTTTCTCTCTAAACTATATTGTCCGTGGTTTGTTTTTCTCTGATAACGTTTGTCTGTGGTTTGTTTCTCTATGATAACTATTTTGTCCGTGGTGTGTTTCTCTCTGAACTATTTGTCCCTATGGTGTTTCTCTATGATAACTATTTGTCCGTGGTGTGTTTTTCTCTGATAACTATTTGTCCATGGTTTGTTTCTCTCTGAAAACTATTTGTCCGTGGTTCGTTTCTCTCTGAAAACTATTTGTCCCTATGGTGTTTCTCTATGATAACTATTTGTCCGTGGTTTGCTTCTCTCTGAACTATTTGTCTGTTTGTTTCTCTCTGAACTAGTTTGTCAGTGGTGTGTTTCTCTCTGATAACTATTTTGTCCGTGGTGTATTTCTCTCTGATAACTATTTTGTCCGTGTTGTTTCTCTCTGATAACTATTTTGTCCGTGGTTTGTTTCTCTCTGATAACTATTTGTCCTGGTTTGTTTCTCTCAGAACTATTTGTCTGTTTCTCTCTGAACTATTTGTCCGTGGTATGTTTCCCTCTGAACTATATCATCCATGTACATGAACAGGAACATCAGACCCTATGAACATCATTATGCAACTTGAACTTGCTGGTACTATATTTTTGTGTGTCTGGGAAGGGACGGAAAACTACTGTGTGTAAATCCTGGCTAATCCCGGTTCAGGATTAAAGGGGGGGGGGGGGGGGGGGGGTAATTTAATCCCGAGTGGGGACTAAGAGGGTTTTAATTTAAACAGATGGAAAACAAACACGCATATCTTAAATCATAAAAAAGGTCATATAAACAGCAAGAGATGGGGTTGTTTTTGTTAGAAATACCACGAAAGTACTAGGCTTTTCCGTCCATCTGCGATAGCTTTGTAGCAAAAAGGCTTCATCATAATTATAAGGTCATAAAGCATGTCGGCTGCTTTCGACGACGTGATAACAGCCATTGTTTCAGGAAGGTGGTGTGGCTTAGTCTGGCTTCATCAACAGACTAATCTGAGTCCTCAGTGTCAGTGGAAGGTTCAGTTGACATCGTGCGTGGATGAGTGCAGTGTGCGTGCATGCGCGCGCGCGCGGGCGTGTGTATATATTTTCTCCCCCCCCCCCCAAAAAAAAAAAAAAAAACCAAAAAAAAATCCCGAAAATACAAGCAAATAACAACAGGGTATGACAACAAGCGGCCTCCTAGTGTTAGTTCGATAACATTTCTTTGCCGTGGCTGATAGGCCACCGAGATTGGGTCAGGCGTCAGTTGGCCTGGCTGCTAACTTGTGCAACAGATGCTGCAAGTAAGCTCTGGTCTTTCCGGTACATGATATTGTCATCGTTTTGTTTGATGCAAGAATCCAGCATCGAATGAATACATACAAGCGTTGGATCAATACGGTTGCAGTAGGTAAGGGAAGCCTCAGGACTCTGTGTGTGTGTGTGTGTGTGTGTGTGTGAGGGTGGGAAGCAGATGATCGTTTTGTGAAGAGTTCAAGGACCAGATGGCTTTGTGGGCTAAGACAGTGTAAGGCGTCCCCTATCAGCAGATGACAGCTTCGTGGTTCAAACCTCGTCCTAAGCCGACCTTCCCCCCCCACCCTTCCTCCTCCACCCCAATTTTGAGTAATGGCATGAATGAGAAAGAATAAACAGATCTTAAAAAATACGAGAAACAAGATGACTGATTTACAAACAAAACCAAAATAGACAACAACAAAAAAACACCTTGCATGGGGCACAAAACACATCTTGTAAACCTGCTTTTAGCAGGTGTAAACGGTAAAGGAACCCAAGGCAAATTCACGTCTATTAACGGACGGGAGGGGTGGGGCTGGGGTTGGGGGGGGGGGTGGGAATCAGGCTCTGCTATGCCGACGCGTTTTCCTCATGAACAGTCAGTAAGCACAGGTACATCACTAGTTGTATGTTGTCCGTCGTGTTCGACGATGACCTCCAAAACAGCAGAGGAGGCAGCTGCTGTTTCGGAAATTGGGCAGAAATTTGATTATAGTGGAGATGCCTTGCCCACAGCACATCCCCACTCTCTCGGCCAAGAGGGCATAAGGACAGTCAGCGTTGGAGATGTTCTCCAAAGGCCAACTAGCCCCCAGGACTGCAGCACATAAGGACTGTGCAAGTCAAGCCTCCTAGTCAGAGAGTCATAGTCGATCACTCATAGGCTAAGCTGTAAAGTGGAATTCCATGAGTGGGAAAGCCACTGGTCACACAGCCTCTCACTTTGCTGTTGCCCCCAACGTCAATGGTTTAATCAAGAACTGTGATAAAGCCCAGGCGCTGACGGCAGCACTATGAAAAGCTACACAAATCAAGCATGCTAGGAAGAAGGAAAATTGCTTCAGAATAATGTTGTCGTTTTATTTTTTCTTCTATGCTATGGTCAGGAGTCACGGATACTGTACTATCCAACAAAGGAAGACAAATTAAAACAACTTCCAATAATTTCGCCCGCAGATAGGGGACAGATTTGATCCAAAAAACAACCCCCCCCCCCCCCCCCATCCCCAAACCAAACCATACCCACTCAAAAGAGGAAAAGAGATTTACAGAAAATAGCATATATAGGCCTACACGCGAACTTATCAACTCTCTCTCTCTCTCTCACCTCGTAGTGAAAGTTAAAGTCAAAGTCAAACTTTTATTTCCAGATGGTGCATTGAATAAGCGATGCATTTGCTTTTTTCATCAAGCCATCGCGCACGCGCGCGCGGGTGTGTGTGTATGTGTGTGCGCGCGTATGTGTGTGTATAAGAGAGAAGAGAGAGAGAGAGGAGAGAGAGAGAGAGAGGGAGAGAGAGAGACAGACAGACAGACAGACAGACAGAAAGAGACAGAGAGTACACTGAGAATTTCAAATTTTCCTTGTTTCATATTATCCACCCCACCCTCCTCTCATACTTCCTTATTGATATCATGTCTTTTTTTTCCTCCTGAAGAACTTTTCTTATGCACACCCGATTGATTAAACTTTTTTTTTTTTTTGGTCAGGAAAGGGGTATGAAGGAAGGATTAGAGAAGGTAAGACAGTGCATGATCTGACTCATCCACAGTTATCACATTTTACATCAAGTGTGCAGAGTTGGGGTTTTTTTTTGCATGCGTGCAGTGTATAGACACAATGATCACATGTTGCGTCATTGTTGATCAATGTCCAGGTTGTGAGCAATATATATTGCCGTAGCCTTGGCCCATGCTTAAAGTTTTCTCAGTGATTGATTTAAGCCAAGTGCCTTTCAAAGCCTCCATTGTATAATGTTTTTTTTTGTATTTTGAAATATTAGCTTGCGATTGTCTGTAGCCTGACAAGCCAAACCAGGTTATCTCCAGTGGGCCCAAAGAAGGCACTAACCTGGTTTGGCTCTAATGTAGCGAATTATAACAACCTGCACTCTCCTTCTAAGGAGAAAAAAGAATCCTCTGAAATCCGAGTATGGCTGCTTGTATGACGAGGTTTTGTTTGTTTGTTGTATTTTATGGTCCTCCGCTAGAGCTCCAAATTTCACCAAAAGTGAGATTGTGCTATGCTTCTGTTGGTTCCCCCCCCCCTCCCCTCCCTCTCTCTCCCCCCTCCCACACACAAGTAAGGTGGCTGCATACCAACTTCAGGGAGGGTGAGGTATTTGAAAAGAGTCACATACAGACATTTCTTACCAAGTACACAACGTAGCAATCTTACCGAGACTCCTAAGATAAAGCGAATGAGTCTGGCTGCATAATCTGGATGACCCCCCCCCCCCCCCCCCCCCCCCAGAGTGTTAAGCTGGTGAACGTGCAACAACAACGACAACGACAACATAACAGCAACAATAACAACAGCAACAACAACAACAATATTAATTTTATTGTGAACTACATCCTTTAATCTCTCACCTATATATAGTTCCCATTACACGTTGTGGAATGTCCCTGCTGATTTGTTCATTGTTTTATCAAGATAGACTGGCACACACACATACATACACACATACAACACACACACACACACACACACACACACACACACACACACACACACACACACACACACACACACACACACACACACACACACACACACACACACACACACACACACAAACTCGCACGCACGCACGCAGGCACGATAGGCCTATCAGCTGAATTCCAGAAGATGTCACACTTGGAACATACCGTTCATATACTAGCTTTTAACAACTCTTAGACTATGGGATCTTTTTGTTTTTGATTGTTGTTGTTTGCTTTTTTTGTTTTTGTTTCACTTATATGCAGATAAGGATGTTCCTTTTTGTCTTTGGTGTTTGTTTTTGTTTGATTTTCTTCCTTATCAAATAGTGTACTTTGCACATTAAAATTTTTTGGGGCCAGATCTTTTATTTTCATTCTTCTCTTTTCTTCGTATATTTATTTTTCCTCTTTTTTGGGGGGTGAGAGGTGGGGGGTGGGGAGGGGGGTGGGAATGGGGGGAGAGGAAATAAGCGAAGCTAACATTTTCTTCCAGTGTTGCCAATCAATCATATTAAGAAAAATAGCTGCGTATGGAGAGTGTGTTTTGTGTGTCCATAAATGTACGGCGAACGCTCACAGTTCCTGTCTGGATTTATTGATGGTCTGGTGTGTGCTGCTGCGTGCAATCACACACTGGGCGACTTTTGAGTACAACTGTTCTGGGGTGAACGTGATAGCTGGTATAAATAAAACACAGGACTGTAGAACAGACATGGTCTGGTTTTCACCTTGGCAGAGCTAGGTTGCATTTTCCTTCAGTGGTACATTGTTCACACACACAGATACAGATACAGACACAGACACAGACACACACACAGACACACACACACACACACACACACACAGACACACACACACACAGACACACACACACACCTCTCTCTCACACACACACACACACACACACACACACACACACACACACACGCAAGCACGCACGCACACACACCTTTATCGGGCTATGAGTTTGTTTTTTTTTATTAAAAAAAAAACCCACCTAAAACCCCAACAAATCCCCCCCCCCCCCCCCCCCCCCCCGCCCCAACCCCAAAACAGACTGAAACAGAATTTAAGTTTGAGAATCTCCCTCATATTATCCGATTGTTTAATATTAGCTCATTACATCTCCGGCTTGACAAGCTACGTTAACAACCAACAAACAGACAGAACTATCAGCGGACCTTCCAAACTAACCAGACTGAACAGGAAGCGCAACTTTTACAACTGTTCACCACGATAAAAACCACATGTCATGACAATTTCTGCTAATTAAAACCAGCAGCCCAAAAGCTCCTCACGAGAGTTGAACCAGCCAGGAGGTAAAAACAGCCCTTGGCAGTTGCGTATGCCAGGATGAAATGTAGTCTATTGTTGGGTACAAGAATGAGGAGAAAAAGAAAAAGAAAAGAAAAAAATGAGCTTTAAAGTCTCCTTGAAAACGGAAACAGCTCTCCTTTTCTTTTAGCTTATCATGTCTTGTTTATTTTGTTTCTTCTCTGTTACATTCTTGGGCATTGAGAAAAAAATATGATTGGTTTTCCCGTCGTATTCTTCTTCTTTTTTGTTCTACTCTTTCTTGTTGATTTGGTTTGCTGTTGTTTGTTTTTTAATAATTCTTTTTCTGTTTCTGTTCTTCTTGTTCTCTTCTTGTCTGTTTGTTGTTGTTGTTTTTTTCTTGTTGTTTTTTGTTTGTTCTTTCTTCTTCTTTTTCTTCTTCTTTCTTCTTCTGTCTTTCTTGCTTCTTCTTCTTCTTTCTTCTTCTTCTTCTTCTTCTTCTTCTTCTTCTTCTTCTTTCTTCTTCTTCTTCTTCTTTTCTTCTTTCTTCTTCTCTTCTTCTCTTCCTTCTCTTCTTCTTCTTCTTCTCTTCTTCTTCTTCTTTCTTCTTCTTCCATTCTTCTCTTTCTTCTTCTTCTTCTTCTTCTTCTTCTTCTTTCTTCTTCTTCTTCTTCTTTTCTTCTTCTTCTTCTTCTTCTTTTCTCAAACCCTTCCTTCTCCTCCTTCTCCGTTTTGTCTGTGTACGTATGTTTTTGTTCGTTTATAATCGCTTTTGTCTGTTTGTTTTGTTGTTGTTGTTGTTGTTTGTTTTAATTTCTTTGGAAGACCCAGCTATCTGAACTGCAAAACTGGAAAAAAACTTATATTATTATGCCTGAACTTACGAAATCGTTTTTGCATCTATCTATCTATCTATCTATCTATCTATCTATCTATCTATCTATCTATCTATCTATCTATCTATCTATCTATCTATCTATCTATCTATCTATCTATCTATCTATCTATCTATCTACAATCATTTTTCTTCCTTGAAGGTAACAGCACTCCACTTTCCAGATCAGTAATATTCATTACAACAACAACAGCAGCAGCAGCAGTGGCATTAACAACAACAACAACAAACAATATTTGCTTCATGTGTGAGTGTGTCCTGATATAGGAGAAGTACTGGAATGCTCCATGGTGGCTTCTATCAGCGATGATAACCTGCTGTTTTCCTTGAACAGGTAAGTGCAACAGCAAAACTGGTCCTTTTCTTGCCTGCTGAGAAGTCGGCCAACCCCCGAACAGAGCCTCAATTGTTTGATGTCAGCTGGAGTGCTAATACAATACTGCCTTTGTGATACGTGGAAAGCGACAGTAGGCCACAATCATTGAAGTCAGTGAGGTTCTATCTAGTAGATGGTGGAGATTTATAACTTCAGTTAAAAAGAATAAGACATACATTCCCCACCCCCCTTTCCCAAATCTTTTATTCAACTACCGGAAGCAAGTTATGTCCAAAGTTAGAAAATATATTTGTTTATTCATCCTTTTTTTTGTGTTGAATGATGAAAGATACTTATCTCTGCCAACTATGAGCGCAAAATGAGAGCTAACGTTGCGTTTAAGAAAAACAAATCAGATGCAAGGTAAAATCAAACCAAGTATAAGCCAGGCCGCTCTGAAAATATGGACAGCGGTGCACCATTTTTTCCCTATCATATACAACGCAGAAAGACCTAGAAATCCCCCCCCATCCCCCACTAATAAGCATTATACAACTCTGATCACCTGAGCAAATAACAACATCTTGCAATCTAAGAACACCTCTCAACTTTCCTTCTAAAAGAGTAAACAAAACTGATTCCAAAACAAACCAATCAAACCCAACCGAGCAGAAAAAACGACAGGTAAGCAAGCACAACAAAGAGATAAACAACAACAAAAAAAACCCACCCCAAAAACAAAACAAAAACTCAACCCAAAGCAAACCAAACAAAGAGTTTAACGGACAAACAAACAAGCACAACAACAACAACAACAACAACAACAACAACAACAACAACAACAACAACAACAACAACAACAACAACAACAACAACAAAGCACTATACACATCTCAGACACAATATGGAATTGTACGGCTTACAAACAGTGCAACGCATTTTCGCTCATAATGTTATGAAAGACACTAATAGTTGCTGCCTGAGCGTTCGACGACGACGACAACGACGAAGAAGAAGATGATGCCCATAAATAATCACGAAGCAATAATTGTAGAATACATTAACTTGAAGATTTTTTCCACACAGAATGGTGGCAAACATTGGGGAGAAAAAAAAAGCAGAAAAAAGAGAGCATGAGAGAGAGAGAGAGAGAGAGAGAGAGAGAGAGAGAGAGAGAGAGAGAGAGAGAGAGAGAGAGAGAGAGCTCATCTCCACGATTTTACTTTTATTTGTTTTTTATTTTATTCTTTTATATCGAGGATAATGGAATAAGCACTTATGTGCTTTTTTATATTTACATCCAGTCCCCTTGTGTATGCGGATTTGTGAATTCTGTCATCTGTTCCCACCGGAACACATTGACCTACTCTTATGAAAAGCGGAACAGGATTTAACGAGTGCGCAAGATGTTCTGCGTGCGTTCGCACACGGGACCTCGGTTTATAGTCTCATCCGAAGGACTTTTGGGGGAGAGCGGAGTCTGCACTGATGTTAACTCCAGAGGAAAATATCCCCTTGAACGGGAATCGAACCCGGGTCGTCAGATTGCGAGCGCAATGTTCTGACCACTAGGCTATGCCGTCCCCAATGAAGGCAGCAGTACACTGCAGGTCCTGCAAGTCGCTAAGCTCCTTGGTCACTGGGGTAAGGGTGGGGTGGGGTGGGGTGGGTCAGCCAGTCAGGCCAGAATCTTCTTCCTTCCAAACCCTGCACGTAGTGTGGGCGGGACTGCAACATGTGTTCTGATGTCTGGCTGCCAATCATGCGAGGACGCTGCTCTGTATGACCTATGCAAAGCTTTATGTTCATATAATAATAAGGAACGCCAATCATGCGAGGATGCTGCCCTGTTTGACCTACGCAAATCTTTATGTTCATATAATAATAAGGAACGCCAATCATGCCAGGACGCTGCTCTGTATGACCTATGCAAATCTTTATGTTCATATAATAATAAGGAACGCCAATCATGCGAGGACGCTGCTCTGTATGACCTATGCAAAGCTTTATGTTCATATAATAATAAGGAACGCCAATCATGCCAGGACGCTGCTCTGTATGACCTATGCAAAGCTTTATGTTCATATAATAATAAAGAACGGCAATCATGCGAGGATGCTGCTCTGTATGACCTATGCAAAGCTTTATGTTCATATAATAATAAGGAACGGCAATCATGCGAGGACGCTGCTCTGTATGACCTATGCAAAGCTTTATGTTCATATAATAATAAGGAACGGCAATCATGCGAGGACGCTGCTCTGTATGACCTATGCAAAGCTTTATGTTCATATAATAATAAGAGAACACAAACACTTCATGCTGAGTGACGGAAAACAGGATGTTTCTATCATGGAATTTTGTGTGTGCATAATGTGGGTGGGACACTACAGGGAATGAAGGAAGGACGGCACCCCAGGGGCCAAGTACTTTCACGCTGAATTTATGTAAATAGATTCACTCTGTGATTTTTAACTGGCTGAAAGGATTCGCTGATAGAGCTGATAGCTGGTGAAGTTGACTCCAAGAATACAAAGAAGTACATTTTTGTCCAAAACATATTTGAAAAGTGTGTGTGTAAGGGCGCGCGCTGTGTATTTGTAAGTGTGTTTTTCTTTAATTTAACATCTTTTCACATTAAGTGATATTAGACAAAATGTGTGTGTGTGAGTGTGTCTGTGTGTGCGTGTGTCTGTGTGTACGTGCGTGCTTATGTGTATGTATGTTTTGTTGTTGTTGTTGTAGCTTAACATCCAGGGGGTCATCCCAAAATATTATCTCTCATTCACAACGAACACCAGGGAATCATTGTGAGACCGTAAGCACACACTAAATGTTGTGCGATCACCAGACACTTTTCTCCCCCAAACAGTATTCTCCATTCTCCACCAGACACCATTCTCCTCCAGACGACATCATTCTCCCCCCCACCACCACAGCGTTCTACCCAAACAACATTCTTCCCCAGACACAAGACAGCATTCTCCCAGGGACACCAGACAGCATTCTCCCCCAGACACCAGACAGCATTCTCCCGGGACACCAGACAGCATTCTCCCCAGACACCAGACAGCATTCTCCCCAGACACCAGACAGCATTCTCCCCCAGACACCATTCTCCCCAGACAGACACCATTCTCCCCCAGACAGGCACAATTCTCCCCCAGACAGACACCATTCTCCCCCCAGACACCACTCTCCCCCAGACACCATTCTCCCCAAGACACAATTCTCCCTCAGACACCATTCTCCCCCAGACACCAATCTTCCACAGACACCATTCTCACCAGACACCACATTCCCCTTCCAACACCATCCACTCTCAGACACATTCTCCCGACACACCATTCTCCACCACAAACACCATTCTCCACCAGACCATTCTATCTCCACCCAGACATCCCATTCTCCCCCAACAGCATTTCTCCCTCCAGACACCATTCTCCCTACACCATTCTCCCCAGACACCATTCTCCCAGAACAATATCCACCAGACAGCATTCTCCCCCAGACACCATTCTCCCGAACCCAGACACCATTCTCCCAGACACTCTCCAGACACATTCTCCCCACCCCACAAATCTCCCCAGACAGACACCATTCTCCCCAGACAATTCCACCCCCACATTTCTCCCCCAGACAGCCACAGTTCTCCCCCAGACACCACTCCCCCCAGACCATCTCCCCCAACACATTCTCCCTCAGACACCATTCTCCCCACACACCATTCTCCCCCCGACACCATTCTCCCCCAACACCTTCTCCCCAGACACCATTCTCCCCCGAACCATTCTCCCCAGACACGTTCTCATTTCTCCCCAGACACCATTCTCCCTCCCCAGACACCATTCTCCCCCACACCCATTCTCCCCCCCAGACACCATTCTCCCCAGACACCATCTCCCCAGACACCCAATCTCCCCCAGACACCATTCTCCTCCAGACACCATTTCTCCCCCAGACACCAACTCTCCCCAGACACCATTCTCCTCAGACACCATTCTCCCACAGACACCATTCTCCCTAGACACCATTCTCCACCCACTCTCACCCATTCTCACACAGACACCATTCTCCCACGTAGTCACCATTCTCCCCCAGACACCATTCTCCCTCCAGACACCATTCTCCACACCCATTCTCCCAGACACCATTCTCCCAGACACCATTCTCCCAGACACATTTCTCCTCAGACCACCATTCTCCCCCAGACACCATTCTCCCCAGACACCATTCTCCCCAGACAGCTTCTCCCACACACCATTCTCCTCAGACACCATTCTCCCCAGACACATTCTCCCCAGACACCGTCTCACCAGACCCATTCTCCACCCAGACACCATTCTCCCCAGACACCATTCTCCCCAGACACATTTCCCCAGACCATTCTCCCCCACACACCATTCTCCCCAGACACCATTCTCCCCAGACACCATTCTCCCCAGACACCATTCTCCCAGACACCATTCTCCCCAGACACCATTTCTCACCCAGACACATTCTCCCAGACACCATTCTCTCCCCAGACAGCATTCTCCCCAGACACCATTCTCCCGCACCATTCTCCCAACACCATTCTCCTCAGACACCATTCTCCCCCAGACACCATTCTCCCTCAGACACCATTCTCCCAGACACCATTATCTCCCACATCACACCATTCTCCCCAGACACCATTCTCCACAGACACCATTCTCCCCAGACACCATTCTCCCTCAGACACCATTCTCCCATCTTTCACCATTCTCCACCAGACACATCTCCACACCTTCTCCCCAGACACCATTCTCCCCAGACACCATTCTCCCACACCCTATTCTCCCCAGACACATTCTCCACCAACACCATTCTCCACCAGACACCATTTCTCCCCCACACACCATTCTCCCCCAGACACTCTCTCCCCCACACACCATTCTCCCCCCCCCCCCAGGACACATTCTCCCCACACATCTATTCTCCCCCAGACACATTCTCCCCCAGCACCATTCTCCCCAGACACCATCTCCCCCAGCATTCTCCACATTCTCCCCAGACACCATTCTCCCCATGACACATTCTCCCCCAGACACCATTCTCCCCAGACACCATTCTCCCCAGACACCATTCTCCCCCAGACACCACTCTCCCCAGACACCATTCTCCACCAGACACCATTCTCCACCAGACACCATTTCCACCAGACACCATTCTCCACACTCTCTCCACAGACACATTCTCCCCCAGACACATTCTCCACCAGACACCATTCTCCCCAGACACCATTCTCCCCCAACACCATTCTCCCCCAGACACCATTCTCCCCACACCCATTCTCCACCAGACACCATTCTCCCCACACCATTCTCCCCCAGACACATTCTCACCAGCCATTCTCCCAGACACCATTCTCCCTCAGACACCATTCTCCCCCAGACACCATTCTCCCTCAGACACCATTCTCCCAGACACCATTCTTCCCCAGACACCATTCTCCCAGACACCATTCTCCACCCACATTCTCCCAACCATTCTCCCCCAACACCATTCTCCACCAGACACCATTCTCCCCAGACACCATTCTCCCCCCACACCATTCTCCCCAACACCATTCTCCCCGACACCATTCTCCTCAAACATTCTCCCCAGACACCATTCTCCCCAGACACCATTTCTCCCCAGACACTTCTCCACCATTCTCCCCAGACAGCCATTCTCCCCAGACACCATTCTCCCCAGACACCATTCTCCCCGACACCATTCTCCCCAGACACCATTCTCCCCAGACACCATTCTCCCCCAGACACCATTCTCAACCACGACACCATTCTCCCCAGACACCATTCCCCAACACCATTCTCCCCACACCATTCTCCCCAGACACCATTCTCCCCAGACACCATTCTCCCAGACACCATTCCCCCAGACACCATTCTCCCCAGAACCATTCTCCCCAGACCCCATTCTCCCCAGACACCATTCTCCCCAGACACATTCTCCCCAGACACCATTCTCCCCCACACCATTCTCCCTCAGACACCATTCTACCCACGAACACCATTCTCCCCAGACACCATTCTTCCCCCACACACCATTCTCCCACCCAGACAGACCATTCTCCCCAGACACCATTCTCCCCAGACACCATTCCCCCACAGACACCATTTTCCACAGAAAGACACCATTTCTCCCAGACAACCATTCTCCCCAGACACCATTCTCCCCAGACACCATTCCCACAACACCATTCTCCACCAGACACATTTCCCTCAGACACCATTCTCCCAGACACCATTCTCCCTCCAGACACCATTCTCCCAGACACACCATTTCCCAAGACACCATTCTCCCCACATACACCATTCTCCCTCAGACACCATTCTCCTCAGACACCATTCTCCACCAGACACCATTCTCCACCCCCAGACACATTCTCCACAGACACCATTCTCCACAGACACCATTCTCCCCAGACACCATTCTCCCACCACACACATTTCCCCAGACACCATTCTCCCCAGCACACATCTCCCCCAACACATTCTCCACCAGACACCATCTCCCATACCAGCCATTCTCCCCAGACACATTCTCCCCAACACATTCTCCCCAGACACCATTCTCCCCAGACACCATTCTCCACCAGACACATTCTCCAACACCATTCTCCCCCACACCATTCTCCCCAGACACCATTCTCCCCAGACACCATTCTCCACCAGACACCATTCTCCCCCAGACACCATTCTCCACCAGACACCATTCTCCCCAGACACCATTCTCCCACCATGACACCATTTCTCCACCAGACACCATTCTCCCACAAAACCATTCTCCCCCGACACCATTCTCCCCAGACACATTCTCCACCCACACCATTCTCCCCACACCATTCTCCCCCAGACACATTCTCCACCAACACACATTCTCCACCAGACCGACCCATTCTCCCCCACACACCATTCTCCCCAGACACCATTTCCCCCCCAGACACATTCTCCCAGCACAATTTCACAGACACATTCTCCCCAACACATTCTCCCAGACACATTCTCCCTCACACCATCTCTCAGACACCATTTTCCTCCAGACACCATTCTCCCCAGACACCATTCTCCCCGACACCTTCTCCCAGCACAATTCTCCCCGAACCATTCTCACCAGACACCATTCTCCCAGACACCATTTCACTCGACACCATTCTCGCATTCTCCTCACATTCTCCCCAGACATCCACATTTCTCCCAACACATTCTCCCCAGACCACCATTCTCCCCAGACAACCATTCTCCCAACCATTCTCCACCAGACAGCATTCTCCCCAGACACCATTTCCCCAACACATTCTCCACAGACACCATTCTCCCAGACACCATTCTCCCCCGACACCATTCTCCCCAGACACCTCCCCAAAATTCTCCCCACACCATTCTCCCCCACACCATTCTCCCCAGACACCATTCTCCCTCACACCATTCTCCCAGACACCATTTCCCCACACACCATTCTCCCAGACACATTCTCCCCAACACCATTCTCCCCCAGACACGATTCTCCAGACATTCTCCCCAGACACCATTCTCCTCAGACACATTCTCCTCAGACACCCATTTCCTCAGACACCATTCTCCCTCAGACACCATTCTCCCAGACACCATTCCCCAGACACCATTCTCCTCACGACATATTCTCCCTAGACACCATTCTCCCAGACACATTCCCGATTCAACACCATTTTCCTCAGACACCATTCTCCCCACACCATTCTCCCAGACACCATTCTCCACCCATCACACCATTCTCCCTCACAACATTCTCCCCAGACCCATTCTCCCCAGACATTCCCCGCTTCACCACATTCTCCCCAGACACCATTCTCCCCCAACACCATTCTCCCAGACACCTCTTCCCCAGACACCATTCTCCCCAGACACATTCTCCCAGACACCATTCTCCCCAGACACCCATTCGTCCATCCAGACACCATTCTTCCCCTTCAGACACCATTCTCCCAGACACCATTCTCCCCAGACACATTCTCCACCAGACACCATTCTCCCAGACACCATTCTCCTACACCATTCTCCAACCATTCTCCCCAGACACCATTCTCCTCAGAACCATTCTCCACCAGACACCATTCTCCCTCAGACACCATTCTCCCACACAACCATTCTCCCCAGACACATTTCCCCACACCAAATTCTCCATGACACCATTCTCCACCACACTACCATTCTCCTCAGACACCATTCTCCCTAGACACTATTCTCCCCAGACACCATTCTCCCCATCACATTCCCAGTTCTCCCCCAACACATTCTCCCCAACCATTCTCCCCCAGACACCATTCTCCCCAGACACCATTCTCCCCAGACACCATTCTCCACCAGACACCATTCTCCCATACACCATTTCTCCCCAGACACCATTCTCCCCAGACACATTCTCCCCAGACACCATTTCTCCACCAGACACAATTCATCACCAGACAGCATTCTCCACCAGACACCATTCTCCCCCAGACACATTCTCCACCAGACACCATTCTCCCAACCATTCCCCCATACACCATTCTCCCTCAGACACCATTCTCCCAACACCATTCTCCCACACCATTCTCCCAGACACATTTTCCCAGACACCATTCTCCCAACACTATTTCCCCCAGACACATTCTCACCACACACCTTTTTCCACCAGACACCATTCTCCCCGACACACCATTTCCCACACACTTCTCCCCATCACCATTCTCCCCCAGGCACCATTCTCCCCAGACACATTCTCCCCAGACACACTTCTCCACAGACACCATTCTCCCCATACACCATTCTCCCTCAGACACCATTCTCCCCTATACACCATTCTCCAGACACCATTCTCCCCAGACACATTCTCCACCAGACACCATTCTCCCAACACTATTCTCCCCAGACACAATTCTCCACCACACCATTCTCCACCAGACACCATTCTCCCCAACACCATTCCCTCACACATTCTCCCCAGACACCATTCTCCCCAGGCACCATTCTCCCTCCGAAATTTCTCCCCAGACACATTTCCCCATCAACACCATTCTTCCCCAGTCACAACGCATTCTCCATCATTCTCCACCAGCACATTTCTCCACATTCTCACCAGACACATTCTTCCCCAACACATACAGCATTCTTCCACCATTCTCCCCCAGACACCATTCTCCCCAGACACCATTCTCCACCGACCACCCCCACGCATTCTCCCCCAGACACATTTCTCCCCAGACACCATTCTCCACCAGACACCATTCTCCCCAGACACCATTCTCCCCCAGACACCTTCTCCACCAACACCATTCTCCCACACACCATTTCCCACACACATTCTCCCCCACACACACATCTTCCCACCACAATTTCCCCAACACCTTCTCCACCAGACACCATTCTCCCACCAACACATTCTCCCCCACACACATTCTAACCTCCCTAGACACCATTCTCCCCAGACACCGTTCTCCCAGACACATTCTCCCCCAGACACCATTCTACACCAGACACCATTCTCGTCAACAGACACCATTCTCCCCAGACACCCTCCCAGACACCATTCTCCTCAGACACCATTCTCCCCAGACACCATTCTCCCACCAGACACCATTCTCCTCAGACACCATATTCTCCCCAGACACCATTCTCCCCGACACCATTCTCCCCAGACACCATTCCCCCAGACACCATTCTCCACAGACACCATTCTCCCTCACAAACCATTCTCCATCCTTCTCCCAGACACCATTCTCCCCAGACACCATTCTCCCTCAGACACCATTTCCAGACACCATTCTCCCAGACACCATTCTCCCTCAGACACCATTCTCCACTCAGACACCATTCTCCACCAGACACCATTCTCCTCAGACACCATTCTCCCAGACACCATTCTCCCCAGACACCATTCTCCCCAGACACATTCTCCGAATTCTCCCAGACACCATTCTCCCTCAGACACATTCTCCCCAGACACATTCTCCCCCTAAACCATTCTCCCCAGACACCATTCTCCACCAAACCATTCTCCACCACCCAACACATTCTCCCCCACACACCATTCCCCCAGACAGCATTCTCCACCAGACACCATTCTCCACCAGACACCATTCTCCCACCCTACACCATTCTCCCCAGACACCATTCTCCCAACACCATTCTCCACCAGACACCATTCTCCCCAGACACCATTCTCCACCAGACACATTTACCAGAACATTTCCCAGACACCATTCTCCCCAGACACCATTCTCCACCAGACACCATTCTCCAGCACACCACTTCTCCCCAGACACCATCTCCATCACACCATTTCCACAGACACATTTCCACCAGACACCATTCTCCCCCAGACACCATTCTCCCCAGACACAATTCTCCACCAACACCATTCTCCACCAGACACCATTCTCCCCAACACCATTCTCCCCCAGCGACACCATTCTCCCAGCACCATTCTCCCCAGACACCATTCTCCACCAGACACCATTCCACAGACACTCTTCCCCCAGACACCATTCTCCCCAGGACACCATTCTCCCCATACACCATTCTCCACCAGACACCATCTTCTCCCACAGACACAATATCCCACCAGACACCATTCTCCCACACACATTTCTCCCCAGACACAATTCTCCACACACCATTCTCACCAGACACCATTCTCCCCCACACCATTCTCCCCACACACTATTCTCCCCACACACCATTTCCCCAGCACCATTCTCTCCCGAAACTACTCCCCAACAGCCTTCTCCCCAGACACCATTCTCCCCAGACACCATCACCAGCATTTCCATCCATTCTCCCAGACACCAACACATTCTCCACCATTCTCCCCAGACAAATTCTCCCAGACACCAGACAGCCATTCCCACCCATTCTCCCCCAGACACCATTCTCCCCAGACACCATTCTCCCCAGACAGCATTTTCCCCCAGACACCATTCTCCCCCAGACACCATTCTCCCCCCAACACCTCCTCTCCCCAACACCACTCTCCCCAGACACCATCTCTCTCCCAGACACCATTCTCCACCAGACACCATTCTCCACCAGACACCATTTCCCTCAGACACAATTTCCACCAGACACCATTCTCCACCAGACACTCCATTCTCCACCAGACACCATTCTCCACCAGACACCAATTCTCCACCAGACAGCATTCTCCACCAGACACCATTCTCCCCCAGACAGCATTCTCCACCAGACACCATTCTCCACAGACACCATTCTCCCCCATACACCATTCTCCCTCAGACACCATTCTCCCCTATACACCATTCTCCACCAGACACCATTCTCCACCAGACACAATTATCCACCAGACACCATTCTCCCCCACACACTATTCTCCCCAGACACATTTCTTCCCCACACACCATCTCCACCAGACACCATTCCCCACACACCATTCTCCCCCACACATTTCTCCCCCAACACCATTCTCCCCCAGGCACCATTCTCCCCCAGACACCATTCTCCCACCAGACACCATTCTCCCAGACACCATTCTCCCCAACACCATTCTCCCCCAGACACCATTCTCCCATACCACATCTCCACCACACACCATTCTCCCCGACACCATTCTCCCCAGACACATTCTCCACCACACACCATTCCCACTAGACACCATCTCCCCACCACCATTCTCCCCAGACACCATTCTCCCCACACACCATCTCTCCACACCATTCTCCCCCAAACTATTCTCCCCCAGACACCATTCTCCCCAGACACCATTCTTCCCCAGACACCATTCTCCCCCAGACACCATTCTCCCCAGACACCATTCTAGCACAGACAGCATTCACATCATTCTCCCCCAGACACCAGACGCATTCTCCACCATTCTCCACCAGACAGCATTCTTCCCAGACACCAGACAGCATTCTCCACCATTCTCCCCAGACAGCCATTCTCCCCAACAGCATTCTCCCCCACACCTTTCTCCCCCCACACCATTCTCCCCCAGACACATTCTCCCCCAGACACCATTCTCCCACACACCATCTCCCCCACACATCCACCTCCCCAGACCATTCTCCCCAGAACTCATGTCTCCCAGACACCATTCTCCCCCACACCATTCTCCCCACACACCATTCTCCCCAACGACCTTCTCCCCACACACCACTCCCACACAATTCTCCCCCACACACATTCTCCCCACACACCATTCTCCCCACACACCATTCTCCCCACACACCATTCTCCCCCAAACACACCACCATCATTTCCCAGCACCAGACAGCATTCTCCAACCATTCTCCCCAGACAGCATTCTTCCCCAGCACACCATCTCTCCCCAGACACCATTCTCCCAGACACCATTCTCCCCCCCACACACCCCACCCCCACAGCATTCTCCCACAGACACCATTCTCCCCCAGACACCATCTCCACCAGACACCATTCTCCCCCAGACACATCTCCCCACCCGTTCTCCCCCAGACACCTTCTCCCCCAACACCATTCTCCCCACACACCATTCTCCACCCACACACCATTCTCCCCACACACCATTCTCACCAGACACCATTCTCCCCAGACACCATTCTCCCCCATCACCATTCGCACACACATTCCCCCCAAACCGTTCTCCCCACACACCGTTCTTCACCAGACACATTTCTCCCCCACACACATTCTCCCCCAGACAGCATTCTCCCCCACACACCATTCTCCCCCAGACACCATTCTCCATCACACACCGTTCCCCCACAGACCACCGTTCTCACCAGACAGCATTCTCCCCAGACACCATCTTCTCACAACACATTTCTCCCGTCAGACACCATTTCTCCCAGACACCATTCCACACAGACACCATTCTCCGCAGACACCATTCTCCCCAGACACCATTCTCACCAGACACCATCTCCTCAGACACCATCTCCTCAGACACCTTCTCCACGTCAGACACCATTCTCCGCAGACACCATTCTCCCCCAGACACCATTCTCCCCAGACACCGTTCTCCTCAACACCATTCTACCCAGACACCATTCTCCCCAGCAGACACCGTTCTCCCACAGACACCGTTCTCCCCACAGACAGCATTCTCCCCAGCACACCATTCTCCTCAAGACACCATTTTCCCCAGACAGCTTCTCCCCCCACACCATTTCCCCTCAGACATCATTCTCCACCGACACCATTCTCACCAGACACATTCTCCTCAGACAGCATGTCTTCTCACTCGACAGCATTCTCCACAGACAGCATTTCTCCCCAAGATCTAAGCATTCTCCCCAGACACCAGCACTTCTCCTCCGACAGATCACCATTCTCCCCAGAGACACCATTCTCTCCAGACAGCACCATTCTCCCCCAGACAGACAGCATTCTCCCAGACGAGCACCATTCTCCCCGGACAGACACATTTCCCCAGATTCAGACACCATTGTCCCCCAGACAGCCCAACTAAGCTTGGTGAGTACTGTCTGTGGAGGTAGCTGTCTGGTGAGAAGGAAGCTGTCTGGAAGGAGTGTGGCTGTCTGGTGAGAGTTTAGGCGATCTTGTGAGGGAGTATGCTGTCGGAGGAGAGCTGTCTGCGTGTAGCTGTGGTGGAGTATGCTGTCTGGTGAGTAGGCTGTCTGATGTGTAGCTGTCTGGTGGAGAGTGTGTTGTTGATGCTGTCTGGTGGAGGAGTAGCCTGTCTGGTGGAAGGATGTGGGATGGCTGTCTGGAGAGTGGCTGTTGGTGGAGGAGTGGCTGTCTGGTGGAGGAGTATGCTGTCTGGTGGAGGAGTATGCTGTCTGGTGGAGGATAGGCTGTCTGTGGGGAGTTGCTGCTATTTGGGGAGTATGCTGTCTGGTGGAGAAGTATGCTGTCTGGTGGAGGAGTAGCTGTCTGGGGGAAAGAGTAGCTGTCGAGTGGAGGAGTAGGCTGTCTGGTGGAGGAGTAGGCTGTCTGGTGGAGGAGTAGGCTGTCTGGTGGAGGACTAGGCTGTCTGGTGGAGGACTAGGCTGTCTGGTGGAGGACTAGGCTGTCTGGTGGATTAAACTGTCTGATGGAGGAGTATGCTGTCTGATGGAGGAGTATGCTGTCTGTTGGAGGAGTAGGCTCCCTGGTGGAGGAGTAGGCTCCCTGGTGGAGGTGTAGGCTGTCTGGTGGAGGAGTAGGCTTTCTGGTGGAGGAGGCGGCTGTCTGGTGGAGGACTAGGCTGTCTGGTGGAGTAAGCTGTCTGATGGAGGAGTAGGCTGTCTGGTGGAGGAGGAGGCTGTCTTGGGGAGGAGTAGGCTGTCTGGTGGAGGAGTAGGCTGTCTGTTGGAGGAGTAGGCTCCCTGGTGGAGGAGTACGCTCCCTGGTGGAGGAGTAGGCTGTCTGGTGGAGGAGTAGGCTGTCTGGTGGAGGAGTAGGCTGTCTGGTGGAGGAGGCGGCTGTCTGGTGGAGGAGTAGGCAGTCTGGTGGAGTAGGCTGTCTGGTGAAGGAGTAGGCTGTCTGGTGGAGGAGGTAGCTGTCTGTGGAGGAGTAGCTTTGAGTCTCTGGTGAAGGAGTAGCTTTCTGGTGGAGGAGTAGCTGTCTGGTGAAGGAGTAGCTGTCTGGTGGAGTGAGTGCTGTTGGTGGAGGATTATGCTGTCTGTGGAGGAGTGTCTGATAGCGGAGGGAGTAGGCTGTCTGGTGGAGGAGTAGGCTGTCTGTGGAGGAGGAGGCTGTCTGGTGGAGGAGTAGCTGTCTGGTGGAGGAGTAGGCTGTCTGGTGAAGGAGTAAGCTGTCTGGTGGATTAAACTGTCTGATGGAGGAGTAGGCTGTCTGGCGGAGGAGTAGGCTGTCTGTTGGAGGAGTAGGCTGTCTGTTGGAGTAGGAGGCTGTCTGTTGGAGGAGTAGGCTGTCTGGTGGAGTAGGCTGTCTGTTGGAGGAGTAGGCTCCCTGGTGGAGTAGGAGGCTGTCTGTTGGAGGAGTAGGCTGTCTGGTGGAGTAGGCTGTCTGTTGGAGGAGTAGGCTCCCTGGTGGAGGAGTAGGCTGTCTGGTGGAGGAGCAGGTTGTCTGGGGGAGGAGTAGGCTGTCTGGTGGAGGAGTAGGCTGTCTGGTGGAGGAGGAGGCTGTCTGGTGGAGGAGTAGGCTGTCTGGTGGAGGAGTAGGATGTCTGGTGGAGGAGTAGGCTGTCTGGTGGAGGAGTAGGCTGTCTGGTGGAGGAGGAGGCTGTCTTGGGGAGGAGTAGGCTGTCTGTTGGAGGAGTAGGCTGTCTGGTGGAGGAGTATGCCGTCTGGTGGAGGAGTAGGCTGTCTGGTGGAGGAGTAGGCTGTCTGGTGGAGGAGTAGACTGTCTGGTGGAGGAGTAGGCTGTCTGGTGGAGGAGGAGGCTTTCTTGGGGAGGAGAAGGCTGTCTGGTGGAGAGTAGGCTGTCTGATGGAGGAGTAGGCTGTCTTGTGGAGGAGGAGGCTGTCTTGGGGAGGAGTAGGATGTCTGGTGGAGGAGTAGGCTGTCTGATGGAGGAGGAGGCTGTCTTGGGGAGGAGTAGGCTGTCTGGTGGAGGAGTAGGCTGTCTGATGGAGGAGTAAGCTGTCTTGGGGATGAGTAGGCTGTCTGTTGGAGGAGTAGGCTGTCTGGTGGAGGAGTATGCCGTCTGGTGGAGGAGTAGGATGTCTGGTGGAGGAGTAGGCTGTCTGGTGGAGGAGTAGACTGTCCGGTGGAGGAGTAGGCTGTCTGGTGGAGGAGGAGGCTGTCTTGGGGAGGAGTAGGCTGTCTGGTGGAGGAGTAGGCTGTCTGGTGGAGGAGTAGGCTGTCTGGTGGAGGAGTAGGATGTCTGGTGGAGGAGTAGGCTGTCTGGTGGAGGAGTATGCCGTCTGGTGGAGGAGTAGGCTGTCTGGTGGAGGAGTAGGCTTTCTGGTGGAGGAGTAGGCTGTCTGGTGGAGGAGTAGGCTGTCTGGTGGAGGAGTAGGCTCTCTGGTGGAGGAGGAGGAGGCTGTCTGGTGGAAGATGAGGCTGTCTGGGGGAGGAGAAGGCTGTCTGGTGCTAGGGGTAGTTCTAAACCCGTTGCGTGCAGGGCAACCCTAAGGGGTGCAGCAGCTTGTCAGAGCCCAGTGCAGTGTGCATCTCCTACAGAACGGCGGTATTTATTGGGGTTGTTAGATACTTAGGTGGTCTGGGGTGGCGGTGGGGGTGGGGGGTGACCTGATCAAACTAAATCTGAGGGTGTGGATCAGAATCATGGAGAGAGAGAGAGGGGGAGGGGGAGGAGGGGAAGGGGAAGGAGAGAGAGGGGGAAAGAGAGAGAGAGAGGCAGACTGACAGACAGAGACAGACAGACAGACAGAGATAGACATAGACAGAGAGACAGACAGACAAGAAGGATTGATTGACCGACCATGACTATGATGAAAGAGAAAACCTAAATAATGAATATATATTAAAAAAGTGGGGGGGGGGGGGGGGGGGGGGGGGGGGGGGGGGGGACAGAGAGTTAAGGCAGACACAATACCACGATAAAGAAAGAACTGAGCAGAAAAAAAGCCATAATAAGCTGAGGTGATGGTGCAATAGCGAGACTCAACAGATGGACGATGCAGACGACAGCTGAATTCCCGGAGATGATGTATGATTTGTCATCACGCGTCTCCTGAAATCTGGGCCAACTGTCGACCCCGAAAGCCATAATAATATGGAAACGAATGATTGGCCCGTGCACTGAGTAGAGAAGTAGGTTAACTGCAAAGGTTTCTGATTTCAGTCTTCCTCGAACGCTCAGAGAGCCAACTCTTGTTGTCTGTCTAATGAGCGAAAATGCGTTGCGCTGCCGTTAAACCGCCCGACAAGTCAGGCCCAGCGCATCTGACTTTTGGCGTGGAAGAGTAAATTATCTTTTAATTGAGTCTTTCTGGAAGAATGAAGGCAGGAGAATGAACCAAGAAGGCAGAAAATAGACAAGAATGGGATGGTAGGAAGAAAAGGAACAGCGCAGAAAGAAAGAGAGGGATAGAAAAGAGGGAATTCCTCGCACGGAATTTGTCCAGAAGGTGGGGATGCTTATTTATACTGACAGGACCCCCAGCATCCCCACAAGTGATGATTCCAGTCTAGTTAGATACTTTCATTGTATGAGGTATGAAACACACACACACACACACACACACACACACACACACACACACACACACACACACACACACACACACACACAACCTCGTCCGATGACATGAACTAATCAATATCTTCTTGGTTTTTTTTAATTCATTTTTTTTATCCGCAAAACTAATCTCAAAGCTGCCCCACATGAAGTTCCAAGCAGTTCAGAAATGTAACAAAAATGCTCAATTTGAGCCAAACTAAAACCACGCGGCTTGCTATACAAGAGATAACAAATCGTCGCTATCTCTGTATTGTATTGTTTAGGGTTCGTTATCTCTGCATTGTACTGTTATACTGCTGTATACCACTTTCACTCCCAGCAAATTTCTCTGGGTGAAATTCAGGTTCGTCTCCCTGGGAAGAGCGTGTCGTCACAACAGCAGCACCACCCATTTTTTTAAATTATTTTTTTTATCCTGTACCTGTTATGTGTAGGCCTGTTTGCTTTCCTTCGAGTGATGCTTCTTTGTCCTTTTCTTTCCCTAATAACATTATTTTGCCAGGAACAACGCTCATGTTGCCATGGGTTCTTTAACGTGCCATATGTGTGTTGAATCTGAGATACTGGTTTATTACATCATCCGACAGACAAGCATCCAGACCATCAGTCAAGATCACGGGTGTGTTACCTCAAGGCAAAGTGATGCACAGTCAGACAACAGTCATCAGTCTGTGTCTGCTAGGCCAAGCCTATCACTAAACCGGACTGTCCTGTGTGTGTGTTCTCAACCGAGTGATCAGAGCTGACCCATTTTCCATGATAAAACCCACCACACCTGATGATGTATGAGGGTCAACATTTTAGCTCCCCGATTCAGGTATGTGAGATCGACGAAAATCCATCTTTGAATCAAGACAAACACTTTAAAAAAAAAACCAACACACACTCACACACAAAACAACCCTCCCCTCCCCCCAAATCGAATTTAATCCAAAATAAACTTGCAGCTCAGGCAACAAATCTTGTTGAAAAATAACGTGGGAAAGTTGCTGGGAAAACCTTTGCTCGACCATTGCACAACGTATTTCGAAAGAATGAGAAATCCTCTCGCCGCTAGGTTAGGCTATGAGAAGAGCGGCCTCCGCCAAACATTGAAGCAAGCAGACTGTGAGTCTGCGCATGCGTGGAGGGACCGCGCCCCATCTTCCGCGAGCAGGCAGCCAATGGATTGGCTGAATGGCTGAAGGTACGGAGAGGAGAGGAGAGAGAGAAGAGAGGACGAGAAGGAAACCAGTCAACTAGCCTAGCTTGCCGCAGCAACGCCCACAGCCCGTACAGACCACCAAAGCCTGTGTGGAGTTTTTTTCCTCCATTTTTCTCTTCGGTTTTTCTTGATCCATTAGGCGACACCTTGTACTACCTGTGCTAGTGTAGCATCATGTCTGCTGAATGGCAACACGGACTTTTCGGCTGCTTCGATAACATCGGGCTGTGCATCATCTCTTACTTCGTGCCTTGCTACCAGTTCGGCAAGAATGCAGAAGCTGTGGGGGAGAGCTGCTTCATGTGCGGCCTGGCCTACATTTGCCCCATCGCCAACATCATTGCAGCCTTGAAAATCCGAGGGAAGATTCGAGAGCAGAAGGGCATAGCAGGTTCGACGCTTGGAGACCTGCTGCTCTTCTGTTTCTGCACGCTGTGTGTGCTGGTGCAAGAAGCCCAAGAGTTGCAGGGAGCCCCTGGCCAAGTGTCCATGGCTAGGGAATAGGAAGGGAGGGAGGGACCACCACCCCTAACGCTCCATTGCGGAATCCAGGGGATTCGGAGGTAGTGCCGGGCGTTTGTGGCGTCCATGTGTTTTTTTCTTTTCTTTTTCTGTTCCCATCAACACCAGCATCACGCCGACACTGTGGAAACAAGGTCTTGTTTGTAGGTGTGCTACGTGAGTGTGTTTGCGTGTGTGCGCGCGCGCGTGCTGTTTGTGAACTGGCTGACCCTTTAGTGACCAGTCGTCCCATTGCTGCTGCGGACACGAGAGGGTCACAGCTTGGACACTGATTGATGTGACAGGGTGAAAGGGAAAGAAACCGGAGGAGAGGAACGTCCCCTCCACCATCCCCTGCCTCCCTCTCTTCACCTTCCATCCTTACCTTACTACCGCCGTCCCTCCTCCCTCACCCCCCCTCCCCCATTCGAAACCATCGTCCTGCCATAAACTCTGGCACACCTCTGACATTCTCTGGGCTTCGCTCTTCAAGTGTTTACTAGTAGTGTATATTTTGATATAACTTGTTTTTTATCTGTGCGCATTTTTTCCAACATTTTTTTTCATGGTTGTCACTGTTAACTGATCGTTATTTATCATGATCCGTTATTATTATTATCATTATCATCATTATTTCTATACACACCCATCTCCTATCCTATACAGCTTTCATACATTGCGTAAGGACAGTGACCCACTTGCATCCTGTGCTGTGTCTGCTAACCAGGATTTAGGCGGGCCCCACTGTGTCAACAACAATCACCGCGTTGCCATGCTACCGGTCTGAACTGAACAGCTGCGGAAACTACATGGAAGCCTAACAACGCTACTTGGGCATAAAATTTATCACCACACTGCTTTCGCCGAATGTGTGTCAGTGAGACAGTAAAAGAACATTGTTGCTGTATCATCATGATCATATATGTTACATGACCAGAACAAATAAAGGGTGACCTCGTGATCTGCGTTAATAGTCTGCATCAGCAAAAGTGACAAAGCAAGAAACAAAACTGTGGTTGGAGTTTTGGAGGAGGTATTGAAGTGTACCTATAGAATTTGCGCTGTTTTGTTCTGGTTGGTGAATTATGTGAAATGAAATAGCACACGCGCACAAGACATGAACAGACCCCATTGCTACATACATCAGGGTCGAGAATGACAGTATGTTACATAAGGCAGCAGCTGTGTGTGCACATACAACACACCACCAGTTTTTTACACGTGGTCAAGGACTGATCGAACATGCCCTGCATTTCACTGTCATCTGCCGACATGGACTGTTAATACATATATATGGAATGGTGATAATACCTTCTCCATCTGCTGCGCTCACTCCATTCTGAACTTTTATCTGGTGACTGCTGCTGCGTTCTGTCCATCCACATCCACGCCCACACCACCACCACCACTACTACCACCAGTAAACCCAAAGCAGCCACCATCATTGTCCATCTTTTGACTCAGGGCGTGTTTGTGTGTGAGTGTGTGTCTGGCAATGATCCATAGTTTATTCTCCAAGGCAATGTATCACTGCCATTGGTCACCCTCTCTAGCCAGATCAATGGAGTGTAAAAGAAGAGAAGTGGGTCCTTTTCAATTCCGGTTACGGTTTAAGCTGACATACGAACCAGATCGTCAAGTGCTCAGATTTGCATGCTTTACCACTACCACCAACACCATCGTCATTTTTTCCCTCCCATCTTACCCAGTCAGTGCAGTGCTCAAGCCCAAGTTCATGTTTCTTCTCTGCTTAAAGTTTGTACATTTTTTGAATGATATATTTTATGATCTTTTTCTTTGGCTAAAGAACGCTTTTACGCTGATTTTATCCCCAAATTTACAAGAACTAAAAGAAACGGTTTTTTCGTTCACTTTGGTCTCTTTTTTATATATGGAAGTCTGCTTGCCTTTTAACTAGTAAATTGCGAAATAATTGTAATGAGAGTTAGTAGGTTAACTATCAAAGAGCAATACACAACATGTTTATTGTTATTGCTGCTGATTATTGTATAGTTTTTATTGTTCATTTTGTATTCTTTGAAACATGGTATCAGTTTCATAAATAATGAAAGATCACAGAATGATCACACACACACACACACACACACACACACTTGCTCATTTATTCAGTTCCTGGCACACACTCACTCACCCCGATGTTCCTTAGCCAAACTTTTATTTTTATATTGTAGTGATCACTACAGTTTTTATTTGTAGCTTTCAAATTGCTGCTTGGTGCACAAGCAAAAGTGACCACGAAACAGAGAACGGCAGAGAATCAATGTACACCAAATAATTATGCTGTTGTTGCTTCATTAATTACAAATGAATGCCTCTGTCTGTATTTGTCTTCGCATACCCTCTGTGGTAGCGTGTACCGATTTTAATACATGATTCAGAAGTCCTGGATAATTGCCCCCCCCCCCCCCCCTACCCCCCACCCCCACTATCGACCCTCACGAACATGTTCCGTCTAATGCTAGTTTTTCACTATGAAGCTCAACTCCTACTAGATCTATGTGTGGTATTTCAAGCCGGTTCTCTGCTATCAAGCACAGTTAAATTCACCAACCGAAATCTGTAAGAATATTTTCTACGTTGGAGGTTAATGATCAACATACAGAACTTTCTCGGTTGTTTGGGATAAAGTTTTTCTATCGAAACATGGGTTAGGTGAATCGATTTAAGCATAATGACGAAACCTTGTAGCAGACATCTAACAGTTAATGACACTATTTTTCCTCGTTCCTCGGCTAGTGCTCCGAAGTTCACCAATGGTGAGATTTGATTTTTGCATAATTATGCAACCGGTTTTGTTCACCATTAAGGTAACTTTTGTTTCTGACTCAAATTCAAAAAATATTTTCCTGTAAAAAGTAGAAAGCCTGAGCAGAACACAACACTGGTTGGATTAGGGAAATTTGTAGTACTACAGGGGAACAACAATGGAAGGGGAGAGAGGAGGGGGGAGCTATTCTTTAGGATTTCTGTTGCTTGTAATCGTTATTGTGACTTTTATTCTTTTAAAACATAGGTCTTTACTGAGTTAGTTAACCCTCGTTGAAAGAGATATATATTCGGTGTGCAAAAGCCTTGTTTCTGCAGCGTGCCTTTCAGTATACATACGTATGCCTGCCACTGATTCTTTACACTGCAGCAAGCAGCAGCAGCAAACAATATTTCCCTTTCGTGATTGGCTACTATCTTTTTGTTGTTGACAGTCATCTGTTCAGTTCTGGCCAGTTAGGGGAGGGGAGTATTTAACCTGCCGCTGTCTACTGCGGACTTCAGTGTGGATTTAATGACAGCTATGGATTCTTTACCATTATTGATTTTTTCTTTATGGCCTGACACAACTTTGAAGTCATCATTTTGTACAGGGACTGGGAGGCTTGTAACAACACACAGGGATTAAAGATAATGCTGTGTAGTATTCCGTCAGGAAACTAGCAGGCTATTATCGTATGTTTTAGATTTTTTTGTTGTTGACGTGTATACCTTTTGCTTTGTGATCACATACTGCTATTACTACTTGCTTGTACTATTTTACTGAATCGTTGAAAAAACACAGAAAAACAAGATTTGTGGTATCCTGGATCTTATGTTGTATGTATGTGTGTGTGTGTTTTATGTAAAGTGAGGCAAAAACAACAAATCACGTACACACACACCTCTGTCTGTCTGTCTATCTCTCTATTGATCTTTCTGTCTGTCTGTTTGTGTCATTGTCAGTACTACTTACATCGACCATGTACGACGCACGCGCGCGCGCGCACACACACACACACACACACACACACACACACACACACACAACGTGCACGCACACACACACACACACACACGTGCGCAAGCGCGCGCACACACACACACACTCGCGCGCTCGCACACGCACACCTTTTCTTTCTGTGTATTTCACTTCAGCCTCTCAAAGAAACATGCAGACAAGTGCGCGCGCGCGCGCACGCACACACACACACACACACATACACACACACACACACACACAAACACACACACACACACACAGTGTCTTGCATTGTATACTAGCACACTAAGGCACATGGACAACGACAGGCAGATATACACAAAAATGAATAGCCTCATTCCGATGTGCACGTGCGTACCGCATCTTCAGTCCTTCAGTGACTGCTCTTCTCCCTGTCCTGAAGCGAACTCCCTGCCTGAGCAGTGGTTGGGGCAGTGCACTGCACTGAACGTTTCAGGCTAGGCTGTCTCTTGGGCAGATTGAAGCTGTTGAGCTCATCCCTCTCCAGAACGCATGCTGCATACTAGGTATGCTCTTGCCATACACGCTACTATACCTGCCATACAGGGTCTGCTCTTCTACCATAGCTGTATGGGGCTTTTGATTCATGTATATGCAGGATGTTAGAAATGATGAAGTGCATTTTCACACAGGACCTCGCTTTACAGTGTCAAATCTAAATGACTTTTAAGGGAAACCAAGTCGGTACGAAGATCAACTCCAGAGGAAAACTCAGCCTGAACAGTCAGCCACCTCAATGGAGGTTTGAACCTGTGCCTTCAATTGATGTCAGATCACGAGTTCGACACTCTAACCACGAGGCTATCCTGTTCCCACCACCAGGTTTATAGCCTTTTTAGTGGAGGTTAAATGACCCTTCTCTCCCCCCCACCCCCCACCTTCCCTTTCTAAAAATCTTTCTAAAAATGTACATACATATATAACTTATCTTCTTACTGTAAGTGCTCTGGCAAAGTATTGTCTTTTTGTCTGATTAGTTTCATAATGTCTGTGTATGTACCTACTCTTTCACAAACTATTTTCAGAAGTAAATGATAGCTCAGATGTTGTCAAATAGGAATCAAACTACAAGCATCTGCCTGTAGGTTACCTACCACCAGTATACCCTATCCTCCTCCACCCCTGTTCTCCCTTCCCCTGTTTAATGGAGGTTATACGACCCACCACTTCAAACAGAATGGCTCATTGTCCTGGTCCTGTGACACAAGGTACGTTCAGCTGTTCTAGGCTCTTAAAGCTGGAGACATAAATTTCATTCTTGTAGGTCAAGACCCACTTGCTGGATAGCAGTAGAGGGTCTCTATTTGCGCCATGTTATACCACCACCAGGTCCGCCTTAAGAGCAGAATCTGAAATAATGACCACTCCTACTATCAAAATACAAGGTGGGGGGGGGGGGGGGGGGGGGGGGGGGGCGGTTTTCGCCCCCTCATGTGGGATTGATCAAACCAGCGCCCTCCCGGATCATAAAGGTGGGTTGCTGGAGGGAAGGGTAGGGTAGGGTGGGCGTGGGTGAATAGGTAGACCTTACAGTGCATTTAGCCCTTTGATTCTTGCCTCGTATTCTGTGATGTTCCTGTCTAGTTGTTTCCACATACCCTTGTTGAGGTTTTGGTAGCTGATAGCAACATGTAGTGTTTCATCTCTTTAAAGAATTTTCTGAAATGAATATGGGTTTGTTTGTTTTTATTTTTATTTTTTAAAAACATTTTTTATTGGATCCTAAAAAAACCTCAGTTAAAATAAGTAAAACCATCCCTTGCGCGCGCACACGAACACACACACACACACACACACACACACTGAGCGTGTGCACGCATACACATACACAACACCACCACGACTCCCTAGCGACGAGATAAAACACTCACCAACCGTTCAACAACAACAACAACAAAGAGAAAAACCCAAAGGGCGACATCACTATCAACAACAACAACAACAACTCAAAAGCAAAGAGTAACCTGAAGATAAAAACATGTTTGAAGGCGATGCCAAAACCAAAACCAAACCAAACCAAAACAAAAAAACAACACACACACAAAATCCTAGTGATTGTGGCCCAACCCAAAAGAAATGTAGATCCTAGATGATGAGTGAGAGGAATGTTGGGTGGGTAGGGGGTAGACTGACAAATAGTGTTGGCGTATCTATTGATTCAGCTACTTGGTAAACGTTAGACACCAAAGGTCTGTGCATGATAAGATAAATATTTCAGTTCAAACATATTGTGGGTGTATGCATGGTAACAGGCCATGTTAGAGAACAAAAATCTGACTATAGAACTTCCGTTTCAACGACCTGCTGTATGTTGTCTTGTATACATTTGAGGCGAAAAATGTATTTGATTTTGAGGCTGTGCTATGTGTGTGTGTGTGTGTGTGTGTGTTTGGAAATGGGAAGCCTCCAGGCATGTGACTAGTCTAATATGCGTCATTAGGCCTCCAGAGGACAAATCGTCAGTATTAAGTGACTGTGATGAATTATTCATGGATGACAAGATGGAGTTTTAGTAAACAGTGTAGAGAGGACGTAAGCTATGTGATGGTGGTAAACACTGATGATGTATCATAACAGAACATTCATAATGAGGGTCTACACTCACACATACATCTTTATGAGATATCACACACACACGCACTCTTATGATGTATCCGAATAGAACACTCATAATGAGGGGCACACACACACACACACACACACACACACCACACACACACACACACACACACACACACCACACACACACACACACACACACAGAGTATTATGACATATCACACACACACACAGAGTATTATGACATATCACACACACACACACACACACACACACACACACACACACACACACACACACACACACACACACACACACACACACACACACACACACACACACACCACACACCACACACACACACACACACCACACACAAATTATGCCGCCACACACACACACACACACACACAGAGTATAGACTATCACACACACACACACACACACACACACACACACACACACACACACACACACACACACACACACGGCATAAATATCACAGCAGCCTCAGTTCGAGCCATCACACAGAAGGGCGTTCAAGGGTTTTTTCCCCTGAGAGTTTAGGACAGTAGACCTACCAACTCAACTCCCACGAAAGTCCTTGGGGTCCATATCAACCTCATGAATACACACACACACTTGTGTCGTGTTTAGACTTCATCCCCGAAGTCGGAATGCGGCTACGTTAACGGTGGGAAAAAACGATCATGTACACCAACAAACAAAAAAATCTCACCATTGTTGAACCTGGGTGCTCTTGCCGAAGAAAAAGAAAAGGAGACAAAGAGGAAGCATACAGTACAGTGTGTGTGAAATATAATAATAATAATAATAATAATAATAATGTATGGAATTTATATAGCGCTGAATCTTGTAAAGCTACAAATCAAAGCGCTTTTTTTTTAGGCGTGTGTATGCGGTTTTTTAATTTTGTCATCTGTTCCCAACGGCACACAATGGCCTACTCTTTCGAACAGCGGAACAGGATTTAACGTGTGCGCAAGATGTTCTGCATGCGTTCGCACACGGGGCCTCGGTTTATAGTCTCATCCGAAGGAACGTTCAAAATACTTCAAGTGTATGATAAATACACCAAGCTGCAATTACACAGACTATGAAAGAAGGAAAGTAAACAAACAAAACTCCAAAAGGCACAACAACAACAAAAGAAGCAGAAGAGAAAGAAAAAAACTCCCACACAACACCCTGATGTGTTGTTCCTCTGCACAAAAGCGGTTGTTGACAAAATACAGAGAAACCACGAAGAGAAGACACGAGGACAAGATCTTCGTCTTCTTGTCTAACGCTCAGACAGCAACTATTTTTGCGAAAATGCGAGCTTGACATGTCAGGCCCAGCGCATCCAACTTCAGCGTGAGGGGAGAAAATTATCTTTTAAGAAAGAAACAGATGATGGCCGCGCCGGGAAAAGACAACAATACCAGCAACAACTACAATAACATAAGAAATATCCCCGAAGAAGCCGGAATACAGTTATCTTAATGTAAAGCGGTTGCATACCCAAAAATCTCACCATTAGTGAGTGAACCCTTAATCTCCAGCTGAGAAACAGAAAAAATATGAGAATATCGAGGATGATAGAAAAGTAGAAAATTGCTTCCTTCGCGCAGGAAACAGCCGTGGGAATATTACTTGTACTGAAATAGCTTTCGACATACATTCCCCTGGGAATACTAGTCCTCCTCACCTCCACAGACCCCCTCCCCACCCCTACCCCCAAATTTCCTCTGCCCAACTGGGAACAGTCATTAAAAGTAATTGCTTAGTCATGGACTCGGCCAGACACAAGCGAGCTGGCAGTCAGGGAGGAGCACATAGGGAGGATGGGGGATGGGTGTGTGGGTAGGGGAGAGGGGGGAGGGGAAGGGAGGGGAGAATCACGTGACAGACGTGGTGTCCCTAAGTGATTCTCTTGTCCATAAGGGCGACAAGACGTTCAACTGCGCGAACCTATTCCATAAGTAACCAGAGATGATTTCTTTTATTTGTAAAGCTGCTTGGCACATTGTCGTCATATCAAAACATATGTAAACACGACCCCCCCCAAGATAGCGACAATGAAAAGGTATTCCTTAGATAAACGCTCAATCGAGACTGCCAACATGAACAGAGGGAAGCCTACTCCTGAGCTTTACCAGGACAGTCTGTTGAGTGTGACCCAGTTCGCAGGCTCACAATGGTAACGGAAATTTTCAAAATGTAATAGTTTGTCTTACAATTTCAAGATCGAAAGTGACGCATTTTAAGCGAACGCACACATTTTCTTATACCATTTACCATGCACAGCACTCCACAACAAGTTTTCAGAGGGGAAGGGGTTGTAACATCTCTCTCTTACAGATGATTTACTTCCCTTCAGTTTGGAAAATGTGACTTCCGTTCTGATCTACGAATCGGCTAAAACAAAAGACATAAAAAGTCCTGGAAACTCTTGTACAAGTCCCACAACTTTCTACGTCTTTGTTGTTGTTGATTGGGTTTTTTTTGTGTGTTTTATTTGCAGATTCGTTGATTAGGACGGAGTCAAAACATTTTCCAAAACCAAGGGAAGTATATCCCTTGTAAGACTGAGACGCTACAGGGCAGTTCTTATCTCTGATGAGCCCGACCAGTTTACGATAACAATCATTTAAGGACACCAGCAACGTCCAGTCAGCATCAGTTTTCCATCAATCTTCTGACCCGGTACCAAGCCGGAACCATATAGGCCTAGGCCCTAGCCTATTATGCGAAGGCTAGGCCTAGTAGGCTAGGCTATGTGCTTGCAGTTTCCCCAGATTAAGGTCACACTGACTCATAATTATAGGCCTATATACCAGCTACAGAGATTTTGCACTAGGATAGTCTTGTTGCTAGAGATGTTGTTATTGCCGGAGTTTTTGCGCTTGTTACCACAGATTTTGGCATTTTTTACAAGAAATTTTGTACTTGTTTTGAAAATTGTGGCGGGAGGGGGAGGGGAAGAGTAAAAGAGAAAAGCTTAGTGGTGACATGTCAAAACTGCTCTGCTGCTCTGGCTGTAATCTAGGGCACGTGTTGAAGTCCGGGTGTGCTGTCTTTTCCTCACCGTAGTTTACATATGAGGCTATTTCCGACTTTATAGCCCAGCGTATGTTTGGGATGAGACCATAAACCCAGGTCCAGGTCTAGTGTGCGAACTTGAGTATAACATCTATCAATCAGCCAGTCACTGAAGATGCTGGTACTGCTACTAATGATTTTGCACTTTGTTATCAGAGAGGATGTTTCCGTTGCTACACCAGAGTTTACATATTAGCCTAGTTCCCTCTATAGCCCAGCATGTGCTTCAGATGAGACCATAAACCCAGGTCCAGGTCTAGTGTGCGACCTTAAGTATAACATCAATCAGTTAGACAGTCACTGAAGATGCTGGTACTGCTACTAGTGATTTTGAACTTTGTTATCAGCAAAGGATGTTTCCCTTGCTAGGGATTCTCTGACCAGTCTCACTGGTGGAAAGAAAACATAGCAGGAAGGCATACTCAACTGTTTCGTGATCAGCTGTATAGTCCTATGAAAGTTGATGTCATTGCTATCATCGACATAATATCGTGGAAGAGGAGTGCCTACACAAGTAAATCGGGCCGAAAAAGCTATGGAGATGATAATCAAGATACAATTAAAAAGGGTTACTCACTCTATGCTCATATCATAATCAGCCAAACAACTGAATGAAACTATTTCAAAATTAAAATGTGAAAAATGAATATCAAAACTAAAAATTAAAAAAAAGCACACAGATGAGAAAAAAAAATGTCGGTGAAAGACAGTTACCAAAAAATCCGAACAACAAAATTTCAAAAACCTAAAAACAGCAACACCAACAAAAAAAGTGTGACTTGCTTTGGGTTGATGTAATGATAAACAAACAAACGAACAAACAAACAAAAAATAAGCCTAGAATAAAACAAACAGAAAAAACATTCACTGTCACACAAACCCCCCAGCTTACTCCAGGTCTAGACAACAAAAATGAAAAATATTCAACTGAAATGTGGACCGACACATTTTTGTCTGTCAGGCCCCGGAAAGCACAAGCTAGCACACTCCCTTCTTGTCACCCACGCCAGCCCGCCATACTTGACCTACTTTTCTTCAAAAGATGGATGGGATAGGACTAGACTTGTCAGGCATTGCGCAACTTCGCTCCCATGACAGACGACAATAGCTGCTGCCTGAGCGTTTCACGACAACCATGAAGAAGAAGAAGAAGGACCAGATGTGTGTACAAGATGTTTCGCGTGAGTTAGTACAGGGCACCATGGAATATAATCTTCATCTGATCGATTTTCAGAGAAATGAAGTGGGGAACAATGTTAAAGTCCGGGGGAAAAAAACCACAACACCTTTCCTCCAACAGCCAAACATATCCGTCCGGACTCTCTCCAGGTATGAGTAGTAGAGGGATGGTCTAGAGGTAGCGCGTTTGTCTAGAAAGCGAAAAGTTCGTGTCGGAAGTTTGCGGTGGTTCGAATCCCGTTTGGACCCGAAATTTTTCCCCCATCCATTAGATCATGAGTGGGGGTCTGGGCGCTAGTCTTTCGGATGAGACGATAAACCGAGGTCCTGTGTGTTACACATAATTATTTAGCGCACGTAAAAGAACCCACGGCAAAAAGAGAGTTGTCCCTGGCAAAATTCTGCAGAAAAAAAGCCACTCTAATAGGAAAACAAATACAGCTGCAGACAGGAAAAAGAAAAAAAAAAAAGGCTGGCGCTGCTCTTGTGGCGACGCGCTCTCCCTGGGGAGAGCAGCTCGAGTTTCACGCAGAGAGTGGTATAAAAAAAAATATATAAATTAAATAAATAAACAAACTCCCCCCTCCCTTCCCCCAATCCACTCGACCTTGAGTAGTGGCCTGCTGGTTGCTGGTCTTTTGGATGAGATGATAAACCTAAGGCCTGTGTGCAGCACGCATTCATTGCACGTAAAAGAACCTGTGGCAATATGAGAGATGTCCCCTGGCAAAATCATTTCACAGACACTCCAGGGATGACCCCCTCAGATGCACCAGGAAAAAAATCCCCTGGAAGCAAACACCTCAGGGGGGAAAATCACGACACTCCAGAGAAAATCCAACATAGACACCCCACAGAAAATCCCCATACAGACACATCAGGAAAAAACAACCACACACTCACACAGTCATACACATCAAGGGGTAGTGGTGGTGGTGGTGGGGTGGTGTGATTTGGGGTTTGGTGGTGTGTGTGTGTGTGTGTGTGGAAGGGGGGGGATCCCTCATAGACACTCCAGGCGGAAAAATAATTCTTCCTGTATGTATGTGTGTGTGTGTGTGTGTGCGCGGTGTGGCGTGTGGGAGGGTGGGGAGGGGGGGGGGGGGGGGGGGGGGCTCTCCAGGCAGAAAAATCATTCTTCCCAGACTTTCCAAGGGGTGGGAGGGGGGGGAACCCTCACAGATAGCTCATCCCCCACCCGAACCCTTACATCCATCCTTCACCTATCCCCTAGTCCTGTAGACCATTGGGGCACCACTGAAGATTTTGCAACCAGCTTCCTCCACACCCTCCCCAACGGTCATCCGCTTTCCATGCCAAATCGTTCCACTCAAGGCCAAGTCCATTCTCTGATCCAGCCACCACATTCCTTAAAAAATCACGGACTCTTCCCAACAGGCTGAAATCACGGAATGATTTTTCTGCCTGGAGTGTCTATGAGGGACCCCCCCCCCCCCCCCCCCCCCCCCCCCCCCTTCATCCGCGCGCGCACACACACACACACACACACACACAGAGGGGAAAAATGATTTATCTGCCTGGAGTGTCTATGAGGGATCTCACCCCTTCCACACACACACACACACACACATCTGTGGCCTAGTTGTCGTCCCCCTATCTGTTCAAACTGTGACTGGTGTAGTGCAGTGTCGGTAACCTGAGCACAATCATCTGGCTGCAAAGTAATAGCTAGCTAGGCCTCTTTCTGATGATGCTGATGAACACTGACCTCATAAACACAGCCGCCAGCTTGTGGGTGACACAAATATGGTGTCATTAAGCGTTTTTCCTGTCGTGAAGTGGTTATGCTCGACAGAGGTCGGAACTGCTCTCTCTCTCTCTCTCTCTCTCTCTCTCTCTCTCTCTCTCTCTCTCTCTCTCTCTCTCTCTCTCTCTCTCTCTCTTCTTATTGGTCATATTAATCCAGTATATGATACATATGCGGTAACTGAGGAGCCAGCAGTTGTGGAAAAGTTTGTGTGGGATGATAACAAACTCTCAGTTTATAAAGAAAATCTCTGTGAAGAGAACATGTGTGAACAATTTCTAAAAGCCTTCCAGATGTTTGATGAGAACATTGATGAAGCTCTAGATTTGTTTAATGATCTCATAAAAACCAGTGCTGTATGTATGAAGAAACAGGTTCATATCAATAAAAGTCTATCAAATGATACATGGTTTGATAATGAATGTAAAAGAATGAAATGTAGGGTCAGAAAACTTTTGACGTCTTACCGAAAAACGTTAAAGAATGAAGACGAAAACTTGTACTGTGTCAAAAGAAGGGAATATAAATACATGCTTGTAAGGAAAAGGAAAGAGTATAATAAGACATTACTTGCAGATATAATGTCTTCAGTCACTTGTCAAGTTCAGTTCTGGAAGAATATTAAGAAGGCTTCATTTAGAAAGAGTCAGCCAAAGAATAGTATATCTGTCGACAGCTGGTTTCAGCACTTCAAAACCCTGCTAGAGAAAGACTCAGTAGACAACTCCATGAACACTGATAGTGACTATGAAGAAACTGAGGAAGAATTTGATCATCCCATATCCAAAGATGACATATTATTGGCACTTAGAAAACTTAAACATGACAAAGCAGCTGGTCCTGATCAAATCATTGGAGAATTGCTAAAAATGGAGATGAAAATGTACTTTTTCTGCTAAATTAATTCAACAAAATCTTTGATAATGGTCTTTTTCCAGATAACTGGACTGAATCTAACATTCTGACATTACACAAAAAGGCGATGTTGATAACCCTAATAACTACAGGGGAATCTCTCTTAGTGATATAAGTAGTAAGCTGTACAGTACCATCATTAATGATAGGTTACAGGAATGGGTTAAGAAAAACAACATTACAGGCGAACACCAAGCTGGTTTTAAGAGAGGGTATTCCACTATAGATCATATGTTTAGGCTACTAGCATTTGTCCAGAAACAGTTTGCTCATAACCATAAGCTCTATGTAGCATTTAATTGACTTTGAAACGCATTTGATTCTGTTAATAGAAACTTGTTATGGCCTATTCTCCTGAAAAATGGTGTGAAGGGTAAATTATTACGTTGTTTGAGAGCCATGTATCAGAATGTCAGAAGCAGAATAAGATGTGGATCTAAGCTGACGGACATAATATACTGCACCACAGGGGTCAACCAGGGTGATGTATGTAGCCCTCTTTTGTTTTCTGTTTTCATTAATGAGTTAGCCATAGAAGTCATTAATAAGGGTAAACATGGTGCCACTTTCCCCCAAGATTTCACAGAATTGTTTATTCTTCTGCTTGCTGATGATGTCATCCTGCTATCTGAAACTGTTGTAGGCTTACAACAGCAGTTGAATAGCTTAAGCAGTGCTGCAACAGCACTTGATCTTAAGGTTAATCTGAATAAGAATAATATAGTTGTATTCAGAAAAGGTGGTTATTTAGCTGCTCACGAAAAATGGCTCTACAATGGAAAAGTCATGCCTGTGATTAATGTATATAAATATTTAGGAATCTGTTTTTCTACAAAGCTTAGTTTCATAACTGCATGTAAAGATCTGGCAAGTCGAGGTAAAAGAAGCTTGTTAATTGTTTTGAAAAAATTACGATTATTGAATAATAATGCTTTTGACTTGTTCATTAAGATATTTGATGCACAAATACAACCCACTGTGTTATATGGCGCGGAAATTTGGGGACTGGATGCAGCTGTAACACATTGTGAATCAGTATACCTCTTTGCTTTAAAGCAGTTTTTAGGCTTAGATAGAGTACACCTAATGATCTTGTTTATAGTGAAACCAATAGATATCCTCTCTCTATGTTAATGCTGCTGTAAGATGCATTAGATATTGGATTAAGATTCTGCATATGGATGAGCTCAGGTTACCTTTTACATCTTACAAGATGCTTTATGATCAAGGTGTCAAGGGGAAAAACACATGGGCTTTCACAAATACGTACCTCTTTATGTGAACTTGGCTTTGGATTTGTTTGGCTCAATCAAGGTGTCCCAAATTGTAGAGAGTTTATCAACGTTTTCAGGCAGAGATTGATTGACTGCTGTTGGCAGCAGTGGAGTGGTCATATACAATACAGTGAAAGATTTCAAATGTACAGACAGTTTATAGGTTCACAGGATGTCAAACCTTATCTAAAGCTTGATATGGAGATACATTTGAAAAGAATTATGTCTTTTAGACTTGGTGTATCAGACAAAAATGTTCATAAATTTAGATATATAGAACATGATGATGGTGACCTCAGGTTGCTATAGCCATTATGTAAGCAAACAGTGGAAGATGAAGTTCATTTTGTGCTGTGCTGTCCAGTATTAGAAGATGTTAGACAGAATTACATTCCGGTAAAGTGCAGTAGACAGCCTTATTTATTTAGATTCTGTCTACTCATGGCATCTAGTCACCATGAGATTGTGGGCAGTCTTGCTTTATATTTGTGTACAGCCTTTAGAATAAGAGATATCTTGGTTTCTTAAGTCATATTTTTGTAACAGATTTTTATCTGGTGGTTGCGGGTATACAATAACATTCTGTTTTTCTTTTGTGCTTCCTTATTTTTCTCACTAACACTAAAATACTAAGCAGTTCGCCCTCCACCCCCCCCCCCCCCCCCCTCATGTATGGGCCAATGGCCTTTTTGTGAATAAATCTTTCGAGTTCCAGCTCGAGTTCTCCTATTGGTCAAAGTCTCTCTCTCTCTCTCTCTCTCTCTCTGGAAACGTCGTATGGAACACTACGTACTGTAAATGGTATAAGCTTAAAAAGCTCATGATAGACCTGTTGATATTAACATCATTTGACCTCGATATTATGTGTCTTAAATCACTAGATGTGAATAAACGTTAAATTGAAGATACTACTACTACTACTACTACTACTACTTATTACTGATATTACGTACCTGCACCCCTTCTTCGAATTGGGTTAAAATGAACGGAATTTCCCCGTTAAAGTTCGGAGGTACTCTTTTTTGTTTGCAGTCTGCATAGACCTTTTATTTAGTTAATAATTATCTTTTTTAAAGAATTACAGTTTATTTTTGGCCGTGTTTGTACCTGTGATTGATATAAGGACAATGCGCCAAGTAGGTTGAAACTAATTATTTCCTGGTTACTTTTGGACAGTGCTGGCGCAGTTGAACGTCTCGTACCAGTTAGCGACGAGAAAGTCACTTAGGGACACTGCACACGACTTACTAAGGGCTGAGAGGAACAGGGCTGTTGGCCTTGGGTTTGATTTTGAAATAATAAGCTTGCAATAACAGCTGCTGCTATTTCGGTCTTCATTCTCTGTGTGTGGCAAGGAGAAGAGAGAGAGAGAGAGAGAGGGAGGGGGGGGGGGGGGGGGGGGGGGGGGGGGGGGAGGGGGGAGGTTAAGGGGGTTCTGTACTTTTCTTTATTTGGCCGCATCATTATTATTTCTCTGCCCCCCAGGCTTGTGTGTGTGTGTGTGTGTGTGTGTGTCTGCGTGCGTGCGCGCGCCCTTCCCCCCTTTTTTGTGCGTGCACGTATATGCTCGCACCCACTTGTACATGCGTATTCGTGTGTGTGTTGTGTGTGTGTGTGTGTGTGTGTGTGCGCGCGTGCGTGCTCACGCGTGCATACGCATGCACATGCGTGGGCAAGTGCTAACTTGCTGATGCACATAATAATGATATACTCCAGTGTTATCTCGACAGTTATCAGGATCTGACTATCATCCACGTGGAAACAATCATGCATAACTAGAGCGCGACCTTTAAGACTCACACACACACACCCACACCCACACCCACCCACACACACACACACACCCAATCCAAACTAATCAGTTATTCATGTCAACACTTCAGTTCTTGTCATCGTGTCAAAGTCCGAAGGCGTAATGGGCAAGATCACTGACCATGGACGGAAAATAGCCCCTTTAAGTACAAGTCGTGGTGAATTCGTCCTGAAAAGATATGGTGGACCTTCGACAGGGACACATTATCAGGATCACAGGTAGGGATGTTCTTGAACTGTATACCTCTGGCTTTCCCTGGCTGTGGGTGGAACTTACGTGTCAGCCACGATTCCACGAGCTATGACAGCTGGGACTCAAGTATCTGGCAAGTCCCTATAAAGTCAATGAACTCTCTCACCTCGCCCTTTCAATACTGATATACACAGAGCAAGTCACGAGAGAGTCTTATATTGAAGACATTGAATTTCTACATAGATTTATCTGTTTTGAGATGTAAAGTATTTGAATTTCAATTTGAATTGGTCTCAAAATAGGGGGCAGAAATATAATAAAATCTGCGCTACGCTGATGTTACAGCATAACTAGCTGACAACATCACCAGCATAAAGAGAGTATTACACAGAATAGAGGTAACAACAAGATGATCTGGACTCGAGCTCAATGCAGACAAGACGAGCATTGCAGCATGTTGCCAGAACCAGCTGCTAAAGAGAGCATGAATAAAGAGTGACATAACTCATTTACAAAATGTCAGAGATTTTAAATAGCTTGGCTCAGTTAAAACAAACCAGAGATCATCTACCAAAAACAAAAGCTAGAATTGACATGGCTGAAAGTAGAATGATCCAACTGAACAACGTCTAGAAAGATTGCAGCATTCTCTACCAGCTGAACATGAAAATAATGAAATGCTTCGTATGGTCCATCATGCTGTGTGGCTGTGAATCCTGGACATAAAGAAAATACAACGAAAAAAGAATGGAAGCAGCTGAGATTTTTTTTAGGAGGCTGCTCAGGATCAGCTGGACAAATACAAGAACAAATGAAAGCATTCTACAGGAACTGGGAACACCAAGGGCCAATAATAGTGAAAGGAAATTAAGATATGCAGATATGCACTACGAAACCATCAAACCGTCCTCATGAAGACTGTCTTTCAAGGCAAGATCAAAGCAAAAAGAAAAAAGACAGACCACCAGCTTCTCTCATTGGCAACATTGATTGCAGAATCCTGTGTGGCATGACAGTTTATTCATGAAAGCGGCAGGGCCAGTGAAAACCGGAACAAATGGGGAAGGAGGATCATGTCGGTGTTAGTGGGTGCGGGTGTGAGGGCTTAAGGCCATACCTGTTGAAGCAAACAGGTGAGACATGTTGAACATGCTTCAGGT
>CM054134.1:89370427-89395427 GCA_028751875.1 Rapana venosa | reverse complement strand
GAGAGAGAAAGAGAGAGAGAGAGAAGGAGAGAAAAGAGAGAGAGAGGAGGGAGAGAGTGAGAGAGAAGGAGAAAAAAAAGAGAGAGAGGAAAGAGAAAGAGAGAGAGAGAGAGAGAGAGAGAGAGGAGAGAGAGAGAGAGAGAGAGAAGAGACGGAGAGAGAGACAGAGAGACTGCAGTCAAAAAACGTACTTAAGAACTAAAAAAAAAGTAAGAGTAAATAATAAAACAAATATAAGAAAACAAAATGAAATGAAATAAAACAAAAGACGTCTCAAAACTTTCCCATAAACATTGCTAAAAGTGCATTAATTTGTATAATGACTGGCAACATTGCACAAGGATGCGAAACAGTCTAATTTCAGAACATTACTTTTATACTAAGCGCATTATTATTTCACAAACAATTCTCTCAGTGAGTTGTGCTGCAATGCTTTGTAGCTCAGTTGGTGGGGGGGGGGGGGGGGGGGGGGGGGGGGGGGGGAGGGAGAGCAGAGGGCCAGCTAAAAGGTGCCCAGAATGGTGGTGGGGTTTGTAATAGTCTCCTCCCCCTACCCCCCCCATCCCTCACCACTCCCCATCCCGTTCCACCTCCACGCCTCTTCTACTATCTCCTCCTCCTTCCCCCCTCTTTGCCGACTACAACGATCTCCTCAAACAACAGCTGGCTTCCCCCCACCCCACTCTCTCTTCCCCGCCCTCTCAGGTCTTTCAAAAAAAAAGAAAAAGGGGTTACTCGAACAAGAGCGTGGCTTTCCTACACAGGCCTCTCTCTATGAGGTAAAAAAAAAAAAAAAAAGGGGGGGGTTGGGGTTGTTGGTGGGTAGTGTTTTTATCTCGTATAGAGCCTAGTCATTTTTTTTTTTAACTAGTACTCTCATCTCTCATCTCTCATTCTCTCTCTCTCTCCTCTCTCTCTCTCTCTCTCTCTCTACGTTACCATGTATTATGGGCTAAGGCCGGATCTTAAATTCTGTCTGAGTTCTCCTCTCAACTCCTCCTCTCTTTTAATTCGCTCGCGCGTCGTTTGAAGTGTTAGCGTAGCGTACCTGTCAAACGCAAGCGTGGGTGTGCTGAATTGTCAAGAGGCCAACCTAAGCTGTGTGAAAACATCCTGAATACTTTATTGCCCATAATACCTATTTCAATGGGTTTGTCGTATAAACCCCCCCATACCACACACCACAAAACAAAAAAAAAAAAAACCTCTTAACACTTTTTAAAGACCCAACACAGTGTGTGTGTGTAGGGACAGGGGGCAAAGGTGAGGGAAGCGGCAGGCATTCTCAAGCGAGAAACACGCAGACAATCCAACAAACCAAAAGAATCCCCCATGCAATAAAAAATGACAAACGTGTGGCCCCGATGCACAGTTATGTCAAAGAATGAGTACTTTAACAAAGATCTGCTTAAAAAAAAAATTAACACCCCCCCCCCCTCCCCACCTGCCCCCCCCCCCCCCCCCCCCCCCCCTCCCCCCCAAAATAATACTCTATACAGATGAAGTGTAGAGTTTATATAACGTTTCACCAGCAATTACACTGCTTAGGAAAAGAAACGATCTGAAATGACCTGACCTGATCTGATCTGATCTGATCTGACCTGACCTGACCTAACATAAACTGACCTGCCTGACCTGACCTGACCATACCATACCGAACCAGACCTGACCTGACCTGACCTAATGTAAACTGACCTACCCTGACCAGACCTTCTGATCTGACCTTCTGACCTGACCTGACCTGATCTGACCTGACCTGAACCATGGTAAACACCCTGACTACTTATCTGTTCTTACCCCCCCCCCCCCCCCCCCCCCCCCCCCCCCAGCGTGTTTCAGTCGAGGATCCTTGTCCTAGACGAAGACCTCTTGAGAGGTAAGTGCCAGGCTGTAAAACTAATGTCTGCTCCATCTCATTGACTTCGCCTGCTAATAAAACTGAGAAACAGCCCCCCTCCCCCCCCTCCCCCCCAGGTAGTATAAAATACACTATGTGGATGAAAGGTCAAGGTCAAGGGGTCCCATAACCTGTGTGGTCAGTTCCAAACGGTATCTTTCCAAAAGTGATACTGTAATTTTTTTCCCTGAACCCGGATTGCGGCTACCTTAAAATGGTGGGCAAAACGGCCACCTACGCAAAATCTCACCATTGGTGAACCTCGGAGCTCTAACCGAGGAACAACATCGATAACAACAACAACAACAACAAGAACAACAACAACAACATACTGTAATTCCCCCTTGTATTATCCAGGCAATCTTTACCTTCACCTTCATCTATCCCGTTGTCTCGTGGACCGTGGGGGCACCAATGAAGATTTTGCAACCAGCTTCCTCCACTCCCCGTGGTCCTCTGCTTTCCGTAGCAAGTCGTTCCACTCAAGGCCAGTCCAGTCTCTGATGTTGTTTTCCCATCGTTTTCTCTGTCTGCCTCTTCGTCTCCCTCCTTGTACTGTTCCCTGTAGGACAGTCTTGGCCAGTCCAGATATTCGTGGGACGTTTGTATTTTTTTAACTGAAATCAGGAGCTCTTCATATGGTCCAAAGGCACTTTTAATCCTGTTTTTCCACTTCTTCATTAGTGATACGATCTCTGTATGGGATACCAAGGAGTTTGCAAAAGCAATAGAAATGAAGAATGCAACACGGTTGCGTACTTCGACTAGGCATGAAAGACCTAAATAAAGGTTTAGTTATTCGTTATCTTCGTGTCAATGCGAACTGTTCATGTTGATTAGTAAGAGAAGACAGCTTTCTGACCATCTTTTTTTGCACTATCTTAATTATGACTATACCATACTTATCTACTCTCCCTATTAGTAAAAGAAAGTATACTATCAACCTTACTGCACGATGACTTAAATCTTCGCATTGCTGAAAACGAGAGCAGGTTTTTCTAGCTATGATAACAATAATGATAATGATGATGACGACGACGACGACAACAACAAAATCATCATCATCATCATCATCATCATCATCATCATCATACATGGAATTTATATAGCGTTATATCTATGAAAACAAGTCCAAAGCGCTATTTTCATTACATTTTTCAAAAAACGTTCTAGAACCTATGCGGTTACCATTATAATGTTATTGATATGTGTGCCTGTAGTGAGTGAGTGTCAACTCCCTCAGGATTGCATCTTCATGACAGAGCATTAGAGGGACGCTGTGGCGGTCACCACCTAGGATGGGTGTCTCACTCAGTCTGGCTCCGTGACTAAGGCATTGTTGTTTTTGTTTGGTTTGTTTCAGATCATATTATAGTCCCAGCGGAGTTATCCGATTTAGGGACGGTGGTCGCAAGTCATCCCGCATGTAGGTATGGCCAAGGTGGAGAGGTGTGAACGAGCAGGGTGGAAACAACATACAGGACAGTCAACATGACACAAGATGAGGCAGAAAACGCTTTGATTTGTTGCTTTACAAGATTCAGCGCTATATAAATTCCATACATTATTATTATTATTAAAACCCCCTCCCCCTTTTCAAATTCAATTTCAAATACTTTATCTGGCCCAGGTCAAAAGCTGTGTCAGTTATTGATGTCAGCTAATTGCCAAGCGGAACGGGTTTTTAATGTGTGCGCAAGATGTTCTGCGTGCGTTCGCACACGGGACGTTGCTTTATAGTCTCATCCGATGGACTTTTGGGGACAGACAGACAAACAAGGCGCACGAGAGAGAGAGAGAGGGAGAGAGAGAGAGAGAGAGAGAGAGAGAGAGAGAGAGAGAGAGAGAGAGAGAGAGAGAGAAGAGGAATGACAATGACAACGACAATGACAATGACAATGAGAAATTCTTTTATTTCGAGGATAATGAATAAGCACCCATGTGCTTAATTTTTTTTTTTACATCCAGTCCCCCAGAGAGAGAGAGAGAGAGAGAGAGAGAGAGAGAGAGAGAGAGAGAGAGAGAGAGAGAGAGAGAGAGAGAATGACAATGACAATGACAATGAGAAATTCTTTTATTTCGAGGATAATGAATAAGCACCCATGTGCTTAATTATTTTTTTTACATCTAGTCCCCAGAGAGAGAGAGAGAGAGAGGGGGGGGGGGGGGGGGGGGAGGGGGGGAGAGAGAGAGAACACACACACAAAGACAAATTCTTTTATTTCGAGGATAAGAATAAGCACCCATGCGCTTTTTTTTTACATCCAGTCCCCACAGAGAGAGAGAGAGAGAGAGAGAGAGAGAGAGAGAGAGAGACAGAGAGAGACAGAGAGAGACAGAGAGAGACAGAGAGCGAGCGAGCGAGAGAGAGAAAAACAATGACAAATTCTTTTATTTCAAGGATAATGAATAAGCACCCATGCGCTTTTTGTTTTACATCCAGTCCCTAGAGAGAGAGAGAGAGAGAGAATGAGAGAGAGACCGAGCGAGAGAAAGAGAGAGGAGAGAGAGAGAGAGAGAGAGAGAATGACAATGACAATGACAAATTCTTTTATTTCGAGTATAATGAATAAGCAACCCATGTGCTTTTTTATTTTTACATCCAGTCCCCAGAGAGAGAGAGAGACAAAGAGAGAGAGAGAGAGAGACTTCAGACTTCAGACTTCAGACTTTTACTGTACATCGGCCTTAGGCCACAATACAAAGGAATGACGGGTGTGTGGAGTGGGCATATGACATGAGTGTTATATACAATTACAATCAATGTATATAAATATGAAATGATATATCAGCAATAATAAAGAAATTACATCACCCATTTCTTGAATATTCATCACAAATCAATTCACGTTCGTCATAATCGACAATGTTTTGAATGTAGTTTTCATCAATATAAGGATCCATTTCTATAAAGTTATCTTACTTCTTCTGTTGGTTTGCATGAAAAATAAATCGTGATAAATTATGTCTATCAGTAGATATTGTAGCTTTGAGTAGCACGGCAAAGGAAGTCTCTTCGCATCTTTAAGAAACTTGTGTCTCAAATCTTCATAGACAGGCAATTAAATAAAAAGTGTTCTTCATTCTCTATTTGGTCTTTACAAACAGGGCACTGCTTATCTTCATTTGAACTACATAGCGATGTGTATATATTGGAGAGAGAGAGATGAGAGAGAGAGAGAGAGAGAGAGGAGAGAGAGAGAGAGAGAGAGAGAGAGAGAGAGCGTTAGAGAGATGGAGAGAGGGAGAGAGATAGAGAAGGAGAGAAGAGAGGGAGAGAGAGCGAGCGTGGGAGCAAGAGAGCGAGAGACAGAGAGAGAGAGAGAGAAGAGAGAGAGAGAGAGAGAGACAATGACAATGACAAATTTTATTTCGAGATAATGAATAAGCACCCATGTGCTTTTTTACATCCAGTCCCCGCCCTTAAGGATATATATGATAATAAAAATAAAATAAAGCCCATAGCAATACACTTACACAGCTTACGGAAAAAATATCTACACAAAAATCCCCACAAAAATCACCGAAGGAAAAAAAAAAAAGCAAGTAAGAAAGAAAGCAGAACAGAAAACACAGAAACAACAGAAAAAATAGCAAGAACCAAGAGCAAAACAAAAACAGCAACAACAAGGGGAGAGGGAACAACCGAATAGTCCCCCCTCAAAAAAGCAACAACAACCCCAAACCCAAACCAAAACAGAACCAAACAAAGCAAAACCTCCATAAAATAAAGGAGAACAAACCAGAAAGAGAGAGAGAGAGAGAGAGAGAGGGGAGAGAGGAGGAGAGGAGAGAGAGAGAGAGAGAGAGAGAGAGAGAGAGAGAGAGTGTGGTCTTGTTGTTATAGTCCACTGCTGAGTTCTATAGTGTTGATAGGCCTGTAACCAGAGCAACGAGAAAAACCATCGGTGACACACTGCGTGCGTGTGTGTGCGTGTGTTGATGCTGTGAGTCTGTAGTGTTGTGTGCTGTGTGAGTTAGATGTGTGTTGAGTGTAAGTGTTAGTGTGTGTGTGATGTGTTAGTGTTGTGTGGTGTGTGTTGTGTTAATGCGTGTGTGTGTGTGGATGTTAGTGTGTGTGCGTTGTGTGTGAGTGTTGTGCTAGTGGTGTATGTTGTTTGTGTGTGTGGTGTGTGTGTGAGTGTTAGTGTGTGTGTGTGTGGCGTTGTGTGTGTGCGTGATGTGTGTGACTGTTAGTGTGTGTGTGTGAGTGTTGTGTGTGTGGTAGTTAGTGTGTGCGTGCTGTGTCGTTGTGTGTGTGGTAGTAGTTAGTGTGTGTGCGTGGTGTGGTGGTGTGGAGTGTGGTGATGTGGTTGTGTGTGAGTGTTATGTTGTGTCGTGTATGCGTGTGTGTGCTGTCGTGTGTGTGTGTGTTGTGAGTGTTAGTGTTAGTTGTAGTGTTGTGTGTGTGCTGTGTGTGTGAGTGTGTGCGCGTGCGTGTGTGTGTGTGTGTGTGTTAGTGTTGTGTGTGTGTGAGTGTTGTTGTGTTTGTTGAGTAGGTTAGTCGTCGTGTCGTGTGTGTGTGTGTGTGTGTGTGTTAGTCGGTGTGTGAGTGAGTGACGAAAGCATATCGTGCCATCACCAATGGCAACCGTACCAGCGCTGTAACGTCAGGGCTCAAAACAAACGCTATGGGCACCACCATTATAAGTGCAATCCTAACACCACCGTCACCACCACCACCACAACCACCACCACCACCACCACCACCACCAGCACTACCACCACCACCACCACCACCAGCAGCAAATCCAGTTCTCAAACCTTTTTCTCCTTTTCGTCCCGTTCACCTCCTCTTTCTTCTCCTCACGCGCGCGCATGTGTGTGTGTGTGTGTGTGTGTGTGTGTGTGTATGAAAGAGAGAGAGACAGAGACATAGACAGAGACAGAAATGCAAACAGAGACATGGGCAGAGAGAGAGAGAGAGAGAGAGAGAGAGAGATGAAGAGAGAGAGAGAGAGAGAAGAGAGAGAGAGTCAAAAATATATTTTTAGATGGTACATTGAAGAGAGAGAGAGATTATTTTTTATTTTATTCTTTTATATCGAGGATAATGGAATAATCACTCATGTGTTAAAAAAAAACAACCAACAACAACATCCAGTCCCCGTGTGTATGCGGTTTTGCGACTTCTGTCATCTGTTCCCACCGGCACACAATGGCCTACTTTTACGAAAAGCGGAACAGGATTTAACGTGTGCGCAAGATGTTCTGCGTGCGTTTGCACACGGGACCTCGGTTTATAGTCTCATCCGAAGGACTTTTGGGGAGAGTGGAGTCTGCACTGATGTTAACTCCAGGGGAAGATATCCCCTTTGAACGGGAATCGAACCCGGGTCGTCAGATTGTGAGCGCAATGTTCTAACCACTGGGCAATCCCGTCCCCAAGGAGAGAGAGAACTCGATCGAAATCGAAATGAACTCGAGAGAGAGGAGAGAGGAGAGAGAGAGAGATAGAGAGAGAGAGAAGGAGAGAGGAGAGAGAGAGAGAGGAGAGAGAGAGAGAGAGAGAGCAGACAGACAGACAGACAGACAGACAGACAGACAGAGAAGAGAGACAGGCAGACAGACAGAGACAGAGAGACAGAGACAGATAAATTTACTGACTGATTGATTGATTGATTAATTGATTGATAATCTTTTATCAATAATTTTTATTTGCAAGGGTTACAGATAAGTATTGACATTTTTTTGTTTGTATCCAGTCCTTGAGAAAGAGACACACACAGACACACAGACAGACAGTCAGACACACAGACAGACAGTCAGACACACAGACAGACAGTCGGGCAGACAGACGGACGGACAGACAGACAGACAGATAGGGAGGCAGGACCAGGGAAACATAACTTATCAGTGACACTGGCCCGATAATTATGCATGATCTGTGTAAACAGCATACATCAGGAGACATCACGACATGAATGTATTCACACACTCTCCCCAAACTTCTCTCTTTCGCTGTTTTCATCCCCACCTCCCTCTTCTCTCCACCCCCCCCCCCCCCCCCCACAATACACAGATAACAGGTTCTTTTATAAACAATTTGAATGGTTCGTACACTACTGTAATGATATTAATTTGGTTTTTTTTAATATATTAAACGGCTATATTATATTATACATATATTATACATATTGGTTCATGAAGTTAGGCGTTCCAAATATTCTTTGTAATCATCATCATCATCATCATCATCATCTCATCATCATCATTCGTCGTCGTCGTCGTCGTCGTCGTCTTCATCATCATAATCGTCATCGTCACCATCGTCATCATAACATGATGATGATGATTACCAGTAGTAGCAGTAGTAGTAGTAGTAGCAGCAGCAGCAGCAGCAGCAGCAGCAGCAGCAAGCAGCCAGCAGCAGTAGTAGAGCAGTAGTAGTAGTTTTTTGCTGTAGTGACAGTCAACATCATCATCATCATCACCATCGTCGTCGTCGTTGTCATCATCGTCGTCATCATCATCATCATCATCATCATCATCATCATCATCATCATCATCCTCATCATCATCCTTCCTCCTCATCCTCATCTTCTCCTTCTTCTTACTATAGTTTTTATCATCATTATCATTATTATGACCATCGTCAATGTCTATACTATATTATACACCACAATGCTCGGACAATCTGTCTGCCCCGCCATTTTGCTCTGCAGCGTTACACCGGAGATCCATCAGTTAAGGTCAATAGCCTGAGGTCATCGTTATTTGCTGCGATACTGCACCACTAGTCCCTACAGCCTTCAAACATGGCGGACACTGTGTTAGTCTCTGTGTGTGTGTGTTTTGTGTGTGTGTGTGTGTGTTGTGTGTGTGTGTTGTGTGGTGTGTGTTTTGGTTGTGTGTGTGTGTGTGTGTGTGTGTGTTTTGTGTTGTGTGTGTGTGTGTTTTGTGTTGTGTGTGTGTGTGTGTGTTTTGTGTGCGTGTGTTTTGTGTGTGTGTGTTTTTGTGGGGTTGTGTTGTGTGTTTGTGTGTGTGTTTTGTGTGTGTTTTGTGTGTTGTGTTTTGTGTGTGTGTTTTGGTTGTGTTTTGTGTTGTTTTTTTGTGTGTTTGTGTGTGTGTTTTGTGTTTTGTTTTGTGTGGTGTGGTGTTTTTGTGTGTTTTTGTGTTGGGGTGTGTGGTGTGTGTGTTTTTGTGTGTGGGTGTGTTGTTTTGTGTGTGTGTGTGGTGTGTGTTTGTGTGTTGTGTGTGTTGTGTGCGTGTGAAAGTCAAAGTCAAAGTCAAATTTTTATTTTCAGATGGTACATTGAATAAGCAGTGCATTTGCTTTTTCTTCATCAAGCCATCTATCTACAGAAAAAAACAGAGAGAAAAAAAGATATGCAGACATCGAATAAAAAAACCCCAACCCTAATCAATGATAAACCATACAAATCAAACAAAAAAAGTGTGTGTGTTGGTGGGGGGGGGGGGGGGGGGGGGGGGGGGGGGGGGGGGGGGGGGGGGGGGGGGGCTGATGTCGTTGGTTATAGTTGGCTTCAGAAAGGAAAATTATCGATTATAGAATTATGACCAAACTGCTGTGTGCTTTCTCGCTCTTCTCTTCTCTCTCTCTTCTCTCTCTCTCTCTCTCTTTCTCTCTCTCTCTTCTTTCTCTCTCTCTTCTCTCACTCCTCTGTGTCTGTTTTATTGTCTGTCTGTGGTTCTGTCACTGTCTGTCTGTCTGTCTGTTTATCTGTCTATCTGTCTGTCTGTCTCTCTGTCTCTGTCTCTCTCTTCCTGTCTCTCTTTCTCTCTCTCTTCCTTTCTTTTCGTCTCTACCCCTCCCCCCCTCCCCCTTCTCTCTCTCTCTGTCTCACTCTGTCTGTCCGTCAGTCAGTCTGTCTGTCTGTCTTTCTATCTGCCCCTCGCTCTCGCTCTTGCTCTCGCTCTCTTCTCTCTCTCTCTCTCTCTCTCCCCTCTCTCTCTCTCTCTCTCTCTCTCTCTCTCTCTCTCTCTCTCTCTTTCTTCTTACTGTCTCTGTGCTGTGTCTGTTTGGCTATCTGTCTATCTATCTGTTTGTCTGTTTGTCTGTCTGTTTGTCTATCTGTCTGTCTTTTCTCTCCTCTCTCTCACTCTCACTCTCTTGTCTCATTGTCAACGATGTCATCAGCAAATTATTTAATCAGTAATCGGAAGTGCAAGGGGCTGGCTGGGTTTGTTCCCCTCGCTTCAAGTCTCTTTAGCAAACACAATCGTCTCTATCAGCCCCATCCCCATGACCACACCTGACACAGAATCTTACAAGATGTTACAGGCTTTGACTAGCGTAGAGCATCGTCCTGCTTACAGTTATTAGGGGCAGGGTAGCCGTGTGGTCAGAAGGTCCAACTTGTAATCTGACGATATCTGTGTGAGCGGGCTACAGAGCAATTCAATTCCATTCAATTCAATTCTTTTATTGTCCTCTGTTTAAACAGAGCAGCAGCAGCAGCAGCAGTAACAGCAGTAGAAGCAGCAGTAGCAACAGCAGCAGCAGTAGAAGTAGGAATAGCAGCAGCAGTAGGAACAGCAACAGTAGCAGTAGCAGCAAAGGCAGTAGTAGCAGCAGCAAGAACAAGAGCGGCAGCAGTAGCAACAGCAGCAGCAGTAGCAGTAGCAACAGCAGCAGCAGTAGGAACAGCAACAGTAGCAGTAGCAGCTGATGTAGCAACAACAACAGCAGTAGCAGTAGCAACAACATTAGAAACTGCAGCAGCAGCAGCAGCTGAAGTAGCATCAACAACAGCAGTAGCAGTAGCAAGAACATTGGAAGTAGCAGTAGCAACAACAGCAGCAGCAGCACCATCAACAGCAGCAGCAGCAGTAGCAACAACAGCAGCAGCAGCACCATCAACAGCAGCAGCAGCAGTAGCAACAACAGCAGCAGCAGCAGCACTAGTAACAACAGCAGCAGCAATAGCAACAACAGCAGCAGCAGCATTAGTAACAACAGCAGCAGCAGCACCACCACCACCAACAGCAGCAGCAGCAGCAGTAGCAACAACAGCAGCAGCAGCACCATCAACAGCAGCAGCAGCAGTAGCAACAACAGCAGCAGCAGCAGTAGCAACAACAGCAGCAGCAGCACCATCAACAGCAGCAGCAGCAGTAGCAACAACAGCAGCAGCAGCACCATCAACAGCAGCAGCAGCAGTTGCATGATAACCGTTGCCCATTTAGCAGATAAAAACTGTTTTAACACTACAGCAACCTGATGTTTCCTGATCAGATCAGCTTTCAGGGAATGATGCAACAGGCCACCCCAGACCAGAAATACTATGTTCTGGACAAGTTTTTCTTCTTTTTTTCCTCTCTCACCAATTGCACGTGTATGATAAACGGATGGACGTTATATATAACGGAATGGAAGTCGAACACTCTATGCACTCACTGCTGCTGCTGCTGTTACTACTAGGTGCTGCTGTTGTTGCTGCTGCTGGGGTTGCATAATATATATATATATATAATATATATAAATATATATATATATATATATATATATATATATATATATATATATATATATATTATTGTGTGTGTGTGTGGTGTGTATGTGTGTGTGTGTGTGTGTGGGCGGGTGGGTGTGGGTTTGTGTGGGAGGAGGAGGAGGATGGAGGGAGGGGGGAGGGGGGTGAAGCGATAACTGAATCGGGGAAGGTGGGGGTGTCTGCGGTACTAAAGGCATGTAAAAAAACAAAACAAAAACGAAACACAACTGTCTTAACATCAGTCTGGCACTGCCCAGAGATTTTTCTGTTGCTCAACATAGACGATTTCATTTTGTCTTTGACAGTAATAAAACCACACACGTTTTCGCGCATTTGAGTGCGTCCTGCTGGCAGCCCGTTGTAAATGTTTTGTTGTTGCTGTTGCTGGGATTGGCAAATCGTATGCAGTGCTGTCATGATCTGGTATTGTGCCAAAGCTTTTAGCAGTGTGCGTTTCATCTCCTGGGGGGGTGGTCTTTTCAACTGGCATTCACATTGACAGCCGGGGCTACTGTTTGCATAGAGATACTGCTTGACCCACAGTATGAAAACTGATCTCGGCTACGTGATCTACCATTGGAAATGGGAAGTGCTTTTGAGGGGGTGAACGCGAATGCTGTGGGAACGCACACTTTTTGCTATTGTTTGTTTTGTTGCATTAGCAAGTTTGAATTTCTTGATGAGATTTTTATTATAAGTCCTATGCAATACAAAATAATGTGATGCAGTTCTATAGAGTATCTTACAGAAAATGATGCAATGCAAAAGAAATCTGTAGAATGCAATGCAATGCAACACAACTCAGATTGCCGTACGGGTGTTTTACACCAGATTGCACAGTATTGCAGTTCAGTAGCCTAGACTGTTCATTTTATTGCATTTTCCTCGTTTTGTAGTACAGTTTACTATATATATGCTGCAATACCGGGCAGTGTTGAGCAATACAATGTACAGTGAAGGCTCCTATACTGCAACACAGTACAACGTGGTGCAATGCAAATCTACCTCAGAATCAAAAACGTAACGCAGAGCAATGCATTGGAATGCCGTTCAGTCTAGTCGGACACCTCTGAATCAAACAGAGTTGACCTAAACTTGGGGCTGTCTTGAATTAACTATACCTACGTTAAGGGAGAGAACCCCTCTTTCCCGGTACACGTGTACCGTGAGCATTTAATAATAATAATAATAATAAAAAATGGAATTTATATTGCGCTATATCTTGAAGAAACAAATCAAAGCGCTTGCACTCAACTCATTCTTACAGTCATGCAACCAGTAACAATTAATAGTTCTAACAAGTCCAAATGTGCACGCGCGCGCGCGCGCACACACACACGCACGCACGCACGCACGCACGCACACACACACACACAGGTTATACGCTTTGGCAGGGTGATAGAATTTCGGCTGTTGAAGGCAGGGAAAAGCTATGAGATGAAACAGGTTTGTATTTGTATACTACCGTAACCCAGTAGTGGGTAATATGGAGGGAAGGGTTAGTATATGGTTGGTTACCCTACATTGGGTTATCCGTAGGGAAAAGGTTGTGTTTGACTCACCACAAACTTGTTGCTTTGTTGCTTTGTTGCTCTCAACAAAATCAAAGAGAAAGATAAGTTTTTGTTTATTTCTCAAACAATATATTAAAGAAATGCTTGACTGAGAAAGCATAGTATATAATTATAACTGCAAGAAATAGCTGGCTGGTATGAAAACACGCATACTTCGTTAGAGAGAGAGAGAGAGAGAGAGAGAGAGAGTGAGAGAGAGAGAGCTAGCGATGAACTATGAGCGAGCGAGAGAGCGAGGGGAGAGAGAGGAGACAATGACAATGACAGATTCTTTTATTTCGAAAATAATGAATAAGCACCCATGTGCCTTTTTACATCCAGTCCCCGTCCTTAGGGATAGATATGATAATAAAATAAAATAAAGCCCATACCAATACACTCACACAGTATACGGGAAAAACATCTACACAAAAGCCCCCACAAAAATCACCGAAAAGAGAGAGAGAGAGAGAGAGAGAGAGAGAGAGAGAGAGAGAGAGAGAGAGAGAGAGAGAGAACAAGTAAGAAAGAAAGCAAACAAAAAGAAAACCACAAGAAACAACCCGGGAAAAAAAGGCAAAAAAAAAAGGCAAAACCCAAAAGCTCCAACCCCCCCCCAACACCGTCCCCCCCCCCCCCCCCCCCCCCCCCCCCCCCCCCCCCCCCCCCCCCCCCCCCCCCCCCCCCCCAACCAAAACCAAAACAGAACCAAACAAAAGCAAAACCTCCATAATATAAAAAATAACCAACCACGTAAATAGTATCATTTTGGCTAACAGAAAGAAACGTCAAACATTCATTGTGCTTTTATGGAAGAAACAGCAATAGTAAACTACACAAAACAAATATTGTATAAGCAACTTAGAGATTAGGCACAACAATTTACATCCCCATGCACACGTACACACACACACACACACACACACACACACACACACGTACACACACACCGGAGAGAGAGAGGAGAGAGAGAGAGAGAGAGAGAGACTCCCTGATGACGGTGGGGGTGCCTTCAGCTCACTATTATACATAGCAATACATTTTGGGGGCAGAAACCGTCTCACTGCCTCCCCTTGTAGGGTACATACATGTTACTACTGTCTGAATGATTTACATTTCATGATACTCATATTTGGGACCTAGTCAAATGTTAGAGCTCTTTAGTTAATAACGAACAAAACTAGGCTACCGTGGCAAAAACTTTTACCGCCACATGTTTTTCTGCCAGATTCTTGTTTTTTTTTGGTTTTGTTTTATTTTCTTTTGTTTTGCTTTCTTTTGTTTTGGTTTGTTTTGGTTTGATTTGTTTTGTTTTGCTTTGTTTTGTGTTGTTTTGTTCTGAACAAGGAAGGAGTGAAATTAGAAAGGAAACTTGTTAAAGGCCAGCTCTAGTGATTGGGTCATCAGGGGGCGGGATAGCTCAGTGGTTAAGACTACTGGCTTTCTCCAACCTAAGGTCAAGCAGCATTGAGCGTGGTGACAGTCTGTGTGGGCCTTAGCTTCATTTAGTATGTACTTAGGGTTTATCAGGGATTATCCGCTGTGAGTGAGATAGAATGCATATTCTTGTTGACTCCCAGGGTGTTAAGCCTGGGAACGCCAAACAACATCATCATCATAACCATCAGCAACAACATCACCACCACCACTACCATCAGCAACAACATCACCACCACCACTACCACTACCATCACCACCACCTTTCAACAACAACACCATCACCACCCTCAGCAACAACACCATACCATCACCAACCACCACCATCAGCAACAACACTATCACCATCACCACCACCACCATCAGCAACAACACCATCACCATCACCACCACCACCATCAGCATCAACACCATCACCATCACCACCACCACCAGCAGCAACAACACCATCACCACCGCCAGCATAATATAAGAGGGATGGTGTCAACATCCTCATGTTACGTTCAGTGTTATCCAAAAATAAACTGGTATCAGATACCATTGTCTCAAACGGATGTTTATTCAGAAAACAACCGTTATTCATTATACCAACACCCTTGAAAAGTTGGGGGGGGGGGGGGGGGGGGGGGGGGGGGGGGGGGGTTTCCCGCTTTTCCTTCTAACAAGCGTTGATAACAGTATTCATCTCTGGTAGTATGATGATGGTTTTTGAGGGGTTTTTGTGGTTTTAAACAAAATTATTTGCTCCTCAGCTAGAGCTCCGAGGTTAGATTTCGCGTATGCGACCGTTTATGCCGACCATTAAGGTAGCCTCATTCCGACTTCAAGGATATAAGCGGGGTATATTCACGTTTCCGTAACCCACCAAACACGATTAGGGGATCTTTAACGTGTATATTTGATCATCTGCATGTGTGTTTACACGAAAGAAATTAAGGCCCTGGCCCAAGGTCTGCATTGGAAGTTGATCTGGGTTATCGTAAAAATAAAAAAAATCCCCACACGTATTTCACCAGACACGGTCAAGATTCGAAACCAGGACTTCATGGACCCATAGGATTGAAGTCGAACAGTTTAACCACTCGACCATACCGTCTGTGATTTTGAGTGAAGTAACTAGATTCTATAACACTTGTTGAATGTCCACCCATGGACACTTGAAGGAATGCACGATTTGGTGATCCGATGGCTATCAATATCAACACGCAGCGGTGCTTTCAGGCTCTACTGCATTTTTGGCATCGCGTTCCTCTGTAAGCGTTATTATATAACCACACACCAGGACCTGTTATCTAACAGTTGGAGTGATCTATAGGATCCATTTTGTGCACAGCCAGACAAAATATTGTATTAACCCTCAGAGCTGTGCATGTAATAATTATTTCATGGAAGCTGAGTAAAGTGAAGCTGCTGTATGTCCACATGTCGTCTGATGTGACCGGTTGGGTTTTTTGTTGTTGTTGAGACTTTAGGTATTGTTAATGTACAGGGGACGGGATAGCTCAGTGGTCAGAGCGCTCGCTTTCCCCAAGTCAATGTTAAGCAGCATCGAGCGTGGTTACCATTTATTTTTTATTTATTTATTTATTTATTCTTTTATAACAAGGATAATGGAATAAGCACTCATGTGATTTTTTACATCCAGTCCCCGTGTGTCTACAGTTTTGTAAATTTTGTCATCTGTTTCCACCGGCACACAATGGCCTACTCTTCCGAAAAGCGGAAGTGGATTAAACGTGTGCGCAAGATGTTCTGCATGTGTTCGAACACGGGGCCTCGGTTTATAGTCTCATCCGAAGGACTTGTGGATGGTGGACCGTTTGCGCGCCTTGGCTTCAGTACAGTCCCCCAGTTCACCCAGCTATAAATGGGTACCTGCCCTCTTGAGGGTCAGGCGAGGGAGAGGAGATGGGCGCCGCCCTCGATATGCTGGCCCCTGGAGAAGCTGAGGTCTCTGACACCTCATTCCCCTACCCTACGACCACACAGGTTATGGGACACCTTGACCTTTTATTGCTAATGTCAACTATGTTGTCTTCCCATCAGCAGACAGAAGAAAACGATGGGAAGGAAGACAGCATCAGAGAGTGGACTACTGGCCTTGAGCGGAACGAATTGCTACATAAAGCAGAGGAGGACCGCGGGGAGTGGAGGAAGCTGGTTGCAAAATCTGCAGTGGTGCCACCACAGCCTTCAGGACTACGGTGAAGGTGGTGAAGAATGTAAAATGAATGTACTGGCATTGCTGTAGTGCGCGCGCTCGCACGTACGCAAGCACGCATGAAAGCGCGCGCACACACACACACACACACACACACACACACACACATACTGATGTTTGTTTTGTTGCGTCAAATAAGTCTACATGGCTTAAATGGCAATAAAATATTCTGAAACTGAATCTCACATACGCGCACGCACACACACACATACACACACACACACACACACACACACACACACACACACACACACACACACACACACACACACACACACACACCACACACACACACACACAATATATAACACATATATATACACATATATTGTATTTGAGATAAAATTCCTGATACATTCTATTGCAAGCAGAGGCATCAGCATAACTTTTTGCTGGATCCCCTCTCATTGTGGAATTTATTCGAATGAGCTGGTTGATTCTTTGGCAAAACAAGGTGCCTCTGAATACAGTACTGAAGTGTTTGATTCTAATCTTGCATTGTCGTCTTATGAAATTCATTCTAAGTTAATGAAATGCATACATTCAAAGATTATAGAAAAACATTATCAGCAGTTTCCTTGCCCACGGAAATTAGAAATTCTAATACATAAACTGAGATTAAATGCATGGAATACTAAATATTCAAAAAATGTAACATGTTGTTGTTCTATTCCACTTTCAGTCCACCATTTGTTGTTTGATTGCCCAATTCTTCTTGACATGTATAAAAGGAGATGTTTAGATATTCATAAGAAATATGCCACTAGTCAAGAAGTTTTATATGACTCTCAGCAATTCATAGTGTCAGTTGCTGAAGTCATATATTCTTCACCTGTAAAACCTTTACTGTAATTTCATATATATATATATATATAATATATATATATATATATATATATATATATTTATATATATGTACATTCATATATATATATATATGTATATATTTATATACCTATGTGTGTGTGGATGTGGGTGCGTGTAGGGGAGAGAAAGAGAGAGAGAGAGAGAGAGAGAGAGAGAGAGAGAGAGAGAGAGAGAGAGAGAGGAGAGAGAGAGAGAGAGAGAGAGAGAGATGCGGTGTGTAATAATAGGTACTTTGGTATGAATGCGGGTGTGTCTAAATCACCATGTAGTGAATAGACATTAAACAAAACAAAACAAAACACACACACCACACACACACACACACACACACACACACACACACACACACACACACACACACACACACACACACACACACACAGACAGAGACTAAGACGTAAGGAGACAGAGAGAGACAGACAGACAGACAGAGACAGAGAGAGACAGACAGACAGACAGAGAGAGAGAGAGACAGACAGACAGACAGAGAGAGGAGGCAGGTGCTGCACCATATCATAATTATTTCTTTCTTTCCTGGCATCGGTAAAGAGAAACAGACTGACCGAGCATTTGATGAGCGTTTTATCACCATCGTTCGTTTTCTGCATAAAGAAGGGGGTACTAGTTCACACCTGTCCACATAAAAGCAGTGTGCTTGTGTACAGTTTTTCCATATAAATATAAAGCCATTGTGTTTGTGTAGCATGATTGTCTGTATAAAGAAAGAAAGCACTCGCGTTTCTACAGTTTTATACATAAAAAAAGCGTTGGTTTTTTTTTGGTTTTATTTTTTCATTTGTTTCTGGTTGTTGTTTTCTTTGTTTTCTTTATACATAGGATGTGTTTGATGATATTTGTTTAAATAAAGAGAGGCTGTTTGTTTCTTTTCGTTTCTTTCTTTCTTTTGGTTTGTTTTTGTTGTGTTTTTACATAAGAGCGTGTGTTTTTGACAGTCTTCTACAAAAACGAGGCTGTTTGTTTCTTTTTCCTTTTAATATTTTTTTTATAGTTTACTTTTAGTTTGTTTGTTGACAGCTTTGTACGAAAAGGAGAGTGTGATTGCTAATGGAGAATCGTTTCATAAAGAAAGTGTGCTCGTTTATATCTCCTAGACATTTTTTTCTTTTTACATTGAGTGTGTTTGTTGACAGTTTTTTACACAAAGAGAGTGTGGTTTTTTGTTGATAGTTTCTACACATAGAGAGTGTGCTTGTTGACAGTTTTTTTTTAAACACAAAGAGAGTGTGATTGTTGACAGTTTGTACACTCAGAGAGTGTGCTTGTTGACAGTTTTCTACACAAAGTGTGGGCTTGTTGACAGATTTCCACACAAAGAGTGTTATTGTTGACAGATTTCTACACAAAGAGTGTGTTTGTTAACAGTTTTCTACACAAAGTGAATGCTTGTTGACAGTTTCTACACAAAGACAGAGTGCTTGTTGATGGTTTTCTACACAAAGTGTGTGCTTATTGACAGATTTATACACAAAGAAAGTGTGCTTGTTGACAGTGTTCTACATAAAGAAAGTGTGCTTGTTGACAGTTTTCTACACAAAGAGAATGTGTCTGTTTACAGTTTTCACCATAGTGTGCCTGTTCACATATTTTTTTGTCTTGCATAAACAGTGTGCTTATTCACGGTGGTCTACATAGAGAGAGTGTGTGTTTACAGTTTTCACCATAGAGAGTGTCTGTTCACAGTTTTCACCATAGTGTTTCTGTTCACAGTTTTCACCATAGAGAGAGTGTGCCTGTTCACAATTTTCACCATAGAGAGTGTGTCTGTTCACAGTTTTCCACACAAAGACATTGTTTTTGTTCACAGTTTTCTACAAAAAGAGAGTGTCTGTTCACAGTTTTCACCAAAGAGAGAGAGTGTGTCTGTTCACAGTTTTCTACATAAAGAGAGTGTGTTTGTTCACAGTTTTCACCAAAGAGAGCGTGTGTCTGTTCACAGATTTCACCATAGAGAGAGTGTCTGTTCACACTTTTGTACATAAAGATATTATGTTCACAGTTTTCACCATAGAGAGAGTGTCTGTTCACACTTTTCTACATAAAGATAGTATGTTCACAGCTTTCACCATAAAGAGAGCGTGTCTGTTCACAGTTTTCTACATAAAGAGAGTGTGTCTGTTCACAGTTTTCACCATAGAGAGTGTGTCTGTTCACACTTTTCTACATAAAGATAGTATGTTCACAGCTTTAACCATAAAGAGAGCGTGTCTGTTCACAGTTTTCTACATAAAGAGAGCGCGTCTGTTCACAGTTTTCTACATAAAGAGAGTGTGTCTGTTCACAGTTTTCACCATAGAGAGTGTGTCTGTTCACAGTTTTCACCATAGAGAGATTGTGTCTGTTCACTGTTTCACCATAGAGAGCCTGTGTCTGTTCACAATTTTCTCCATAAAGAGTGTCTGTCCACAGTTTTCACATTAGAGAGAGTGTGTCTGTTCACAGTCTCCACCAAAGAGAGTGTGTCTGTTCATATTTTTCTACATAAAGAGTGTGTCTTTTCACATTTTTCTACATAAAGAGTGTGTCTGCTCACAGTTTTCATTATAGAGTGAGTGTATCTGTTCCCAGTTTTCACCATAGAGAGAGAGTGTGTCCGTTCACAGTTTTCACATAGAGAGAGTGTGTCTGTTCCCAGTTTTCACCACAGAGTGTCTGTTCACAGTTTTCTTTATAGAGTACATTTTCCATAGTTTACTGCAGAGAACGAGAGTGTTTATACCTTTTTACTTATTCTTTTTTTCTATTACATAAAGAGACGGAAGTTGTTTACAGTTTTGTACATTAAGAGAGCCTATTATTTTTTTTCTCAGTTGGGGGTGGGGATGAGGGTAGGATGGGTGGGTGGGGGTGGGGAAAGGACGTAAACTTGGAGTTGTAGAGCACATTGAGCTAAAGGAGAGGACCTGAAATGTGTTATGACAACACCTGCTGGTTAATGATTTGGTCGCTAAAGCGGTGGATTTGTTTTGCATTTGTTTTAATCATTATGACCTGATGACACAGTTTTTGTTTGATTGCACTATTCACAAACTGATGCAGTTTGTGAGGACATGCTGACCTCGTTTAGTATCATGGGGTAGACTGATCTCTGTGTGTGTGCCCTGGGCACAAATACAGGATTGTGTTTCTTTTTCGAGGCTTGGATTTGAAAGGGACACCCCCCCCCCCTCCCTCTTTCTTAAGTAGGCGACAGACTACTCCCCTCCTAAACCAAAGGCATGGTCTGTCACTGCACTCTAAACATATATCTCAAGGGGCTTGTGGTGTCAGGTTAAAATCTGTTCCGCTTTTTGAAAGAAAAGGCCATTGTATAGTGGTGGAAACAGACGACAAAATTCACTAAACCACACACACACCCACACACAGACACACAGACACAGACATACACACACACACAGAGGAAGGAAGGTGGCAGGATAGTTAAGATGTTCCCCTGCCAACAAGTAAACCGTGAGGTTGTGGGTTCGATTCCCAGCCTCGCCCTTTCTTCCCAGTTTGAAAAAAAAATCGAACTGAATGTCAAAGTCCTTCGGATGAGACTATAAACCGAGGTCCCGTGTGCGAACGCATGCAGAACATCTTGGAGCACGTTAATCCTGTTCCGCTTTTCGGAAGAGTAGGCCATTGTGTGCCGGTGGAAACAGATGACAAAATTTACAAAACCGCACACACACGGGGACTTGTAGTAAAAAAGCACATGAGTGCTTATTCCATTATCCTCGATATAAAAGAATAAATAAATAAATAAACACACACACATAGGGACTGGATGTTTAAAAAAAAGCACCTGAGTGCTTATTCCATTATCCAGGAAATGAAAATAAAAGAATAAATAATTTTAAAAAGGCTCAACTTGATGTTTGAGATAGATCATGTTCTATTGGGATCAGGTTGAAACGGCCAGCTCGAAGCCTCCAGCCAATCAGCACTCTGTGTAAAGTTACAGGTCACTTTAAGTGTGCACAGAGAGAGAGAGAGAGAGAGAGAGAGAGAGAGAGTACCCTACGAATGTGATTGAAGCCCTGGGCACACAGTGACCTTTTTACTTTGTACATCTCTCAAACATTTCGTGTAGCAGCTCCTCCTTTTCACACCCACTGTTTGAAACAAACATGTTGTGAACCTGTTTGCCTGAATGGTAATGTTGAAAAGGAAGGTTTGTCGCCTGCTTCAGGTTCGTGGATCCCTTTGGTTTAATGTTACACCCTCAGGCTTTTAGATACCTGTGTCAACAGTAGTTATCGACTGAAATACCTTCTCACTCACGCACATCTTATTTTTTCGTTTCGTTTTTTCCCCACAGGTCTATACTTGCAGTTTTGTCTCTTATAGGGGTACGTCTGTACTGTTGCCCTTTCGCTGTACTCTCTCTCTCTCTTGATTCGCGGTAAGATGTATTAGGTACTGGTTTAAATTTTTGAATATGGAAGAACATAGACTGCCTTTCAATCCTATAAGGTGCTTTTTTGTTTTGTTAGATGCTAGGGGAAAGAAAAACTGGGACACACAAATACGCATTTGCTAATTCATTTTTTGGCTTTGGATTTTATGTCTGGTTCAATCAAGGTATATGAGATCTGGAAAAAGGTTTATTGCCGTTTTTGGACAAAAACTGGTTGATTGTCGATGGTAACAACGGAACGATTTTTTCCCTACTGCGGATTTGTGTACATTTGTTTGCCACAGCTGTGTTTTACTGTATACATCTTTGTCATTAATCATAGATTTGGACAGCAGCTACCTTGACGTAAGGTCCAACGTCATCTTTATGAATAAATCTGTTCAGAGTGCAGAGTCCTCTGCTTTTCTCTCCTTTCCATTCTCTTTCTCAGATTTCATCTATGTACTTAAGTAAATGTCTTTTTCTAACGCATTTATTCTAGTGGCAAATCTGTTGCCTTCCTCTGTTTCTCTTTTGAGTCCATTTTCCTCCTGTCACTCAAGACAAAGAAGCAAACGAGCAAAGAAAAGAAAGTGGTAACCCCCCAAACAAACAAAAAGGAACAGTCACACCACACACAAACACACACACGTGCGCGCGCGCGCGCGCACACACACACCAATCATTAAAAGACCACAAACCTTAATCAGCAGCAGCAGCAGCAACACCTGCAACCAAATGCACACTCCCCCCCCCCCCCCCCCCCCCCCCCCCCCGCGTTTCTCCCTGTATAACCTACTTCTGTGAACTAATCAATTCCTCACCACTCTGTTCGTTACATCGTTATAGTTCTTTGATGACTACTTCATTCATTCATTTCTTTTTATTTTTAAAAATTTCTTTTGCATTTATTTATTTTATTCGTTTATATCGAGGATAATGGAATAAGCACTTATGTGCTTTTTTTTTTACATCCAGTTCCCGTGTGTATGCGGTTTTGTAAATTGTCATCTGTTCCCATCTAGTAAGTAGCATACAAAAAGACCATAACACAGTCAACTCAGCATCAGCACACTGGCACAGCCATATGTCACACCACCACAAACACACCATAAAATCATCAGTTTATTCATACGGTGACTAGCGGAAACATAATATTATAGGCCAGTGTCTGAGCACACTGTTAAGTGACTCAAATCAGTGGCTATGATGAACCGACCTATACTAGCCCCCCAGGCAATAAATCATCTTGCCTTGTCAAAAGGAATGCATGACGAGGCTAGGTATGGAGGTGGTGCTCTGTAAGGTAACAACGTTGAGCATGTCTTCCTCCTCACTATATAACAAAAGGTTGAAAGTGTAAGCTTGTCTTTGTCGAGAGTAAGGAAGGTGGGGGAGGGGGAAGGAGTGGGGTGGGGGTCAGGGTGAGGGAGGGGATGTGTGTGTGTGTGTGTGTGTGTGTGTGTTCGCTTTAATGTCTACACATTTAAGTCTTGACAGCCCTTGTTTTTTTTGCTTTTTTTGAATGGCAAACCCAGATTTGGCCTCCACAGTCAACTTAGTTGTGAAAAATGAAATGAAATGGATTATTAAAAAAAATTCAGATGTTGAAATTTATTTTGGCCTTTAACCACTTAGGTAGCCGCATTCCGACTTCATGTATGAAAGTATGCCTGCTTGAATTAAGATTTATTGGGTGTTTTTTTTTTAAAAGAACGAATGTACACTGGGAGTTTGAATTATAACATTGAAAGGAAGACATGCAAACATGTTCCTGGTGTAACCCACTTCCCATTCACATACGTGTATGCAGAAAGTACGTTGTTTACTTGAATATAGAAAAAAATATATTAAAAACTACACACACATACACACATACACACACACACACACACACACACACTCACGCAACACACACACACCACACACACACACACACACACACACACACACACACACTGGTATCGTATTTAAGACATCATCCCTTAAGTCAGAATACGACTACCTTAATAATTAATAATGAAGAAGGAAAAAACCCAACAACAACCCGGTGGCATAAATTACGCAAAATTCTCACCATTGGTGAAGCTTAGAGCTGTAACCGAGGAATGGCTTTAAAAAAAAAAAAAAGAAAGAAGAGAAACAAGAAGAAACAGAAATGAAAAAAAAGACAAAAAAAAAGAGAAAGGAAAAAAAAAGACAGATGAAGCCTCAGGGCATGTTTCTTATCGACCAGGTGGAAAGACGAAGACTTGTTTTCCTCCATATCAGCGACCATTGTGGTTTGTTGGTGGAGACCAAGCAAAGGCTCAGCTGGCTTCGGTAGCCTAGCTGTTATTCTGGCCTCAGTACACAGCACAACACAGTCTCGGTTACCCGTGGCAACGCTTAGTAGCCTATCGATTCAAAGTCGAATTAATATTCTACCTGTCTGGTCATCTACATCTTTCTGTGACTGTCTTTCTTGGTTGGTTTGGGGTTGTTGTTTTTTTAAGTGCGTCTGGCCTTTTTTTTTTTGGTGGTATAGATCTATCTACCTGGCTCTCTTTGTATGTGTCTGGGTTTTGTGGTTTTGTTTTTGTTTGTTTGTTTGTGGCTTTTTTTCTTGGGGAGTGTGGGGACAGGTGGGTGTGGTGGTGGTGTGGAGGGAGGGGAGGGGGGTTAGTGTCTTCTTCTCTCTCTCTCTCTTTTCATTCTGTTTTGGCTGTTTCTTTTTTTGTGTTTGTGTGTGTCCATTTTGTATGTTTGAGTGTGTGTGTGTTTGTGTGTGTGTGTGTGTGTGTGAATGTGTGTGTGTCTGTCTTTGTCTCTGTCAGTCTCTCTGTCTCTCTGTCAGTTCGTTTCTTTGTCTCTGTCTTTCTTTGTCTGTCTTCCTGTTCCTTTTTTCTCCCTTTCTCTGCTGCAATCATCCATATGTAAGCATACAAATTGTGTGTTCTGACGTTAGTGTATAATGTCTGCAACCCCCCCCCCCCCCCACACACACACACACACACAAAACGTACTTAAACACGAACTACATGCACAATAGTACACCATTTTAAAATTAATCGAGCTTCACTTTGCTATTAACCAGGTAGAAAGACGATGATAGTTGGGTTTGTTGTTGTTTTGTACTGTTTGTTTTGTTTGGGTTGGTGGTTTTTTGTGTGTGTGGTTTTTTTTTTG
>CM054134.1:89352927-89357927 GCA_028751875.1 Rapana venosa | reverse complement strand
GCCTTCCCTCCTTTTCCCTATTCTTTTCCTCCTCACCACTTCAGCCTTCCCTCTTTTCCCCTCTTCTTTTCCCCCTCACCACTTCAGCCTTCCTCCTTTTCCCTATTCTGCTTCCCCCCCCCCCACCCCTCACCACTTCAGCCTTCCCTCTTTTCCCCTCTCCTTTTCCCCCCTCACCACTTCAGCCTTCCCTCCTTTCAGCATCACACTCTCATGTTCCGCCAGCTCAGTAACGCCTAGGCTCCATTTCGGTAGACCCTAACAGCAGACACTGAAGGAAGGATACAGGCAATGGAGATGAGACGCTTTCCAAAACTCGGTGGTCTAGAGGTAACGCGCCTGTCTAGAAAGCGAAAAGTCCGGGTTCGTATCCTGTCTGGGCCCGAAACTATTCCCCCATCCATTAGACCATGAGTGGTGGTCCCGGGCGCTAGTCTTTTGGATGAGACGATAAACCGAGGTCCGTGTGTTACAGAAATTATGCAGCGCACGAAAAAGAACCCACGGCAACAAGAGAGTTGTCCCTGGGCAAAATTCTTAGAAAAAAGCCACTCTGATAGGGAAAGAAATACAGTTGCAGACCAAAAAAAAAAAAAAAAAAAAAAAAAAAAAAAAAGGGGTGGCGCTGCTCTTGTGGCGACGTGCTCTCCCCGGGGAGAGTAGCCCGAATTTCACGCAGAGAAATCTCGTGACTTAAAGTGGTATAAATAAATAAATAAATAAATAAATAATCTTAGTATCTTGTATAGGGAACACATACGTAGCGAGATTTTGGATTTGGCTGTTTCATTATAATACATTTAACTTTGCAGAATGGGGTAAGTGTAAAAAAATAAAGTCTGTAGCCTCTTTGAGGACTTTGACGTTGCTGAATCGGCTAAGAGTAAAAGCTGTAGCCTGTAAGTATTTTAAAGGTCATAAATCCTTGTCAGTCAACGCCTGTATTTCCTTGCGTTCATTCACACGTATATCAGTCCACGTTGTTGTTTGTGGTAGAAAATGGTAGGAATTCTTGCTCTCTTTGGGCATGGTCATGATGTGCACTTGTGCCCAAAACATGAACATACAATTGTAGACACACACACACACACACACACACACACAACACACACACACACCACACACACAACACACACACACACACACACACACACACCACACACACACACACACACACAAACACCACACACGAGCACGCACGCATGTACGTACGCACGCATGTACAGACCAAAACGTTATAAGTGCGCGTGCAGACGCACACACAAGCACACATGTGGGGGATGGGGGGGGGGGGGGGGGGGGGGGGGACGGGATAGCCTAGTGGTCAGAACATTTCTCTCGCAATCTGTCGACCCGGGTTCGATTCCCGTTCAAGGGCATATTTTCCCCTGGAGTTCACATCAGTGCCGACTCCACTCTCCCCCAAAAGTCCTTCGGATGAGACTATAAACCGAGGCCCCGTGTGTGAGCGCACGCAGGACATCTTGCGCACACGTTAAATCCTGTTCCGTTTTTCGTAAGAGTAGGCAATTGTGTGCCGGTGGGAACAGATGACAGAATTTACAAAACGGCATACACACGGGGACTGGATGTAAAAAAAACACATACGTGCTTATTCCATTATCTTCGATGTAAAAGAATAAAAGAAAAAGAAAAAGAACAACAGCAGTAGCCTACAGCAACAGAGCCAGTGTATCAATCTCTCTCTCTCTCTCTCTCTCTCTCTCTCTCTCTCTCTCTCTCTCTCTCTCTCTCTCTCTCTCTCTCCTCTCTCTCATCTCTCTCTCTCTCTCTCTCTCTCTCTCTTTCTTAATGACCACCACCATTATTAATGACTAACGAGTCACGCGCCTAATCCTGGAGACGCGAGAGAAGGAATTCAATTAATAATGCATTGATGCTCAGACAATAACATGCTGATGGGTAGAACTAAAGCCGTGATTTATATGAACGTAGAGGGAGTATTAGTGAAAGTATGGCGGGAGGGGGGGGGGGGGGGGGGGGGGGGGGGGGGGGGGGGGGGGGGGGGGGGGCTTCGTTTACGTACATGTAGATGGACAGTTACTTTTTCTCAGAATTGTAAAATCGATGCTTTAATAATTACCGTTATGCAACTGAGGCCACCACCAAAAAAAAAAAAAATTACCGTAAGAGGTCTCATCAGTAAGCGCAGAGTAGAACTATAGAGCCTGCCGGATTGTACAACCTTTATGTGTGTGTGCGTGTGTGTGTAGGTGTGTGTGTGTGTGTGTGTGTAGGTGTGTGTGTATGTGTGTGTGTGTGTGTATGCGTGTGTGAGTGCGTGTGTCGTGTGCGTGCGTTCGTGCGTGTGTGTGTGTGTGAAGTCAATTCAAGTCAAATTTTTATTTCCAGATGGTACATTGATGCGTGTGTGTGTACGCGCGTGTGTGTATACATTTGAATTTGTTAAAACTATTAATTTATAACTGGGTGCGTGGGAAAGAGTAGGATGAATGAAAGTGCTTTGATTTAGGTGGGGTTTTTTGTTGCAAGATATAGCGCTATATAATTTCCATGTATTGTTATCATCATCATCATCATCATCATCATCATCATCATCATCATCATCATCATCATCATCATCATCATCATCATCATCATCATCCTTAGCGGCGTCACATTTTGGTTGGTTTCCTTTTCCTCTTACAAATTCCCTCATTTTCCCTCACCAGTATTCCCTCCTTTTCCCTCACCAGTTCCCTCCTTTTCCTCACCAGTTCCCTTCTTTTCCCTCACAAGTTCCCTTATTTTCTCTCACCAGTTCCCTCCTTTTCCCCTTACAAGTTCCCTCTTTTTCCCTCACCAGTTCCATTCTTTCCCCTCACCACTTCAGCCTTCCCTCCTTTTCCCTATTCTGCTCCCCCCCCCCCCCCCCCCCCCCTCCCCCCCCCCCACTCACACTTCAGTCTTCCCTCTTTTCCCCTCTCCTTTTCCCCCTCACCACTTCAGTCTTCCCTCTTTTTCCCCTCTCCTTTTCCCCCTCACCACTTCAGCCTTCCCTCTTTTTCCCTCTCCTTTTTCCCCTCACCACTTCAGCCTTCCCTCTTTTTCCCTCTCCTTTTCCCCTCACCACTTCAGCCTTCCCTCCTTTTCCCTCTCCTTTTCCCTCACCACTTCAGCCTTCCCTCCTTTTCCCTCTTCTTTCCCCCCTCACCACTTCAGCCTTCCCTCTTTTCCCTTCTTTCCCCCCCTCACCACTTCAGCCTTCCCTCTTTCCCCTCTCCTTTTTCCCCTCACCACTTCAGCTTCCCTCTTTTTCCCTCTCCTTTTCCCCCTCACCACTTCAGCCTTCCCTCTTTTTCCCTCTCCTTTTCCCCTCACCCTACTTCAGCCTTCCTCTTTTTCCTCTCCTTTTCCCCCTCACCACTTCAGCCTTCCCTCTTTTCTCCTCTCCTTTTCCCCCTCCCCCACTTCAGCCTTCCCTCTTTTCCCCTCTCCTTTTCCCCCCTCACCACTTCAGCCTTCCCTCTTTTCTCCTCTCCTTTTCCCCCTCACCACTTCAGCCTTCCCTCTTTTCCCTCTCCTTTCCCCCCCTCACCATTTCCCACCCTTCCCTCTTTTCTCCTCTCCTTTTCCCCCTCACCACTTCAGCCTTCCCTCTTTTCCCTCTCCTTTTCCCCCTCACCACTTCAGCCTTCCCCCTTTTCCCTTTCTGCTTCCCCCCCCCCCCCCCCTCACCACTTCAGGCTTCCCTCTTTTCCCCTCTCTCCCTTCCCCCCCTCACACCACTTCAGCCTTCCCTCTTTTCCCCTCTCCTTTCCCCCCCTCACCACTTCAGCCTTCCCTCTTTTCCCCTCTCCTTTTCCCCCTCACCACTTCAGCCTTCCTCCTTTTTCCCTATTCTGCTTCCCCCCCCCCCCCCCCCCCCACCCCCCCCCCCCCCCCCCCCCCTCACCACTTCAGCCTTCCCTCCTTTCAGCATCACACTCTCATGTTCCGCCAGCTCAGTAACGCCTAGGCTCCATGTCGGTAGACCCTAACAGCAGACACTGAAGGAAGGATACAGGCAATGGAGATGAGACGCTTTCCAAAACTCGGTGGTCTAGAGGTAACGCGCCTGTCTAGAAAGCGAAAAGTCCGGGTTCGTATCCCGTCTGGGCCCGAAACTATTCCCCCATCCATTAGACCATGAGTGGTGGTCTGGGCGCTAGTCTTTCGGATGAGACGATAAACCGAGGTCCCGTGTGTTACAGAAAATTATGCAGCGCACGAAAAAGAACCCACGGCAACAAGAGAGTTGTCCCTGGCAAAATTCTTAGAAAAAAGCCACTCTGATAGGGAAAGAAATACAGTTGCAGACCAAAAAAAAAAAAAAAAAAAGAGAAAAAAAAATGGGGTGGCGCTGCTCTTGTGGCGACGTGCTCTCCCCGGGGAGAGCAGCCCGAATTTCACGCAGAGAAATCTCGTGACTTAAAGTGGTATAAATAAATAAATAAATAAATAAATAAATAAATAATCTTAGTATCTTGTATAGGGAACACATACGTAGCGAGATTTTGGATTTGGCTGTTTCATTATAATACATTTAACTTTGCAGAATGGGGTAAGTGTAAAAATAAAGTCTGTGGCCTCTTTGAGTACTTTGACGTTGCTGAATCGGTTAAGAGTAAAAGCTGTAGCCTGTGAGTAATTTAAAGGTCATAAATCCTTGTCAGTCTGCGCCTGTATTTCCTTGCGTTCATTCACTCGTACATCAGTCCACGTTGTAGTTTATGGTAGAAAATGGTAGGAATTCTTGCTCTCTTTGGGCATGGTCATGATGTGCACTTGTGCCCAAAACATGAACATACAATTGTAGACACACACACACACACCACACACACACACACACACACACACACCACACACACCCCACACACACACACACACACACCCCACACACACACACACACACAAAACACACACACGAGCACGCACGCATGTACGTACGCACGCATGTACAGACACAGAAACGTTATAAATGCGCGTGCAGACGCACA
>CM054134.1:89337927-89347927 GCA_028751875.1 Rapana venosa | reverse complement strand
CACACCACACACACACACACACACCACACACACACACACACACAATCCACCCTCCCTCGACACACATCCCTCCATACACACATACACACACAAACAAACACACAACACCACACACATACACACTCTCTCTCTCACCCCCTCCCCATCCCCCCCACCACCCCCACACACACCTAACCTACCCCCCCCCCCCCCCACCCCTCACCCCTCACTCAACACACAAGCACCCTCCCCTCCCTAAATAAACACACACACACACACACAAACCCACCACACACACCTCTCTCTCTCTCAACCCCTGCCCTCCACTCCCCCCCCCCCCCCCCCCCCCTCCCCCACCCCTACATACACACACCACACAAACCCTTCCATCATTCACACACAAGCACTACCCTCCCCCTCCCGTCACACACAGACAGAGCCTCATCAAAATAATCCCCCCCCCTACACAAACACAACATGTTCACTCAGGCACATCAACAAGCACAAGGACACAGCACTGCGAACTTGCTGACAAGAAAAAGACTGCAGGTCCCCACAGAACAACAGAACAGAGCAGAACAGAACAGAGCAGAACAGAACAGAACAGCCTTTGCTTCCTCTGTCTGGTCGTCTTTCCTCTTACCCAACACTATCAATTACTTCAGCTATTACACCTCCTCCCTTCCACACACACAGACACAGATACACAAACCCACAGACACTCCTCCCCCCCTCCTCCCCCCCCCCCCCCAACACTAGCTCTCTCCCTCTCTTCCTCTCTCTCTCTCTCACTCACTCACACACACATTCACATACACATAGTGCATGCTTGTAAAACACAGGTACATGAGTACAGGTACACATATACACACACACGCACACGCACACACATGCTCGCGTTGCGTGCACATGCACACAAACATGTGCACATGCATATAAACGTAGGTAAATGCACACACACAAAACACACACACACACACACACCCCCTTCAGATGAGACTATAAACTGAGGTCCCATGTGCCGAACCCACGCATAACACCTTGCACACACGTTAAAACCCATTCTGCTTTTCGGAAGAGTAGGCCATTGTGTGCCAGTGAGAACTGATGGCAAAATTGACAAAACCGTATACACACAAGGACTGGATGTTTAAAATATAAAAAAAAAGCGCACGAACGCTTATTCCATTATCCTCAAAGTAAAAGAATGAATAAAAAAAAAACCCCATATATCCCCTGACAAAATAGAACAGCTACAGTATACAATTGTCAGCAGTAAAAAAAAAAAAAAAAAAAAGCTACACAAAGCCTTAGGCTACATAGTTCCCGCCTCACACATTGTACTGTCCATTGTCCCAGCCAAGCAAGCTTGTCGTGATGATCACGTCTAATGGTCCTCCAATTTGCTCTGGAGTATCTGTGTCCCTCGAGACAGTGGGAAAGGTTACATCGCTGGACTTGCCTATCTGGCTTGAATGTAAGAGATGGATAGATAGGACTGACTGTTTCAGACCTTAGTTGTGTGTGAGAGGAGAGAGAGAGAGGAGAGATGGAGGAGAGAGGAGAGAGAGAATGTGTGTGTATGTGTGTGTGTGTGAGACAGACAGACACCACCCACACCCCCTTCACACACAGGCAACTAAGGTCTGAAACAGTCAGTCCTTTTCTATATCCAGCCTCTGCAAAGAAGCAGTAGAGAGGCAGAGACACTCAGGGATAGGTAGATAATCAAGGCACAAGAGAGAGAGAGAGAGAGAGAGAGAAGGAGAGAGAGAGGAGAGGAGAGAGAGAGTTCGTTTTAACTTTATATTTAAAATGGTGGTATTTTGGGTATTGACCCATAATACGAACCAGCAGCCTGGAAACAGTAAGAAAGACTCTCTGTGACAAAACAGTGTAACAACTATGTTGACAAGATGATTGTGACAAATATGCCAACAAGATACTTGTGACAAATATGCTGACAAGATGATTGTGACAAATAAGCAGACAAGATTGTGACAATTAATATGCCCCAAAGGTTGTGATAAATATATCAACAAGATTGTGACAAATATACCAACAAGATTGTGACAAATATACCAACAAGTTTGTGACAAATTTATCAACAAGATTGTGACATATTTACCGACAAGATTGTGACAAATACACCAACCGATATGCTGCCATGATTGTGAAAAACATACCAACAAGATTGTGACTAACATGCTGAAAGGATTGTGAAAAATATACCAACAAGATTGTGACTAATATACTGACAGGATTGTGAAAATATACCAACAAGATTGTGACAAATATACTGACAAGATTGTGACTAATATTCTGACAAGATTGTGGCAAATATACCAACAAGATTGTGACAAATATGTCGTAAGGATTGTGACAAATCTGGGCACAGGGCTGTGGACTTGAGTTTAGAGTCATATATTACAAAGTCACAAATCGCGAGCAATATCAGTGAAATAATGGTCTTGACTGTTTCCACCACCACCACCACCACCACCACCACCACCACCATCATCATCATCATCATCGTCATCATCATCATCGTCGTCGTCAACATCGTCGTCGTCGTCTTCCACGATCATGACATGATCATGAGAGAGAGACAGAGGCAGAGACAGAGAAACAGAGACAGAGACAAAGACAGAAGACAGGCAGGCAGATAGACAGACTGACTGAGCCACAAAGAGTTAACAGCATTGGGAAATATCCACAAGGAAATCTTGGCCCTTAAAGGCACAACATCCGATCCCAAGGATCACGTCCTGGAAACAAGAGTAGGCCGTGGTTTATCTAAGGGAAAGAAAGAGAGACTGCGCCTAGCACTGCTTGTCAATGATACGGTGAAGTCAGCCGCAACTCTACTGCTTCAGTTCACATTTTATTTTCTTGAAAAACACCAGCAGTAGCAGTTACATTTTTAGGTAAAATATTAGAATAGAGCCCAAGCAATGTTTGTGATTTTACTCTGTGAGAAATATGAGTTTTGAACTTTTCCCGTCAGTGCGAGAAATCTGTGATTATTTCACAGTTACTTCCTTGATGCTGCAGTTCGAAAAACAAGACGCGCGCGCGCGCGCGCGTGTGTGTGTGTGGTGTGGTGGAGCACTTTTGCTCCTTTATATGCATACCTCTGTTGTGCCTTTAACGGACAGTTCCTTTCACCCAACAGTTCAACTGTGCCATTTCCGCACCACTTATAATGGACCATTTCCTGAAACTGCAAGGATGCTGACAACGATTAAGGCCGACTGTCAACATCCCAGATCAAATGCTGTGTGTGTGTGTGTGTGTGTGTGTGTGTGTGTGTGTGTGTGTGTGTGTGCGTGCGAGAGAGAAAGGTATTCACAGTTCGTATCAAAGAAAATGCTTGCAAGCTTTTTATAACCGTCATAATAGTGCAGGTAAAAGAGCCCCGGTAGCAAGAGAACTGGAAAAAAATTCTGTCGAAAAAAGCCACTCTCATACGAACACAAGTTCACATGAATACAGGAATAAACAAACATAATGGTAGATGCCGCTACTCTTGTGGCGACGTGCTCTCCCCAGGGAGAACAACCCAAATTCACACAGAGAAATCTGCTGTGACAGAGAGACATATACAAAACAATACAATACAAAACGATACAATACAATACAACACAATACAATACAACGCAATACGATACAATGCAGTGCAATTTAAGACAACACAATACAATGCAATACAACACAATACAAAAAAACTGGGAAAAATAGGTAAATTACCTTAATTATAATAATTACAGGCTAGCATTAGACAGTTATGGCTATAAGACAGTTGTTTCATCTCTATCTTACCTGTGCGCACAAACCATGCGTAAAATAAAAGCAAACTAGAAGTAAACACGGTGATATTGATGATAATTATATCTGTATTTAAGAAAATGGTATGCAGGAAGACAAGTGCATCTATCTATCTATCTATCTATCTATCTATCTATCTATCTATCTATCTATCTATCTATCTATCTATCTATCTATCTATCTATCTATCTATCTGTCTGTCTGTCTGTCTGTCTGTCTATCTATCTATCTATATCATAGTGTTGTCCTAATGATTAAATGATGATGATACTAATAATCATCATCATCATAATGATGCTGCTGCTGCTGATGATGATAAAAACAATAATAATTATAAATTTTAAAAAATATATATATATCATAGTGTTGTCCTAATGATTAAATGATGATGATGATAATAATAATCATCATAATGATGCTGCTGCTGCTGCTGCTGATAAAAACAATAATAAACAATAATAATTGAACACTCGCATATAAATACTTTAATGAAAAATCTATGATCACATACTTTTTAAAAACAAAAACCCAGTGTTTTCAAACCACTAACAGGTTTTTGTCTGTTCTCTTTCCATAAGCGCTTCGATTTGTTTGTTTTTTACAAGATTCAGCGCTATATAAATTCCATATATTATTATTATTATTATTATTTCACAGGCACAGCCAAGTCAGCCAGCCTGGACTTGACCTATGCTAGCCTAGCTGACTTCAGGCTTTTCCAGTCACGGAACTGTCCACTCTGTGGCTGCAATCCTCAGCTGTCCAAGTGGGATGGTCACACAATGCCCTGCTGTCTGTCCTCGGATTCCCACCGCCCCAAATTGCCCAGTTCCTGTCAGGCTCCGAAAGGTTGCAACATTTACCGCTCGCCTACACTTTGGCGGAATTTAGAGTACATTGGTTTCTGCATAGCAAGGGGAAGAAGCGATAAGAGGTGGTGGGTGGTGGTGGGTGGTGGGTGGTGGGGGATGAAGGGTGGCTGGAAGAGTAGTAGGTGCAGTGGAGGTTGAAAATGGCGGGAGTGTTCATCTTGAGTAAAAACGAGTTAGATGCAAAGTTTTAGGAGGGTTCAGTGTTTGTTTGTGTACTTGTTGGTGTTGTTTATTGCCTCTGCTGTTTGTGATGGCGAAGGTGAAGGTAATGAGGGTGAAGATGTTGTTACTTTTGCTTGAAAAGGGAAGGAAGCGGGGGGTGGGGGGTGGGGGTGGAGGGGGGGGGGTTGGAGGCGGTACAATTGCCATATATCGTTTTCTTTTAGATTTTAGGCAAGGGAGAAAATATCATACCAAGGCAGTTATGTCCCTTCCCTCACTCCCTCACAATTTAAGATCAGATGTTCGTCGTCATTGTCTCTTGGCTATTTTGCCTGCCACAGACTTCAATTCGTGAATTCAAAAGAAGAACCTGAGAGTGGGTGCAGAGAGTTTAGGATGGTGTTGACAATGAGCAATGGCGAAGAAATGAGCCTCGAAGACTCAGGAAAGTTGAGATCAAAGCATGCAAGCAAGCAAACAAACAAAAGCACAAGGCGTATTCAAGAGCATTGTGTTTGATTATAATTATAAGGTTGTCACCCCCACGAACAGCTAGCACCACTACCATCACCATCACTTCTCTCTCTACCACAACACTTTCAGGCCATCTCTCTACCACAGCCCACTACTATCACTGTTCCCCTTCCAAACATCAAAACCACCAACATTCCAACCACTACCATGACCATTGACAACCATCACGACCATCACTATCTCATAATTTCTACAATTACCACCACAGTCATCGGAAATAACTAGATCATATAAATTTCACAAGATAAATCATAAAATTATAGGTAGGGAGTCAGTATCATTAGCCCTTTTCCCCCCAGCATGTGATATGTTGTTGAGTGTTGTGTTATGAAGTGGTTATTGTCGTAAAGTGGACAGGTTGAACCCTGATAACAACTCCTCCCTGGCTGTGGGAACTGCCTATGGGAAAAGGTCTCCAGTCTTGGCCAGGTTGGCTGTGAATGCACAGACTGCAACAAATGATTCCAAATCTGACAATTCCTGGTGTCTTTGTGAGCATGGGATAGCTCAGTGGTCGGAGCACTCGCTTTCCCCCCAGCCAAGTTAAGCAGCGTTCATCGTGGTTATCAGTTGGATGAGTGACCGTTTTGTGTGCCTTGGTTTCAGTACAGTCCCCCAGTTCACCCAGCTGTAAATGGGTACCTACCTCTTTAGGGTCAGGAAAGGTAAAAGCAGCGAGGGAGAGGAGATGGGCGCCGCCCTCAATATGCTGGCCCCTAGAGAAGTAAGGTCTCTGACACCTCGCTCCCCTACGACCTTATAGGTTATGGGGACACCTTTACCTTTTTTTGTGAGCATGTGAATCGGACAAAACAACAGATTTTTCGGGAAAAGTTAGGGAGCACTGTTTTACGTTCACAGTCTTGACTGAGTTTTTATTGTCTTTTATGTTGCCATTATTCTAGGCTGTGTTGTCATATGTGTTGATAGAAAAGAATGTGCTAAAGCAGTTTAAGAATGATGTCAAGTTCCCTTTTGACAGGGTTTGTGCAGGTAAACGTCTTAATCCATTTAGTGACAAGGACTCCATTTAAGGACACCTTAAGCCTTCCCCATCTTAAACACCCTGTGATGGAGGATGCAGATTGTGATGATCTAGGAGTTTGTCATGAATGAAAGCAATCGCCACACAATAGCTCATAGTATAACAAGAGCTTGAAGTTCTTGGCTGTGAAGTTTGCTTCCATCAGTAGCTGACAAAGCTCTCGGCTTGGGCAAAAGTGTGTGGTACAGGCGCATTGTTGTTGAGACAGGCAGGAAAAAAGTACACTCCCGGCAAGATTAATCACGCCTTGTCGTGGTTGAACACCGTTTCACTCAGGATAGGACCCCTAGTGCAGTTTTTTCCTGCCAGTCTTTACATCACTTCACAGCATACAACCGTGTGTATCTGTCTGTGTTGGATGTGAATGTGGCCTTAGACTATTTTGTCCCTGTTAAAAACAGGTAAAGGCGTCCCATAACCTATGTGGTCGTAGCTGTAGGGAAGTGAGGCATCAGAGACCTCAACTTCTCACAGGGCCAGCATATTGAGGGCGGCGCCCATCTCCTCTCCCTCGCTGTTTTTACCGTCCCAGACCCTAAAGAGGCAGGTACCCATTTACAGCTAAGTGAACTGGGGAACTGTACTGCAGTCAAGGCGCGTAAACCATCACCCATCCAACTGGTAACCACGCTCGATGCTGCTTAACCTTAGTTGAGGGGAAAGCGAGTGCTCCGACCACTGAGCTATCCCGTCCCTGCTAGAGGGAGAGACTGTTGGCTACCAACCTTTCTCCCAACTGAATGTTACCGGCCTGAATGGCAAAGAAAAAGGTCAGACTCCAGCTTGGGTGACACAGGCCCCGCAATCCTAGAGCTGCATGGTCAGCGTGCAACCTCATGATGTGATGGCAGTTGTGCACTTTAGAAAGCAGTGTCCTACATTGCCGCATCAATGATTATAATCATACAGCCTAGCCCAGCCTAGCCTAGTCCACAATATAGTATCGCATTGTACCTAACCTTATCGTGGGGTGGAGTGTCGTGGGGTGGAGTGGTGTGGTGTGGTGTGGTGTGGTGTGGTGTAGTGTGGTGTGGCGTGGTGAGGTTTGGTTTGGTGTAGTGGAGTGGTGTGTCGTGGTGTGGTGTGGTGTGGTGTGGTGTGGTGTAGTGTGGTGTGGCATGGTGTGGTTTGGTCCGGTGTAGTGAAGTGGTGTGTCGTGGTGTGGTGTGGTGTGGTGTGGTGTGGTGTAGTGTGGTGTGGTTTGGTTTGGTGTAGTGGAGTGGTGTGTCGTGGTGTGGTGTGGTGTGGTGTAGTGTAGTGCAGTGTCGTGTCGTGTTTTGTAATGTAGTGCAGCGAAGTGTAGTGCAATAGTGTAGTGTAGTGTAGTGCAATGTAGTATAGTGTAGTGCAGTGTAGTGTCGTGCAATATAGTATATTTATATCTTTATTTATTTTATTTATTTATTTTATTTATTCTTTTTTTTATCGAGGATAATGCAATAAGCACTTATGTGTTTTTTACATCCAGTCCCCGTGTGTATGCGGTTTTGTAAATTTTGTCATCTGTTTCCACCGGCACACAATGGCCTACTCTTCCGAAAAGCGAACAGGATTTAACGCGTGCGCAAGATGTTCTGCATGCGTTCGAACACGGGGCCTCGATTTATAGTCTCATCCGAAGGACTTTTACATTCAGTTCGATTTTTTTTTCTAACTGGGAAGAAAGGGCGAGGCTGGGAATCGAACCCAGAACCTCACGGTTTACTTGTTGGCAGGCGAACGTCTTAACCATCCTGCCACCTTCCTTCCGTATAGAGTAGTGCAGTGTAGTGCAGTGTAGTGTCGTGTCGTGTCTTGTTGTGTCGTGTAGTGTAGTGCAGTAGAAAGTAGTGTCATATACTGTCGTATCAATAAATATAGCCTAGCCTAGCTTTTTGTATAAAAGTATAACAGGACATCGTCTTTTGCCTAATAAATTTATTGTGTCGTGTAGTGTAGAGTGGTGTACTATAGTGCAGTGTGGTGTGGTGAGGTATAGTGTAGTGTAGTGTAGTGTAGTGTAATGGAGTGTAGCACACTTTAGTCTGATCTAGTCTTACATGGCATAGAATGGTACTTCTCTCTATTTAATGTATGCTCAAACTAGTATAAATGCATGAATGTTATATGAGTTGGGGTATAGAATTTTGCAGTGTAATAATAGATGGCAGTACAATGGAATACAGTGCAAAAGTTGGGGGTGGGGTGGGTTTAAAGTGGAGTACAGTACAATGCAATGTAGCACACTACACTAAACTACATTACACTACACTGCACTACACTGCACTGCACTGCACTACACTACACTACACTACCATGCACTGCACTACACTACACTACACTACACTACCATGCACTGCACTACACTACACTACACTACACTACCATGCACTGCACTGCACTACACTACACTACACTACACTACCATGCACTGCACTACACTACACTACATTACCATGCACTGCACTACACTACACTACACTACCATGCACTGCACTACACTACACTACACTACCATGCACTGCACTACACTACACTACACTACCATGCACTGCACTACACTACAATACACTACACTACCATGCACTGCACTGCACTACACTCACACTACACTACACTACACTACACTACACTATACTACACTACACTACACTACACTACACTACCATGCACTGCACTGCACTACACTACACTACACTATACTGCACTACACTACACTACCATGCACTACACTACACTACACTTCCATGCACTGCACTACACTACATTATACTACACTACACTACCATGCACTGCACTGCACTTCACTATACTACACTGCCTTATTTGCAGTTTCAGTCTCCCCCCCCCCCCTCTCCACCCCCCCCCCCCCCCCCCCCCCCTCCCTCCCCCCTCACTTTCCCACCATTTAGTGCCGCCCTTCTCTCTGTGTCTGTCTCTCTTGTTCTATCCGTCTGATACCCTAGCTGACTGTCCATGTGACTGTATCTACTAAAACGACTACTACCCTCCCCCCCCAACCCCTCCCCCCCCCTCCCCCCCGGACTGTGTCAGCTTCAAAGCAACAGCAACTGGGGGAATGGCATCATGGGAAATCACGTGATTCATCTGACCTGGGTAGAATGAAAGATTGATTCAGAGGGCAGGGAAAACAAAAACCAAAACAAACGACACAAAACCCAACAAACGGCACAAGACCAACCAAACGACTCAAAACCCAACATCCTTCCTCCCCCCCCCCCCCCCCCCCCCCCAGCTGTCCCATAAAACCAAGCAAATTCAGCTTCCGCCAATCTTTTCATACTGCTCTGACAACCCTAGCGTGACTCTCCTAACTGGTACGGGCTTTGAACCTGAACCGTTGAAGGAGTAAATGGTTGGTTTTCATCTTTGATGTTTTAAGTCAGTTAGGAGGTCATCAGTCAGTCAGTCAGTCAGTAAGTAAGTGTGTTTGTGTGTGTGTGTGTGTGTGGTGTGTGTGTGTTGTGTTTGTTGTGTGTGTGTGTGTGTGAAAGTCAAATTTAAAGTCAAAGTCAATCTTTTTATTTCCAGATTGTACATTCAATAAGCAATGCATTTTGCTTCTTTTCATTGAGCCATC
>CM054134.1:89295427-89335427 GCA_028751875.1 Rapana venosa | reverse complement strand
TATCGACCGCATTAGTGTTAGTGCAACATGGGGAATTCCCAGCCAGAGTGAACGAACTCGGGTTAGACCTTTTCCACCACCCCTGCCAGTTTTCACCTCTTCCTGAGGTGGCCCGGGGTGTCACCACACGGGAATAATTATTCCATAAGACCTCATGTCACATTTGCCACATTTGCCACGTCTGGGGCAGGATGGCTTAGTTGGTCAGAGGGTCGATGACGATGATCTTGAAGGTTATGGATGGCGCGGGTTTGAGTCTTTTACTGTGGCGTCCTTTGAGAGGGGATTCGTTTTGTTGGTTTTTTCTTCATTATAATAAGTTAACATTCGTGCTGATTTCATTCACCCGTTAGTCCTTCGATTGAGATTCTAAGCCTCCCTTGTGGGGGATGCTTGGGGGCTTGTCAGTATAAACAGTATCCCCCCCCCCCCCTTCTGGAAGTTATGCGTTAGGAATTCCCTCTTTTCTATCCCTCTCTTTATTTCTATCTTGGTTTTTGTTCTTTTTGTCACCTCACTTCTTGTCGTTGTTCTGCCTTCTGTGTTCATTCTCCTGCCTTTTGGGGTTTTTTTGCCCAAGAAAGACTTGAAACATAAACACTTCTCTCTCACGTCGAAGTCGGATGCGCTGGGCCTGACCTGTCAGGCGCTTAACGGCAATGCAACGCATTTTCGCTCATACGACAGACAGACAACAATAGTTGCTGTGTGAGCGTTCGAAGAAGAAGAAGAAGACAAGAAGATGAAAAAAGAAGAAGAAGAAGAAGACAAAGAAGAGAAGAAGACAAGAAGATGACGAAAAGAAGATGACGAAAAGAAGAAGGAGACGAAGAAGACTTTAAGCCAACGTCTCGCGTATGAACGCACGCATATCCTTCATCTACAGCAAAACCCCAATCCCTGTTCGTAGAAGGGAAGGTCAGCTATGGCCGGTGGCATGGATGACACGAACATACCTAGAATGCACCCTGCTGCTTGGAGAGGGTTGGACTCCACCGGGTTCAACTTACTCACCAACGCACTGCCATGCCTGAAAAAAATATGACACAGTGCCTCGATAACTGTTCAACAGGGGTATATGTACAGCCACTATACGTGGGCGATGGGCAACGAAAGGGTTAATAGATGGTTGGTTGCCTTATAGCCGGTTACCCCGTAGGAAACAGGTTAAGGGATCAGTCAAGTCAAGTGTCATTTTGCCAAGACTTTCGTTCACTCTGCAGACGATTGATGAGGATCAATCGCAAAACCCAGTGTGCTTCGTGTGCTTTGGTAGAGCCGCGGATGCATGCTGAACATTGACATAAACGACGGGATCTTTAACCTGTATCTTCTTCTTGTTCTTCTTGTTCTTCTTCTTGTTCTTCTTCTTCTTCTTCTTCTTCATGCGTGTCTGCATACGTGTATACCACAATAGAGAGCAAGGTACTGACAGTTTTGCACAAAAATAGATTCCATTGGATTAAACTAATTTCTTTGTATCTTTGGTGTGTGTGGTCTTTTTTTTTAAAAAGGAGATCTGTTTGGTGTGATAGTTACCTGTACCACTGAGATATGCTACGGTACATTTATTCAAGATCACATATAGACCGCAAAGATGTTAATTTGTAAAGTTCGGATAAATGACATAAGTTTAAAAAAGCCATTTAGATCTTGAATGATGCAGTCATTAAACACACACACACACATACACACACACACACATTTTGTTGTTGTTGGTTTTTCTCAACAAAAAAGCCAATTTCCTGTACTCATACAGAAGATACAGAACACGCGTTACAGACTTAATATGTAATTCATGTCAGTTTTTCATGACAATTGTATGATTTAAAAACCTCTTCACAGTTATCCCATCTCCCGTATGTCTCCATCCTCTACTCCTCTTCCTTTCTTCCACATTTTCTTTTCTTCTTTGTATTTCTTCTTCATGCAAAAATCCCCCTTAGTACTATCAAAGTGTGCGAAAGCATGACACATGACGCAAAGACCATAGCTTTTCCTCATCTGGAGATGTGCTGAATATTAACAAGTTGTCGGCGCGACATTTTTGTTCCGTGTGTCACACACACACACACACACGCGCGCGCGCTGTGTTGAACAATTTATTCAAGGCTACTCCACAACGAATAGAAAGGGAATAGCTCTGGCCTTAATAATTATGCCACATGCCGTCAGTCCTTAAGTTTGAAGGAGAGTAGGTGAGCAGGTAAGTATGTAATTTAATTACGTAATCCTAAAACCTTGTGAAGCGAAGTTTTTTTCTTTTAAAAATTGAATATATTTCCGAAAATTGATATGTAGTTTCTCAGCATTTTCGCTTTTATAAACTTTTTTTGCAAACCGTTTGGAAGTGTAATCATAAATACGTAGTAAATCTCCAGTACTACCAACATGAGCATGCTACATAATACTACATGCACACTGGTATCTTGCGATGATGGGGATTCACATGATTATAATCTGCAACGCGAGGGATAAAACAAAAAGAAAAAAAAGAAAAAGTAAGAGATCATAATTATTAGCAAGATGGCAAATAATTACGTGATTCAGTAAATGGGTGAAAAAGTAAGTAGGGACGTTTAGTGTTGTTTATACACAGTGACATTGTTATATAGTAGTTTTAATGCAATTGACATTACTTTAAGTTAACTTTTCTTTTTAAAGAATATATAATTCAAGATCGGTTGATGGTAAGAACCCTTGACTGTCATTAGATCTCTTCTAAAAAGTTAAATTCGTGATGGATAGAGGAATATAACCTCTACTTATGTATGTACGTAAGTCTATCGGTATTTTAAAAATGAAACAAGCGAAAGATCGAGAACTACAGAAATAAGATTGCAGCAAAGATCTTGATTTATCCGAATTGTTTTCATGGGAAGGACTTGCACCCCATACCCACTCTTGGTCAAGTAAATAGAAAGATGGGTACAGGCTACACACTCTTATATTCATACCGCACGCACTAAGGCATCCACAGAAATAAAAACCACTTTTTGTGAAAGACTAGCCTCTGACTCAAAACTCATGTGATTTTGAACAAATTTGGTAGGTTTGAAATTTTTTTATTTTTCAGCAAACACTGTACCCCCTCAGTCCTTTGTCGTCTGCTAGCTTCCTTACCGCAATATGCATGCGCGGGGTCAACGCTGTAGGAATACAGGCAAACCTCATTTGATGGTTATTTCCAACTTTCTCGTGACTACCTGGTATTGCTCTATGTCCTCAATCCAAAAACCAAGTGCACAGTGCATCATTTCATGCTTTAAAAAATCTGTGAAAATCACCAACAGTTTTTTCCACTCGCACTCTATAGAAGATACTACTTGACCCCCAAATTAATACCGGTGTGTAGCCACAGATTAACTCCTGTATTTGCTTCGGGTCATGAAGTATTTCTATAGAGTGCTAGTTAGAACATTTTTTGGGGGTGATTTTCACAGATTTTTTGAAATTTGAAAAAAATGCACAGTGCACTTGTTTTTGAGATTGAGGACATAGAGCAATACATGAGAAAGTTGGAAACGATCATCAAATGAGGACTGCTTGTGTTCCTACAGTGTTGACCCCGCGCATGCGTATTGTGGGTTAGGAAGCTAGCAGACGACAAAGAACTGAGGAGTACAGTTTGCAAATTAAAAAAAAAAATTTAACCTACCAAATTTGTGCAAATTCACAAGAGTTTTAAGTCAGAGGATATTCTTTCACAAAAGTGGGGTTTAAAAATTGTTTTCTGTGGATGCCTTAGTACGTGCGGTGCGAATATAAGTCATATATGGATTTGAAATCTGTCGTTCATTATGTTTAAGGAGAGTTGCATGTCTGTAAATGATTGAGTGCAAGCGCTTCGATTTGTTTGCTTTTTTACAAGATTCAGCGCTATATAAATTCCATACATTATTATTATTATATAGAAAAACAGAAGAAAAAGTGTCCAAATCTGAAGCAGGCGCGTAGCCGAAATGGGAATAAGTGGCTCAGTGCAGTGGATGGGTGGGTGGTGGGTAAGAGGCATCCCTACCCTACCAGCCTTGAACGAGATTCCAGCCACGCACTAGGCATCGCTACATACTAGGCCACCGAGTCACGGGGCTATGCACACACCCGCATCCACTGGACACACAGGGTTTGTCCACAGCCGCGTCCTGTGTACCCTGGGTGTGACACACAATCCCAGTGTCCAGGTCAACTGTGTTGACTCAGTGATTAAATTTCTGGATGACCAGGTCAGCCTTCAGCGTCTGTTCCCCCCAGGTCGGATTTGCCGCGTTGACAAAAATGCTCCATTTCCTGTCATTAAGTGTATAATGCCGATGTGAATTTATAATAATAATAATATATGGAATTTATAGAGCGCTATATCTTCCAATTACAAATCAGAGCGCTTCCATTCAATCTATGAGCAAGTACTTATACCTGTATCACACACATACGTGCACACACACACACACACACACACACATATATATACACACACACTGGCATGCACAGCACGCAATCATGCACGCACGCGCGTAGGCACGCACGCACGCATGCACGCAAGCATGCATGTGTACACATATGAACGCACGCGAGCGCGCACGTACAGCACACGCACGCATTTGCACACACGCAGAAGAAGTACGGGGAAAGAAGGAGAAGAAGAAGAAAAAATGAAGAAAACACCATCACTTTAAGAATATGACCATACAAGTAACTATGAATTCAGTGTATGTTTTTCTTGGAATCAAGAGATGAAGGTCCTTTTCTCTGTGTAACACTACTGTATAAGATTGCAGGCTTTAACCAAACATCCAAGCTATGAATAATGTTATTCGAGAGTTTCTTCCCCTGTTTCAGACATCACGTTTTTGATAACATGTTTAATAGAATACTGAATGAATATCAAGCAGATTTTGTTTTAAATGTGCCAAAGCTTACATTACAAAATGTTGTCTTGCTTCAAAATAATTATCATGTTGACACTGTCTCCATCCTGTGACAAGCTCTTAGTGCAAATACCTGTGCTTGCCATCTAAAGAAAAGAACAACCCTCTAAAGTGGGAGTGTGGCTACCAATAAGACAAGATACTGAGACAAACAATATGATATAATTATACATGCAAACTTCTCCAGTGTGTATTACTCACTCTCTTCCCCCGTGGGGATGCTGGGTTGGGGGGGAGTGGGGGGAGTGGGGGGTATGAACCATCAGTATAAATAGCACCCCCACCTTCTGGAAATTCTGTGCTAGAAATTTTTTTTTTCTATCACTCTCTTTGTTTCTGCCTTGTTGCTTTTCTTCCTGTCACCTCCTTCTTGTTTAATTTTCTGCCTTCTCTTCGTCCATTCTCCTGCCTTAAATTTTTTTTTTTCAAAAAAAGACTTATAAAGATAATAATTCTTTCTTATGCGGAAGAAGTCGGATGCGCTGGGCCTGATGCTTACTGGCAGCTTGACGCATTTTCGCGCATATAGCAGACAACAATCGTAGCTGTCTGAGCATTCGGTGAAGAAGAAAAAGATGAAGAATCCAGTGTGTACTCACTGTCTTACAGTAATGTCTAGGAGTGGTGAATGAGACCCTATGCCTATTCTAGATGACCCTAGAGCATTAAACTCGGGACTGCCGAGCAACAACAAAAACAACACCACTAATAACAACTATGCACACTCTAAGCTTTTAGCTTGTTGCTGCTCTGTTATAAGTGCGTATATGTATGATTTTCTTTGAATAATTTTTTGTTGTTGAAGCCAACAATGACAGAACATCTTGCATACACCTCAAAACCCGTTCTGCTTCTCGAAAGAGTTGGCTATTGTGTGCCGGTGGGAACAGATGACAAAATTTACAAAAAACCCCAAAAAAACCAAAAAACAAAAAAAACAGGGACTGTCGTAAAAAACCAAAAAAAGCACATGAGAGCTTATTCTATTATCCTCAAAATAAAATAATAAATGAAAATTTTTAAAATGAGTAAAATGACAAGAACAACAAGATCTCCCAGGGCCACCTAACCCCAGCCTGACCCCCTGTCTCCATCAGACCACTAGCTGACTGTGGGGGTTTGACCCGGCAATGCATGCGTGGTCAGGGCCGAGAGGAAGAATGTCCAGCCAGTCATAACAAAAAGGGGCTGACCGGCTGACCAGCTGACCAGCGAGGCCAGTGTGGGTGGACAGGCAGGACACAAAGAAAACAAGGCACCACTACAGCCATCTGCCATGTCACGCCTAGCCTGGCCCAGCCCTTCAGTCACAGGGCCACACTCCACAGTTGTTGGTTTGACAATTGTGTGGCTGATGGAGATATCCCTGCAAACCAAACTGTACGGCCTACGAGGGGAGCTGGAAAGGACTTGCCACTATTTTTCCCCCCAAACACATCTTACGGCGTAAAAAGAGAACGAGAGAAGAAAGAAATAGATTGCTCACAGAGTAAATGCAGATTCATTAAAAAAAAAAATAGTTGGAGATATATATTATTATCAGTTAGAGAGAGAGAGAGAGTCTTCAAAATATCAAAAATCACTTTAACAGGTTTGGAATATGTGTAAAAATTCAAATATCTTGGCTTCCTAAAAAGAGAAAAAAAAAGTAGAGAATAATTGTCAAATAATTGGGGGAAAGATGCAAAAGGAAAACGCTTGTGTTTCTCTACTGTTGCTGCTGCAGCTGCACATAGCAGATGTAGTGCTTGCACGGAACACGACAGGACAATGAAAGGTGATAATATTTATATTAATGGCTTGAAATTTTCTTAAGGTGGGTCGGGGTGTGTGGGGTTTTATTGGTAGGAAGATTTTCACAACATCAAATCCTCTATGAACCAGACACCTATAATTCATAGAAAATGATTGTGGTAATTGCTGCTGGAATGTTAAGGTACTATACAAGTATTTTTGGAGTGCAATTGAAAAAAAAAGTTATTATAGTAATTTTGACACAAATTTTTACCTGTGTAGTGCAACCGAGGGCCATTCTTCCCTCCTTCCCCTCCCCCCTCCTTCCCCTCCCCTTCCTTCCTCCCTGCCACCAGGGCTGCGTGGTGTGGTGTGGTGAGGGAGAGGGAGAGGGTAGGATAAAGTGTGTGCGTGCATTCGTGTGGATGAATACAGGTGGACGTTAACAAATGTGCTTGTCTCTGTCTGTTTCTCTGTGTGTCTCTTGTTTTACTGTCCCTCTGACTGTCACTCAGTGTGTTCGTTTTCTTTCTTCTTCTCATTAGTTTAATGTCCATTCACTACAAGGTGATTTAGACACTTGTACATTCACGTTAGCCTAAGATACACTGTATAGGAAAACAAGGGAAATGAGTGGAAGGGTGGAAGGATGAACTGTAATGGACGCTGATAAGTCTGTAACATTAAATGTACAGTAACTCTTCACATGGTGACTGGCAAATACTTTCTGCAACTTATACCAGGATATGCGACTGTCACTCGGACTTATACATAATACTTTGGATATTTGTCCATGTTTTTCGCTTAGATCTATTCCTTTTCTTTTATACGAAGCACTGTGTGTGTGTGTGTGTGTGTGTGTGTGTGTACGTGTGTGTGTGTGCGCGCGCGCGCGCGCGTGTGTGTGGTATTGTATTATGTGTGTGTATGCGCGCGCGATGTGTGTGTGTGAGTGTGTGTGTGTGTGTGTGAGAGAGACTTCAGGGCAGTGCAATCAGTGGTCGGTGCAGTGCAATTAAAGGCATGACAATTGCATAACGCTACCATACATCTGTCTGTCTGTCTCTCTGTCTGTCTTTCTGTTTGTCTCTCTATCTCTCTGTCTGTCTGTCTGTCTGTCTGTCTCTCTCTCTCTCTCTCTGTCTGTCTGTCTGTCTGTCTGTCTGTCTCTCAGAACATCTTGCGCACACGTTAAAAACCTGTTCCGCTTTTCGGAAGAGTTAAGTCATTGTGTGCCGACGCGGTGGAAACAGACGACAAATTTTACAAAAACTGCACACACGTGGAGACTCGATGTAAAGAAGCACACGAGTGCTTATTCCATTATCCTCGAAATAAAAGAATAAACAAAACACAAAAAAGCAAAGAAATCTCTCTCTTTCTCTGTCTGTCTGTCTGTCTGTCTGTCTGTCTCTCTCTCTCTCTCTCTCTCTCTCTCTCTGTGTCTCTCTCGTCTTGCGGACATGGGTATGCGCACAAACTGTTGTTTGCATGACTGTGTGTGTGTCTGTACGTCTGTCTGCCTCAGTGGCCCATCTCACTACAATGCTCTCTGTGCGGGTCACACCCTCAGTTCTGCTTGACCTTTGTACCCATCTGCACAGCTAGCAGGAATGTGTGTGGGCCTCAAGCGGGACCACACTCCAGCGTTAGCCTAGTGGTTAGAATATTGCGCTCGCAATCTGACAACCCGGGTTCGATTCCCGTTCAAGGGGGATATTTTCCCCTGGAGTTAATATCAGTGCAGACTCCACTCTCTCCCAAAGTCCTTCGGATGAGACTATAAACCGAGGCCCCGTGTGCGAACGCACGCAGAACATCTTGTGCACACGTTAAAATCCTATTCCGCTTTTCGTAAAAGTAGGCCATTGTGTGCCGGTGGGAACAGATGACAATTTACAAAACCGCATACACACGGGGACTGGATGTAAAAAAGCACATAAGTGCTTATTCCATTATCCTCGATATAAAAGAATATAAAAAAAAGTAGAGTGATACACTGACTACTCGGGACAAAATAAAAAAAAATGCTCGTTTTTAAGCCATAAAAATGTACTGGGTAATTGGTTTTTGCTATTTTTGGGGTTTTTTATATGTTGTTGGGGGGTTTTGTGTGTTTTTTTGTTTCTTGTTTTGTTCTTTTGTATTTCTTGTTAGTTTGTTTTGTTTTTAAATGAGGGGGGTGATGTGGGGGTGGTGGGGGGACAATGGAGGAGTCGGTGAGTGATCTGAAACATAAAAAATGTCGTTGGAAAGTGGAACCAATATATTGGGTCGTTTGTGTTGCTTATATGTCACTATTTGCTTGTATATTGTTGTGGGTGAGCAACAGGGACAACACCATCAGGCGCGCGCGACGCGCACGCTGCACACACATAAAAACACAATAAAGGAACATCATCATCTAGTCCTTGTCACATGCCACTATATTTCTACAACAACACACAACACACACACGCCGCACGCACACGCACACACAACACACACAAACACACACAACACCACCCCGCACACACACACACTAACACAACGCACCACAATTTCAATTTCCCGAATATACTCACACTCTGCCACATCCAATCTCCACACACTCACAACCACATTTCACTCATATACCACACTCCTCACTCATTCACACACACACTAACACACACGCGCCCACACACATACACCACACCCATGTAGCACTCATAGCACCACACGTATACACACAACATCGACACACACACACACACACAGACGCACATGACACACACACACACACACACACGTCGGCCACACAATGCACCCCTCAACAGCATCCACATCCCATAACTACTGACGACTAACCGTCTTTTGTGTTGCTGTGCCTAGTTGAATTATGTGCTGTCATGACATGTGCAGTTTATCACAGTTGTAGTCTTCATTGAAAACATCTCTTTATGTATTTTTAGTAGTTAATATATTGTGCTTGTCTTGACGGTTGAGTTTGCACACTGTAGGCCCACTGCAATGTGCATGCCTCTGTATGGTATATGTAATTTTTGGCTTAGTAATATGTTATCTGTTGCTTTTTTGGTGTATGTTAATATGTGCTAGTGTGTGACCAAGTGTGCTCTACATGTGCATGGTATATTGTAAATTTATTTCGCTTTAGAAATGCTCTATTATATTGTTTTTTTTTTGTTGTTATTATTACTGTTGTGCATGTGTATAAATGATGAGAATAAACACATTCAGTCATTGCTATTAGAAATGCGTATATAATAATGCTATTCATTATTATTATTTATGATGTATGTGATATCATTTTTGGTGAAGACGAAAATGAAGAACTAACTAAACCACACAACATCAACAAAAAGCAAAATAGTCTTACAAACAAAACAAGATGTGCAATATTGGCAGAAAATATCACATTCAAACCTACTAACTATGTGCAAAATTGCATGAGTTGTGAGCCAGGAACTAGTCTTTCACAAAAAAGTGTTGATTTTTTTTTTTTGGGGGGGGGATTAATTATTTCAGAGGATGCAATGGTAAGTGCTCTCTGTGTGTGTATTATATATATATATATATATATATATATAATATATATATATATATATATATATATATATATATATATTATATAATATATATATATATATAATGAAAATAAAAACACAACTGTGTTCAGCTTCATTTCTCCTTTTATTTATTTATTTATTTATATATATATATATATTGTGTGTGTGTGTGTGTGTGTGTGTCTGTGTGTGTGTGTTTTGAGTTATAGAGAAAAAAGATTGAAACGGGCCAAAAAATTACTGCTGAAGCGCGGCCCCAAACAGATGAACAATAGATGCTAGGAGAGATAGGCCTAGACAAGTAGCTAGCATTCTTCAGACTTGACCTCAATAGGAACAAGACTGTTCACACAGTTCCGGGGGGGGGGGGCAAATGCTTACCGAGATACTACTTAGTAGTACCTTCCACACGAGTCGACCTCGATACGAGCAGGGACCATCCGCATCTCCTATCACCACCGCGCCCCATGCCGGCACGCCCGAAGTGAAGTGCATAATCATGTCTCCAGCAAGAAGGGAACGTAGCAGAATGGTTAACACGTTCCACTCACCTTCCTTTCGAGTCAAACCGTAAAGTTCTGGGTTCGATTCCCAGCCCTGCCTCTCCTCCTCCCCCCTCTCCCCCCAGTTTGACGAAAAAAAAAAAGCGAACTGAATGTCAAAGTCCTTCAGATGAGACTATAAACCGAGGCCCGGTGTACGAAAGCACACAGAACATCTTGTTGTTCACACGTTAAAAACCTGTTCCGCCTTTTGGAAGAATAGGCCGTTTTGTGCCAGTAGGAACGGATGACAAAATTTCAAAAAAAAAAAATAATGCGTGGACACAGATAACGTGTTTAGACACCATCCCGGGAGGCGGAATGCGGTTACCTAAATGATGGGGATGGTGGAGAGGGGTGGGGGGTGGGGGAGATGATCGCATAGGCAAAAATCTCACCATTGGTGAACTTCGGAGCTCGGGCCAAGTAAACCAAAAAGAAAATGTCTCTAGTGCCCACGTTCTGATGATGATATCCTCCTCTACCTCACTATCCTTCTTCTCTTCCTTTTCTTGTTGTTGCTCTCTTTCTTGTTCTTGTTCTTCTTGTTCTTCTTGTTCTTGTTCTTGTTCTTCTTCTTCTTCTTCTTCTTCTTCGCATTTTTCTTCGCTTTCTTCTTCTTCTTTTCGAATTCTTCCCTTCTTTTTCCCGGCATTTTTTCTTCTTCGCATTTTTCCCCCTTCTTCGCATTCTCTTTTTTCGCATTCTTCCATCCTCCTCCTCCTTCTTTTTTTTTCTTTTTCCCGTTTTCCCTTTCACCCTTTTTTTGCATTCTTCTTTTTTCGCATTTTTCTTCATTTTTGGGCTTTCCTTTCTTCTTTTTCTTTTTTCCCTTCCCAGTGATCATAAATTTTTTTTTTCCCTCATCCCCGCCCACCCCCATCCTACGCCCAGGGTCGCACAAACCCCATAGTTTTATTTTTGGATGACTTTGTTGTCATTTCTCCTCAATTGTACTTATTCTCAATTTTTGGGATTTTGGAAAAAAACCCAAAAAAACAAAAAAAAAAACCCAACCCAAAAAAAAACCCCCCAAACTTCGTTCTTCCCCCCCTTTTAAAACCTGAAAGAATTTTCTCTCTCTCTCTCTCTCCCTTCCCCTTCCCCTTCCCCTCTCTCTCTCTCTCTCTCCCCTCTCCTCTGTCTCGGTCTTTTGTTTTTTCCTCTATCTTTTTTCTCCTTCTCTGTGTCTTTTTTTCTCTAAATCTCTGTTAGTTTTGTCTGGTTTCTTTTGCCACCCTGCTGGCCCGGGTACTCCCCCAAATAGCCCTGTCTGTCGTCTCTTTTCCTTGTCTTTTGCCCTGTCGGTCTTCTCACCCCGACGCTGTCAGTTTTCCACACACACACACACAAACACACACAACAGACACACACACACACACACACACCTGCTCTGGCTTTTTTTACATGGGAATACAGAAAAACGGCCTCACTGCCCTGAGGTGGGGGGTTTACCTACAAGAAAAGAAAAATGCAAAGAAGAAAACGAAAAAGGGAGGGGGACGGTGGGGGAGAGGTTGGAGGAAGAAAGAAGAAAAGAAGAAGAAAGGAGAGGAGGGGGGGAGGAGGGGGAGGAAAATGAAGAAAAGAAAAAGAAGGGGAAAGGAGGAGGGGGGAGGAGAAAAGAAGAAGAAAAAGAAGAAGAAAAAGAAGAAGGACAAAAACAAAAACAACAACAAAAAACTTTTGAAAAAAAAAAAAAGAACCCTTTTCCTTTTAAAAGGGTTTTCCTGATCCAATCTGTAGTCAAAATCACGCTGCACTTTTTCCCTTTTATTCATTCATTCATTCTTTCCCTTCACTGACTTCGCGATCACCCCCCCGCCCCATCGACCACAGGGACCACGTCCTTAAAGGCCTTTGCCCCCCCCCTTTTTTTAAAAATTGAAAAGTAAAACCCTTCATTGGTTTCCTAGACACCAAAACACGGGCCAAAGTACCCAAAAATACCCGAGAAGTGCTACTGAAAAAATCCAATGTATAGAAAAAATAATTTTTAATTGTTAGGGAGAAAGGACCGGGAACAAAATTACTTTGTGCAATTCGTTTTGCAGGAAAAATGTGAGGGGTTGTATGGGGGTGATATGGGACAAGCCCATTTAAAAAGAGTCCGGGCCCGGGCAAAGGGTTTGGGAAAATTTGAAAGAGAGAGAAAACAATGTTTTTGGGCTTTTGAAACAGAAATTGTTTTTGAAAAATTTTTGGTGATTTTTGGGGAAAATTTGGTTTTCGGGATTTAAAGGGGGGCTTTTTTTTTTTCTTGTTTTTTAAAACACACCATTTTTTTTCTCTCTCTCTTTTCTCTCTCTCTCCCCTTAAACTCCCCTTCTTTTTTCATCCCCCTCTCACCACTCTCCCCCCCTTTTCTCTGGGTTCTTTTCCCCCTTTGGTTTACCCGTTAAGTTTTGGGGGGGGGAACATTCCCTTTCGCAATCTGACAACCCCGGGTTCGATTCCCCGTTCAAGGCATAATTATTTTCCCCCCGGGGAGTTAACATCAGTGAGACTCCACCTCTCCAAAAGCCATCGTTAGCTATAAACCGAGGCCCCCGTGTGCGAACGCACCCCCGAACATTTTGCGCACACTTTTAAAACCCTGATCCCGGCCGGGTTCGTAAGAGTAGGCTATTGTTTGCCGGGGGAACAGATCCCGAATTGAAAAAACCCGCATACACCCGGGGCCCGGGATGTTAAAAAACACATAATCTTTTTCCCCGTTACCCTTTGTATAAAAAAAGGGAAAAAAAAACCAAAATTTAATTTTTAAAAAAACTTTTTTTTGTTTTTTTTTTTTTTTTTTTTTTTTTTTTTTTTTTTTTTTTTTGTTGTTTTTTGGGCAATGTGATGATAAAAAATCGCATGCAAGGGTAAACGCATTTAAATCGGGAACACTCCTAACCCCCTGGGGGGTTTAACTGGAAACTGTGTTTGTACACAACCAAAGTTACAAAAATTTACAAAAAAAAAATTATTGACAAATTTTTGCTTGGGAACTTTTAACAAACTGCTCGCGGTTATGGGACTAATCAAAAAAGAAAAATCCCCAAACAAACAACAGAAAAAAAAAAAAAGGGGAAAACCCAAAACCATAAAAAACCCTAAAATTTTTTAAAATCAAAACAAAAGATCTCCTTCTCTTTTTTCTCTCTCTCTCTTTCTCTCTCTCTTTTCCCCCATCTCTCTCTTCTCTCCCCTCTCTTTTCCCTCCTCTCCCCTCCTTAAAAACCCCAAACGTTTAAAATAATAAAAAAGTGAATACAAGATAGAAACTGTAAAAAAATATATACAAACCATTTCCACAAAAATTTTCAAAAAAAAAAAATGTTCAGCTTCACAATTTGGGCCCCCCCGTTTAAAAGACTCCCCCGAGTGACAAAACAAATCGTTTAAAGTGTGCGTTTTCGAAAGAGAATAAAAAATAATAATTTATTTGTCCCCAAACCCCCTTAAAACGCATTCACCGGGGCCGACGGGTCGATCTTTTTTTTAAGACAAAACCCATGGGTTTCTTTCCATTAAAAATGAAAAGTTTTTACCAGTTTTGGGGGAAAATATTTCCCCCAAGTGCTTGGATCCCTTTTTTTTTAAAAAAACTAACTTTTTTTTTTGGGGCACTCCAAAAAGCAAAAAATAAAATCCCGGGGGGGAAAAGGGGTTTTGACAAGGTAAGGTAAAGGTAAAGGATCCCAAAACTATAAGGTCGTGGGGGACGGGGCGCCCGAGCCCCCCACTTTCAAAGGCCCAGCATTTTTAGGGGGGGCGCCCATCTCCTCCCCCCTCGCTGCTTTCCCTTTCCCTGCCCCAAAAGGGGAAAGGTACCCATTTACACGGGGTGAATTTTGGGGAAGTTATGAACCCCAAAGGCGCGCAAACGGTCCCCCCCAAACCCCCGGAAACCAAACGCCGACGCTGTTTTAACTTGGCGGGGGAAAGCGAGTGCTCCGCCCAATGACCCTTACCCCCGCCCCCCAAGACTTTCACACTAAATGAAAAAAAAAAGAAAGAGTGCTTGCTTTAAAACGGAAATTTTTAAAATCGACAGTCGCGAAACGAGTTAAAATTTCACAGCAGAAAAAGTAAAAAAATATATAAATAAAAATTTCCCAAAAATTATTTTAAAAATTTAACCCTTTTCTAATATGAATTTTTTAACGCCCCAGTGTAGAAAATTTGAAAATCTAATTTCCATTCTGAGTGGGTTTGTTTTGGGGTTTTGTGCACATCCCCATGCGCACAGGAATGCCCCCATAGACACCCCCCTTAAAATTTTTAAAATGTTTAAAAACTAAGAATTGTGTGTTTGGTGTTTTGTTGTGGGGTGTCACCGCGTGTGCTACATGAAGTCGGGGCCAGATGAAAGAAGTGTGTTTTTCCCTTATTCTAGAAATTTTAAAATATAAAGATTTTGCTCTAATTTATCTTTCTCTTTTTCTGTCTTCAGGAGAGACATGACCATTTTGCCCCACAGGCATCCCAACCACCCCATGAATGGGGACATGGGGAAAGTTGAACCCCCGCTTTTTTCCCGGGGGAAAAAAAAATTAATACTAAATGAAAGTTTTTGGGTTTAAAAATTTTAAATTTTTTTCCCCTTGAGCTACTGCTGGTCGAGTTTTTTTTTTTTTTTTAGTATAGTTTTTTTTCCTTTTTCTTTCTTTTTTTAACATCAAATGATGCTACTTTTTTATTTCGAAAGAATAAAGGGCGTATTGTTTGTGTAGCCCCCCCGCCCCTCACCCCTCTCTTCAAGATAAAAATTTGGAAAGCAAAGAAAAACTGAACTTTGGAAAATCACTTAAGCCCATGGATACATAGGCCAAAGGGGTTAGAGTTTTTGGCGTTTTGCAATCTAAAGGACGGGGATCGACCCGGGGTTCGGACCCCAAACGAACGCCCGGGTTAAAAAGCCCCCCCCCCCCCCCCCCCCCCCCCCTCTCTCCCCCCGCCGGCGTTAAAAATAAAGGCTGATTCCACTTCCTCAAAAGTTTTTAGGATGAGCCCTCTATAACCCAAGCTCCGGCGCAGACAAAAGTAAAACCCTTTTGTTTACACGTTAACACCCTTTTCCGCCTAATGGAAAAGTGGGCCCCATTGGTGGCAAGGGAAGGGGTGTAAATTGTACAAAAGGGCATGCAATTCAATTTTAAAAATAAAAAAAAAATTTAAAAACAAAACAAAAAAAAAACAGCGTTAGATAAACAATCTGAAAAAAATTGAAGAAAACAAAAAAAAAAATTTGCCTGCAGCGACTCAAGAGATAGCTGCAACTTCAACTATTTTGGCTGGTATATTCAGAATTCCCCCCTTGAAACAGTGAACCCCTCGCTGTGAACCCCTATGTGGGGAAAAAAATTAATATAAATTTGGTCACAGAGAGAGAGAAAAGGGGTGGGGAGAGGAGGGGGAGAAAAAGAAAAAAGTTTTCAACAAGGTTAAGAAGACGGGTTTTAAAAAACCGAACTTTTTTCATTTTGGTTGAAAAAATTTAACCTTCCCCCTTTCCAAAAAATTTCCCCGTTCCTTCCCTATCCCCCCTTTCCCTACCCCATTAAAAAAACCCGAAACCCCTGTAAATTACCCTTTCCCTTCCCTTCCCCTTCCCCTTCCTTTTCCCCCCCCTTTTCCTTTTTTCCTTTTCCTTTCCCGCCCTTTCCTTTCCCTTTCCCCTTTTCCTCCCCTCCTTCCTTCCTTCCTTCCCCCCTTTCCCTTTCCTTTTTTTTCCCTTTTTTTCTTCCTTCCTTTTTCCCCCTTCTTTCCTTCCACCTTTCCCTCCCTTCCTTCCCTTTTTTCCCTTTCCCTTTCCCTTTCCCAACTTAACATAAAATTTTTAAAACCGCCGCTTTTGTAAGACCATCAGAGAAAAACGGGCAAAAGGGGAAAAAGGGAAAGGGTGCCCTACAGTTTCCCTTCTTCTTCTTTTTCTTTTTTCTTCTTTCTTCTTCCTTACTTTTAATAACCTACCCCTTTTCCCTTCCCGCTCCTTTTTTATCAAACTTCCGTGGATTGAAAAAACATTTTTTTAAAAACCCAACAAAAAAAACAAAAAAAAAAACACAAAATAAAAAAACCCTTCAAAAGGCCCCAAAAAAGGGGGGGGGGTGGGGGGGGGGGGGGGGGGGGGGGGGGGGGGGGGGGTAAAAAAGTGCTAAAAGGGGGGGGGGGGGAAAAGATTTTGGGGGGGGGGGGGGGGGGGGGGGGGAAAAAGCTATTTGGGACCTCTCCTGGGGTTTAACGCTCACCCCCTGGCCCCAAGCCCGCCCCTCGGTCGGGGTTCCCGAACCTCAGGTGGGGGGATGCACGCAGCATGGGGGGGTTGGGGTGGAGCAATTAGGGGAAAATGGGAAAAAAGCTTGTCAAATGCTGGGAGTGTTTTTGGGGAACACGAAAAGTTTTAAACCCTTACAACGGGACAAACTGGCAAAATAACCCCAAACGGGGGTTTCCCTTTTTTTTTTTGCAAAGTAATGATGGGGATATTTATGGTGATGGATGAAGATAGGGATTAAGATGATGAAAGGTTGGTTTGGGTTTTGGGGGTTATTTGGGGGGTGAAGATGGGGGGTGGTGGGGTTTTTATGGTGGGGGGGTGGGAGGGGGGTGATTTATGATTATGTTATGAAAGGGAGATTATGGGGGGTTTTGGGGTGATATTGATATGAAGGGGGATGGGGGACGACGACGATTTATAAAAAAGATGAAATGAAAATGATGATTATGATGATGAAATGAAAGAATTTAAGAAGAAGAAAATGAAGATGATGGTCGACGACGATGAAAGGTTTGTGACGATGTGGGGAGGGAAATTTTTTACTAAACCCATAGTACCCCAAATTTTAATTGTTTCTTTTCAAAGATCACCCAACCCGGGTGTGTATGTGTGTATGGGCTGTGGGATCGGCGGGTTTGGAAATTTTTTTGCCTGCGCAAAACGTTTATTTTGGGTTTCATATTTGCATGCTTATGGGGTACTGGCGTAAAGCTGCATACAAATGCAAAATTGCTCGCTTGCTCACATGCAAGTATACATGTCGAATACCTCCAGCGCAAACCTCGGGCTTTTTTTTAGTTCGGCGCAGCAAAGGGCTCCGGTGCATGCGCACCCAAAAAAAACAAATGGTTTATGCCATGCCAAAAAGGGCCCCCGTCCTGACAAATAGCCATCCTTTTCACCCCTTTGGACTTCTTCGCCACTTTCGCGGGATGGGAAAGACATGAAGAGTAAGGGCCCAACCCTTCCCGCCACCACACGACCACCCTCACAGTCTGGAAAAAGACGACAGAAAAAAGACAGAAAAACCCGACAAACAAAACTGTCCTTCAAAAACGCCCGCAAAATATCACCTTCAAACGGGCAGGAAAAAAATACAGGCCGGAGATTAAACCCCAGAGAAAAAAAAAAGCAAACAAACATTGGCCCCCCTGCCCCACAGGTACGTCACGTTTTTTTCTTGTCCGATTTTTACCTTGTCTGTTTTTCTAAAGGGGAGAAATTTAAATTCACTCCCAAGGGGGTTGACCTCAGCTTTTTCAAATGTTTTTAATTAAAATCCCATCCCCTCCCCTTCCCATCCCATCTTGTGTTTGTGGCCCCCCCCGAACCCCAGAGGCCAGCCAACCCGGGGGCAGGCTTGGTTTTTAATAGAAAGGATCACAGGTTTATGTAAAAGCATGCCCCCCCGGATTAAATCCCGGGGTGTGAGGGTTTTAAAAAAGATCTAATACAAAAAAAATTTATGGGGGGATAAAAGTTAAAACTGTAGCCCGCAGAATGTTCAAATGGGGCCCAAAACGGTCGCATGCTGAAGGCGACGGGGGGGGCAGAAAGGGGGGTGAAAGGGGAAGTGTAAAAAACGTTTGTACACAGTGAAATGGGGGGTGTAGCCGGGTTTTAAAGACCCCTAAAACATTGTTTTACAATGTTTTGCCCTTTTAAACAAAAATGAAAATCCCCAGCAATTTTAAAAAAAAAGTTGTAATGTAGAACAAACAAAATGTGGAAAATGTATAAAAACAAAAAATACAATATTAACTAAAACCCCGGAACAAATGTTTTAAACTGCCCCCAAAAATTTCCTTTTTCTTAAAGAAAGCTTGGGAAAAATTTGGAAAATAAAAAAAATGGGTGATAATTTATCATCATCATTTGCCATTAAACCCCGCGGGGGTTAGGGCACAAAAAAACGCTTTCCCCTCCCCGCCCTATTCTGGGCCCAAACCCAGTCACGATCCCCAAGAGGGGCTGCCTTTCCTTTATCTCACTTTTTACAGTTCTTCTCCACGTTCTTTTTTTGGGCTTCCTTTTTTTCCCTTTTTTTCCCTTTTGGGGGCCCGGGCCCAAACTGGTTTTTTTGGGAAAAGACTGTGGGTCCTTTTGGAGAAGTGCCAATTTCCCCACCCCCCGTCCCTTTTGGTGAGAAGGGTCCCATGTCTTCTTGCCTGCATCCCGTAGTAGGCCCTCATTGGAGAACTTTTCTGGCCCAAAAGCCGGAAAAAAAATTCGCAGGCATATGGTTGGGGGGATCGAATTTTTGGGAAATCCACTTCCGTCACCTCCAGCCCCCCGAACCGTATAGGGGCAAAACACAACACAGCTTGGTATAAACTTCACTTGGGGTTGGTGCTGTACTGATTTATCCCAATATTGTTCCTCTCCCTAAACACATTCCTGGGGCCTGCCCAGTCTTTTGTTTATGTCTTTTTTTGTGCCGCCCTCTGGTTTTATGATTCCTTTTCCCAAAGGGATTGAACTTTTTCGTCCCGGCGGGAGGTCATTTTCCCTTCACTTTTTTACAGGGCTGGTGTGTTAAAATTGGAAAGAAAATTGCTCCGTTTTTTTTGGTGCTAATACGAAGGGCCCCCCTTGCTGTCCGAAAGTTTTGGAGTCTGCTGGTCCCTTTTCCTGGATATGTTTGGGGTGTGTGGGACAGCAGCGCCAAGGGCCCCTTCCGCAAATTTAAAAGGGCGTCTAGTGTTGAGAACAGGCCCAGCGAAACCCCCTTGGGGGGGTTTTATTTTGTCGTCTTCCTCCTCACCCCAAACGATGGGCCCGAATTTAAAAGAACTGCTGACATCACACACCTTTTCTTAACTCCCGTCTTGACTTCGAATATGTGTTGCTATGGCCCCCAAAACATCTAATTTGTCATAAAGTTTTTGGGTAAGGTGTACCAAATTTCGATGGGATCCATAAATGCGAAGGATATTCCAAAGGGGTCTCTGTGATCTGCAAAAACCTTTTCAAGTCCACAAAAATTCCCCATACAGTTGTCTTTGCCACTCTGGGGCACTGTTCGATGAAAGTTTTTTGACGTGAATATCTGGTCTATACAAACCTCGTTGCTTCCTGAAACCCTGCTTTTTTCCTTCCTCAAAAAATCGACCCCCAGCGTTTTCCCCGATAAACCCTTTTTGAAAAAGACCTTGGGCCCGTTAAACTTGCTTGGCACAAAAACAAAAGAGGATTCCCCCCCCAGTTGTTCAGTCGCTCAGGGGTTTCCTTTCTTTGGGGGTTTTTTTACCCATCACTTCCCTTGGTCCAGTCATCAAAGGTTTCTTTCTGCTTTTTTCCATCCACTTTTGAACAAGTGGTTGCAGTAGTCACTGCTATTCAGAATCCCGCCTTTAACAGTTCGGGCACCCAAAGGGTTTTTCCTGGGCCCGGTGAACTTCCATTCTTGAGGGTTCCCTTTGGCAGCCACTATCTCTCCCCTTTTTTTGGGGGGTTTGACTACGCCAAGTCTTTTGTAGCTTCTGGGTGTCCGGGTGTCCCCGTCCCGGTTTGGTTTTTTTGGTTTTTGAACTTCCTGGAAGGGGTTTAACCCCTCTTTTCCCTTTTTGCTCTTCTCCCGTTTTTCAACAGTTTTTTCCCCTTTTCTGTCCCTGTTTGGCCCCCCCGCGCTCCTCTTAAATTTTTTGCATACTTTTCCCTTTGGGATTTTGAGAAATCTCCCTTGCCTCCTTGGGGGCCCCCGCCTCTTTCTGCCCAGCTGCCAGCTGGTCCCTGGGTTCTCTCTTGGCAAAGGCCCTTCAAAACTTTTTTCCCTTTTTTTACTTTCCCGTGGGGCCTCCTGTATAACCCCTTCCTGCCTCCCCGTGGCCGGGAGAAATTTTCTTTCAGAAATTTTCTTCTTGTCCTCTCCTTTCTTTGATGGGATTGGGGTCTCTTTGGGTTTTATCCATCATTGTTTGGGCCCTTTTTCTTTTTATGGCCGATGTTGTCCTTTTTCGCTTTTCTTTGTTACAGTTTTCAGATCTGCTTCCATGTCGGGATCTATGTCAAGCAGTTCTGTCATGTTTTTGCAGGATTGGAATCTGTTTCCCCGATCGTTGCCCAAAAGCAGACTTACGTTTTGGGGCCTCCATCGGGTGGGTAACAAATTTGTGCTTGAAGGTTGGTCTTGTGTTCTTTTTTATTTCCCTCTGGAAAGTGGGGCTGTTTACCGGTTATGATCGCTCCCGGGCATCCGCACTTCGCTTTGGTTTTCCCCAAACCAGGAAGATCGTCTCCACTTACCATTGATCACAAGGTCAATCTTGGGTTTATAATTTTCTCCCATTGGGCGTGCCCAAATCCCGCTTTGGATGTCCCGGTGCGTGAATAAGGGCCCTCCTTTTCACTAAGTTTTTTCATGGGGCCCGAACTCCACAAGTCCCTCCCCGTTGTCATTTTTTCCCCACCCCGTTTTTTCCCCATGACCTCTCAAAAGTCGGGGTTTTTCACTTCCGACCTTGGGATTTAGGGCCCCCAAGATGGGCGATGAGGTCAAGGCGTGGGGCTTTCTCTGTCTCTGTCTTCAGCTGGGGGTAAAAGCATCTTTGGGTCTCATTGCTGCTGTTTTTTGGTTGGTGCGTAGCAAATGGAAAGATGGGGATGTTGAGGTTTCCCTTTTCCCCCATCTCGCACCTTTATTATCTGCGTTGATTTTCTTCCACCCATAACCATCGCTCAAAAAACCCCCTTTTTGAGGATGATGGGGAAATTTCCCCGTGGGGCGGTCTTTCCTCCCCCCAAGTAAAAGGACGGTTTTTTTTCCGGTGGTGGTTTCCCCCTCTCCCCGGGTCCAGTCCTCTTTCTCCGGGTTTTCTCCCAGGACCTGGAGGTTGAAAACTTCTCATCTCTAATGTTAAACCCGTCCCGCTTTTCCCGTCTCATACATCCCTCACCCCCAATGTTTCCTAGTCGATCTTTTTTTTGGGGTGTTCAGGTCTTTTCCCTTTTTCCTGCGGGGAGCCCCTTTCCCTCGGGTTTGGGGTGTCAGCATTCATACGAGTCTCACTGGACCCGGGGGGTTTTTCGCACGCAAAAATATAAGTATTCTTTTGTTTTCTTTTTTTCCCGTTTTAAAACTGCTTCCCTTTTTTTACGGGACAGGGGTTTAGCCCTGTGCCCAACCCCCAACCCCGGAGGAAAAGGGGTTTCCCCTTTTCCCCCTCCCTTTTCGACATGCCTGGGTTTGGGGAGCAGGGGTCCTATTTTTGCAATTTCTCAAATTGTAAGGGTACCCGGGGGTCCCACGGGGGGTGGGATAATGGTTTTTAATATATGAAAAATGCAAAAAAAGGGGGGGTGTGGGTTTTTTAATTTTTTTTTAAAATTTACAAATTTCATAACAAAAAAACCCCCAACCAAACTGTGTGGGTTTAAAATATAACAGTGAAGAAATGTGACGACGCTTAACCCCCTAAAATAATGATACTGACGGCCCCCCCCCAAAAGTGTAAAAAAAACAAACAAAGTTCTTTTCCATAGGGAAATTTTTTTAAAACAGTGAAAAGCGACAGAGGGCAACTCAGAAAGACAGACAAAAGACCCAAAAAAAAAACAAACCCAACCCAAACCCCAAACCCCAAAAACCTAAAAAGGAAGGGAAAAAACAACAAAAAAACAAACAAAAAAAAAACAAACCCCGAATAATTTTTCGTAATAGAAACTTTTTTTTGGATTTTTGTTTTACTTTCCCCGTTGGTCATTTTCAAACAGTAAAAAGGGAAAGTGATGAATTGTGTTTTGTACAGATGTCACCCTGCGCACCAAACCCCGAACTCGTGCCGCTGCCCCCCCCGCCCCTTTCCCCCTTTCCCCCCCCCCCCCCCCTTTCCCCAAACCCCCTCCCCCCCTTTCCAATATCCTCCCCTTCTTTCCCTTCTCCACCCTTTTTGTCCCCCTCCCCCCCCCCCTCCAAAAAAAACCCCCCCTCTTTCCACAGGGCCCCAAACAACCAACTTTTTTCCAACTCACACCCGCATAACCTTTACCAAAAAGGTGTAAAAGAAGGGAAAAAAGTTTTATTTTTTTTTGGTTTTTTTTTAAAGGTTTTTTTTTCCCAAACAAACTTTTTCGCCCCCCCTTTACCCCCTTCCTTCATTTAAATATTTATTTTGAAAAAAATTTTAATTTTTTTTTTTTTTTTGAGGTTGGAAAAAAGTTTGTTTTTTTAAAATTTTTTCCCCTTTATGGGTTAAATTTTCCCCCTTTTTCCCCCACCCGGCCCCTCCCTTTTCCCAAAGCAACGGGTTTTTGGGAAAATTTTTTCTTTAAAATTTTTTTAATCCCAAAAAAAATAAACTTTTTTGGCTTTTTTTTTACATTTAGTTCCCCTTTTTTTAAGCGTTTTGTAATAAAATTGGGGCAAAGGGGGTTTTCCCCCCCGGGGGGGGGAAATGGGGGCCCCCCTCAAAAAACCCTTTATTTAAAAGGGGAAAAAGGGTTTTGAACCTTCCCCACACCCCAACCTCCCTTTTTTTGTAAAACCATCCAAAACGAAAACCAACCTTTTTTGATTTTGGTTTGGGTTTTGCTAGTTTAAAAAAAAAAAACCGGCCAAAGCCTTTGTTAATAAAAAACCCTTTATAAGGAACCCCGGGGGAAGGAAAGGGCCCCTTGGGGCCCCACCCTGAAAAAAAAAGAGAAAAAATCATCCCATCCTCACTCCCCCTTTCACCGTCCAACACCCAAAAGGGGGGGGGGGCCATTAAAAGCCTTTTGGCCCAAAACCCCCAAAAGGCTTTTATTGGGGGTTTTTTTGGGGAATTTTTTAAAGGGGGGAACCAAAAGGCCTGCAAAAGTTTGTGGAAAAACCCCTTTTTGGCCCTGAAAGAAGGGGGGTCCGAGGAAAAGAAGGGAAAAAAGGGGAGAGAAAAAAATTTTGGTTTGAGCCCTTTTCCTGCCTTTTAAAAAGTTTGGGGATTAACCTTTAAGGGGACCCCAGCATTGGCAGAAGGCTTTTAAAATTTTGGGGTTTTTTTGGTGTAATTTTTTCGGTTTTGGAAATTTTACTTCCCAAAAAAAATTTGCAATCCCCCCGGGAAAGGGAAAATTTTTGCCAGTAAAGGAGGTGTTTTTCCTTAAGAGAGGGGAAAAGGAGGGAAAAGGGGAAAAGGAATTTGTTTTTGGGGGTGAAAATTGGTCTTAACCCTTGCTTTATTTTTGATTTTTTTTCCTTTATTTTATAAATTTAAATTTTTTTTTAAATGAGTTTCCCCGGGGCATTTGGATCCGAGAAAGCCCCAATATGAAAGGTTTTTAAAGTAAGATAACTTTTTCAGCTTAGAAATGTTCCTTTACTTAGCCAAAAAAATTAATAAAAATAAACCCGGAAGAGAAAGGGATTATACTATAATCATACACGATGTATTTCAAGTGTTTATGGTGTCTTCTCCGCGAGTGTCAAGATGATGGCTGTATAGGCATCTGTGTAAAATGTCTCAAACAAAGGTTATATATTGTTGATTGTGGATGACAAATCTGGAATTATATTAATTCCAGCGACATGTTATTTTATTAAGTTGCTTTTCTAACTCTTTGGATTTCCATGATGACGGAATAAGCACTCGGGTGCTTTTTTCACACTGTCTCCGTGTGCACGCAGTTTTGTCATTTTTGTCACCTGTTCCATCCAGCACGAAATAGCCTACTCTTCCGAAAGGAGGATCGGGTTTTAACCTGATAGGGAAGCAAATACAGCTGCAGAAAAAAAAAAAAAAGGGTGAAAGGGTGGCGCAGCGCTAAGTGGCGACGCGTTCTCCCGCTCTCCCCGGGGAGAGCAGCCCGAATTTCACGGAGAGAAATCTGCCGTGACTTAAAGTGGTATGAAATAACATCTGAGCGCTTTGATTTGTTGCTTTACAAGATTCAGCGCTATATAAATTCCATACATTATTATTATTATTATTTAACGTGTGCGCAGGATGTTCTGCGTGCGTTCGCACACTGGACCTAGGTTTATTGTATCATCCGAAGGACTTTCAGGGAGTAGGATCAGCACTGATGTTAACTCCAGGGGGAAATATCCCCTTGAACAGGTGTCTTGATGATGGCAGGAACCTGGCTTGATCCCGGGTCGTCAGATCGCGAGCGCAATGGGCAGCACTCTGACCACCAGGCTATCTCGTCCCAAGCTCCAGAACTGTGTAACTTAAGAAGAGGTTAAGCAGCCCACATTGACTGCTGAAACAGCAAAGCGAATCCAGTCATTTGAAACAAAATGCCATAGAAAACTGCTGGGCATATCCTGGAGAGAACGAAAGACCAATGAATTTGTCAAGAGTCAAATAACACGGCTGGCAGGTCCACAGGAACCCCTTCTCACCATCGTCAAGAAGAAAAAGCTAACATGGTTTGGCCACGTCACCCACCACAACACTCTGCCAAAAACAGTACTGCAGGGAACACTCGAAGGTGGCAGAAAGAGGGGAAGACAGGACAAGTCATGGATGGACAACATCAGAGAATGGACCAGGATGAATGACTCGGCACTACTGCGCAGAGCCGAGGACCGAGATGGATGGAGGAGGCTTACCACGGCATGTCTTTCGTGTCTCCTCCACGACCGCCAAGGTCACGGACTGATGATGATGACGAAGCAGCCCATGACATGAAAACACACGTGGTGTATAAGTAACTACGTAAAATACACACTGCACCGTGGGGACCCCTGGTCTTTCACCAAACACTGTATTCTCATCCTTTAAAAATTCTTAATCAGAACTGTTCTTTTTTTCCATTCGCTTTATTTCGCTTCTGACTTTTTTTCTGTCATCTTCTTCCTCGCAAAGTTTTTGTTGTTGTTTTTTGTTGTAAATTCTTCACATGGACTTGATAAAAGACTGAAGTAGGAAAAATACAACAAAAACATGTGGATAGTTAATAGGTTTTACTGAAAGCCTGATTAGAAATGATAAGATTAGTGCCAATAATTTTGAAGTGGTAAAACAATGTCGAAAATGTAAGAGTTTGCACAAAGACCATTAATTTAGGAACCCCAGAAATAATGGTGACTTTGTAAAGTTGATGTGGATGCGCTTGTCAGTATGTTTAGGTTCATTTGGTTTTGCAATGTCCGTATTTTTGAAGTTTGATTCCTTATGAGCACATTTTTGGAAGCGCTTTTGATATGTTAGTCACTTTGTCAAAACCAGACACAGCAACCTCATTCTAAATGCAACATTTCAGGGACATAAATTTAAAAAATGAAAGACAAAAAGAGAAAGTTATTGGGACGCCACAAATACGAAAGAGATAGCATGAAGTCAATAGAGACATCAACCATTCATTATTCTAGAAAGAAAAAAAAAGTGACCCCCAAAACGCAAAAATCCCAAACAAAACCAAACAAAACGAGTGAGAGAGAGAGAGAGAGAGAGAGAGAAGAGAAGAGAGAGAGAGAGAGAGAGAGAGAGAGAGAGAGCAAACAAAACGAGGGAACAGAGAAGAAGAGAGAGAGAGAGAGAGAGAGAGAGAGAGGAGAGAGAGAGAGAGAGAGAGAGAGAGAGAGAGAGAGAGAGTTTACTATAGAAATCCATCACACCTTAACTCTCTATATAAAAAGAAAAAAAATCCAGATCTCTTGCAAGGTGGAACGGCACAGCTGGCTGCCTCTCTGACAGATGGCAACAGCCAGTGATCACCTGGTGCACTGACTTCCCGGCTCCAGACAGACAGAAAGACCTCCAGGTGCACAGAGGGCAGCAGAAGGTCAGCCCCCATTGCAGGGACGGGAGGCCGGCACAGAGGCGGCAGGCCTTCCATAAGGATCAGGACGCGGACCTAAAGACATCCATTCTCATCAGCTGCACTCAGGCATGCACCCTATTGCCTCCACCTCACTGCCCTGCCCTGCCCTGCCCTGCTCTGCTATCCAGGCCTCTACCTGCTAAGCAGAATGGATGAGAAATTAAACTGGGCGCCACCCCCAAACTGTCCCTGATCAAACGCGCCTCTTCTTCACAAGACCCTTCCGCTCTGGCACAAACAATCCCGAGGAAAGAAGATAAGACAAGGCAAGATTTGTGCCCCTTTGCCAACGTGGCGATAAAGGGGAGGCCATTCCGCTGGTTTATATCCCAATTATTTCCCTCTACGTATCTCGCGGATTATCGCGCAGACCGAGCAGCAGAGAGAGGCCTTTGGGATGTTTCAGCTGTGCGGTGTTGGGGGAAGGTCACGACCTCTAGAGAAGAGTCGTTTGTAACTTTGCCGCGAAAACAATGGTGATGCCAGGTGTAGGGTTTTGAAAGGATTCCCATACCCTGATCCTTCCTAAGGCAGTTTTCCTGCCCTTGCAGACAGACACTGCTCCACATCAAAGTGTTTCAGTCTACTGATAGTACTTGAAAACACTGGGCAGGTGCTTTTTTAGCTGAAACATCCGATTTGTCTTTACTAGAAATAAACTGGTAACAGTTATTCACCTATACTTTAGCAGTCATCGTTATTGCCATGTTTTTGGCAGAAAATAAGATGTTGATTAACCGAGAATTCTACTTAAGTGGACTAAGCTATAGCTGTAAATTATTGTTTTCAAAATGCAGCATGGTTTGATGCCTGGAGCACTTCACGTGGAGTGGAGTGAGCTGATGATAGTACACAGACATTCCAAAGGCAAGGGTGAACATTTAGAACAGGACAGTATTAACAGTCTGGACAGCTATGATTGATTGTCCTCATTTAACCTGAAAGAAAAGTAAACGCGAGATAAGATGTCATTGGATGCCACAACAAAACAAAAAAAAAATCTTAATCTAATACAAATACAATATAAAACAAAATATAAAAGATAGTTCACATGACTATTCTAAACCACGAACCAAAAAACCAACCGGGTGCAGATTTTTACAGGGGGTCAAACATTCGGCGTTATGCGCGGAATCTAGCCAACGCAGAGAAAGGCGATAAGCGCCATCTTGTCACGTGAAAAGTGTCTTTTTACCGATCTATGGCAGCGGTAACTCTGCGCTAAGGACACCGGTGGGCTCATGGCGTCCTCATTAAGGACGCATTGTTTGCTGCCAGGCTGCTTTATCTGCCGTGCTGTCGCGGCCTTATCGGGGACTCTGGTGCCATATGGGCCATTAACGCTCCCCCCCCACCCCCCACCCCATTATACAATAAGCCAATAAGGAATAGGAGGAGAAGAGGAGGAGGAGGGGGAGCAGGATAAAAAAAAGAATTTGACAAAAACCTCTCAACAAAAATGTTCAGAAATCTGAAGTCTCTAATAACTGTGATTCCGAGAATGGTTTACCTTATCTATCTATCTATCTATTCTATCTATCTATCTATCTATCTTTATATTTATATATATATATTGCCGTTTCCAAACTTTTAGGGCAAATATGTGATTTACTTGATAACCATAGCTATACATGAAGGAAGATACACAAACGCTTGTTTGTTGTCGTTGTGTTTTACTTTGCAGACATTTCAATATTTGTAGTTGTTGCATGTGGCGATGGAAATTGAACCACCTATCCGTCTGTCTGTGCGTTTGTCTGTCTGTCTGTCTATGTAGCCCCTCTCCCTCTCTCAATCTCCCTCTCTTCCTCCTTCCCTCCAAAAAAGAACCATTCATCTGTCTGTCCCTCTGTCTATCTATCTCCTCCATCTCCCTCCAGTCCTCCCTCCATCTCTATTTCTCTCCATTCTCTTCATCCATCTCTCTGCTCTCCCTCTCTCTTCTCTCTCTCCCAGCTCCTCTCTCTCTCTCTCTCTCCTCTCTCTCTCTCTTCTCTCCTCTCTCTCTCTCTCTCTTTGGTTTGTTTGTCCCTCGTGTTCGACAATGACCTCCAAAACAGCAGAGGAGGCAGTTGCTGTTTCGGAAATTGGGCAGAAATTTGATTATAGTGGAGGTGCCTTGCCCACAGTACATCCCCACTCTCTCGGCCAAGTGGGCATAAGGACAGTCAGCTTTGGAGATGTTCTCCAAAGGCCAAGCAGCCCCCAGGGCTGCAGCACATAAGGACTGTGCAAGTCAAGCCTCCTAGTCAGAGAGTCATAGTCGATCACTGAAGGCGAAGCTGTAAAGTGGAATTCCATGAGTGGGAAAGCCACTGGTCATACAGCCTCTCACTTAGCTGTTGCCCCCAGCGTCAATGGTTTAATCAAGAACTGTGATAAACCCCAGTCTCTCTCTCTCTCTCTCTCTCTCTCTCTCTCTCTCTCTCTCTCTCTCTCTCTCTCTCACACACACACACACACATCCCCAGCCCAACCCATCTCAGCCCCCTTTTTGCTCCCATAATCCCAAACCAGGTGAAGGATTCGAGCTCTTTTTGTGTTGTTGTTGTTGTTGTTGTTGTTTGTTTTGTGTTTGTGAAAGAATGCACCATAATAATTATTGGCACACATAATAATTATGATAATAGAATTATGCGAACCAGCCGGCACACAAGTGTAGTGCGGGCAGATCAATGTTATTATTATTATTGGGTAGAATATTTGCAACAGGGCTGCAAGCACCAAGTGTTCCCCATTGCTTTCTGCTTTTCTCCTTCTTCTTTTTCTTCTTCTTCTTCTTCTGCTCCTCCTCCTCCTCCTCCTCTTCTTCTTCTTCTTCTTCTTCTTCTTCTTCTTCTTCTTCTTCTTCTTCTTCTCTCTCTCTCCTCCTCTCTCTTCTTCTTTCTCTCTCTCTCTCTCTCTCTCTCTCTCTCTCCCAATCTTCACTTGCAGTTCGGGCCAAACACTAGTCCAATATGACACTTCAATAGCCCGTGATGTCATCATTGCTATGAGCAAACACTCGACTTCGATTGACACCTCAATAGCCTATAGTTTTAGCTCGGGATCTGTGTGTGTGTGTGTGTGTGTGTGTGTTGTGTGGTGTTGCGGTGTGTGTGCTATGTTGCGTTGTGTTGTGGTGTGTGTGTTGTGGTGTGTTGTGTGTGCTATGTTGTGTTGTGGTGTGGTGTGTGTGTGAGCTGTGTTGTGTGTGTGTTGCGGTGTGTGGGTATGTGTGAGGGTGTGTGTGTGTGTGTGTTGTGTGTGCGCGCGCGCACGTGTATATGTAGCTCTATCTCTCTCTCCAGCAGAGAGAGAGAGAGAGAGAGAGAGAGAGAGAGAGAGAGAGAGAGAGAGAGAGAGAGAGAGAGAGAGAGAGAGAGAGAGAGAAATATTTTTATTAATTTATTTATTTATTCTTTTATATCGAGGATAATGGAATAAGTACTTATGTGCTTTTTTGCATCCAGCCCGCGTGTGTATTTGGTTTTGTAAATGTTGTCATCTGTTCCCGCCGGCACACAATGGCCTTCTCTTTCGAAAAGCGGAACAGGATTTAACGTGTGCGCAAGATGTTCTGCGTGCGTTCGCACTCGGGACCTCGGTTTATAGTCTCATCCGATGGACTTTTGGGGAGAGCGGAGTCGGCACTGATGTTAACTCCAGGGGAAAATATCCCCTTGAACGGGAATCGAACCCGGGTCGTCAGATTGCGAGAGCAATGTTCTAACCACTAGGCCACCCTCTCCCCATCCATTCCATCAAGAGAGACGGACAGAGAGGGAGGGAGGGAGGGAAGAGAGAGAGAGAGAGAGAGAGAGAGAGAGAGAGAGGAGAGAGGAGAATGAGAGAGAGAGAGAGAGAGAGAGAGAATGTGTGTGTGGGGGGGGGGGGGGGGGGGGAGGGGGGAATGAGTTAGAGAGATTGTGTGATTATATAATTACATAAAAAGCAACTCAAAAGAGCTTAAAATTATATCGGATGAAGATAATCCAAACAACCAATCACCGAATGAGTCGGTCAGTCAGCCAATCAATCAATCAATCAATCAGCCAGTCAATCAATCAATCAATCAATCACTCTCTCTCACTGACACACTGACTCAATCAATCAATCAGTCAGTCAGTCAGTCAGTCAGTCAGTCAGTCAGTCAGTCAGTCACTCACTCAAACAATCAATCAATCAATCAATCAATCAATCAATCAATCAAAGGCATCCTGTTTTTCTGGACAGTGAAAGAGTTCTATGCGTGTAAGGAGAATATCCAGAATGATCTTGGGTTCAGGCACAAGTCAAACATTTGGTTTTGTTTTGTTTGTTTTCAGGGACTTGTTCTTTCCATGCCTTTCGCAACGACAAGTCAAAGGTTCACCATTGGGAATTAATATCTGTGTGTGTGCGTGCGTGTGTGTGCGCGCGCGCGCGTGTGTGTGTGCGTATGTACGTGCGCGCGCGCGTGTGTGTATGAGACCGTTATTAATCAAATAAACCATGAAAACAACATTGCCAAATCATAACTTTTGGTGTACAGATTCTTATGCGCTTTACAACATATACACATTACGTTATGGGTCAGGGAAAATATAAAAATGATGCACCCATTCATGTACAGCACATCGGTTCAATATCTGAGCTGTATGACTGGAACGTTTTTTGGAATGTGCACAGATGTAAACTTCGAAGAATTGAATTGAATGCCACTGTTAGTCATGACAATTTTCTCCACGCGAAAATCGGGCTGCTCTTCCCGGAGAGAGCGCTTCACCACAAGAGCAGCACCACCCACATAGTTTTTGTTATTCTCCTGTTTTCAAGTGCTATTTGTTTTCCTATGAATGGGACTTTTTTGTACGTATTTTTGCCAGGGACAACTCACTTGCTTGCCATTAGTTCCTTTACGCGCACTGAATGTACTGAAAGACTACAGCTCTATTTACATTTTCATTTGATGGAAGTATTACATGAACACTGCATCTATATCCAAATTTATGCAAGTCTGACATGAGCACTGCAGTTTTATTCAAAATTGGCATTCATGCAAGTCTTACATGGAAACTGCATTTATATCCAAATTTATGCAAAAGTTTCATGAACACCACAGTTATAATTATCCAACTCTATGCAAATCGGATATGACATGAACACTGCAGTTATATGCAAATTCATGTAAATCTGATATGAACACTGGAGTTATATTCAAAATTATGCAAATCTTACATGAACACTGCAGTCATAGTCGAATTTCTTAAAATGCAAATCTTCTCCCAGAAAGAAAGTATGGCTGAGATCAACAATGTCAGAACTTAAAACAAATTGTTGGAATTCAATGTGAATCATTAAAAAAAACAGAACGCAAAGCAACAGTTTGCCCAAATATTGAAAGGAGATACCTTCGTTCAACTGCTGACTTGCTTTTCAAAATTATCTCTTTCTTTCTTAAATGCTCTCAAGCATGGATTTTTCAGTGTAGAAGTGTATGTAAAAGGTTCTTGTTCTGTTTCTTATTGTATACATCTTTTTCTGGGTCACAAAAGGGAATACTAATGTCTGCCCAAAACAGCCAGATACATTTTATTTGATTTTTCAAAATCAACCCAACCTTACTTTAAGGTTTACCACTAAAAGAATAACGTTACTATTTTCACCGTTTCATTAGGCCTTTTCAAGGGTGTCAAAAACTTATTGCTTATGTTGTTTCCTCAACTGTTTCCTTCACCTTTACTTATTCCGTTATCCGATCGACCACTGGTACACCACTGAAGATTTTGTAACCAGCTTCCTCCACTCCTCGTGATTCTCAACTTTCTGTAGTATGCCCAAAGTTTACAACCAAACAAAAACCTGAAAACCACCAGAGACCTCGACCTCAAACAAAACGGAACCTAAGCTGACCATTTCGTATCCACTGTAAGGACTTTCCGGATATAGATCCATCACCTAGCGTAAATATTGTCCTGCCAATCCTTGTGTAAACCTGATCGAACTGTCTGTAAGAAGCTATCACTCCCCGTGATGTATCTATGATAGACCCCAGGGCAGCTTTACACGAAAATGAGGCTCGTTCCATTTCACGCTGCTGCCTCTATTTCATGCACCGAATTGAGAGGAGCTAAGTGAAGTTGAAAAAAGACGTGTCAGGTTACGTGTGCACCCCTCAAGTGAAAATGGATGCATGGTATTTTTTAAAAAGTTTAAAAATTTTTTTTTTAACCGGTGATGAACATATTGGGTATTTTTAATGAAAGAAGGTATGTGCAAGGTCTTTTTTTTAAAACAATAATTATTGGTAGAATATTTCGTCTCATTTTCAGGAAGCTGAAAACATGATATGAACGTATTTTCTTTAAAGTTCAAGTAGAAAATCATGCTCTTACATCGTTAATGATGATCGTACATTTGCCTGTGTTTTTGTGGGGGTTTTAAAAAACGGAAATGGCATATTTTTATTGCTCTGATCATGTCCCTGTTTCTTGTCTTTTTTTCTGTGTCACTGGCCCAGTCAACATTATTTGTCTAAAATCAACAACAGCCAAAAGCAAACACAAACAAACAAACAGATAATCATAAAAGCAAACAAAACCCACCCTCCTTAAAGGGGATATGATAACTAATTTTGAGGTTTACTGTAACCTCTTTTGCATAATGGACATGTGAATTGCTTGGTATGCGCTTTTTGCGTTTTGCATAATGTAAGGGTACGAGATAGCTCAGTGGTCAAAGTACTCGCTTTCCCCAAGCTTAGGACAAAGCAGCATTGAGCGTGATTACCAAGCAAACGGGTGATCGTTTGCCCGCCTTGGCTTCAGTACAGTTCCCCAGTTCACCCAACTGTAAATGGGTACCTGCCCTCTTTAGGGTCAGGGAAGGTAAAGCAGCGAGGAAGAGGAGATGGGCGCCGCCCTCAATATACCGCCCCCTAGATAAGTGAGGTCTTTGACATCTCGTTCCCCGACGACCATATAGGTTATGGGAACACCTTTACGTTTTGTAATATAAGCAATAGCATAGAGCGTAATTTTATTATGTCTTCTGCTTTTAAAAAAATTCATGATGTTCTTTACTCCTGAAGCACAATGTAACACTGAATATATTCATCCAAGGATCGTATTCTGAGTTTCTTTGCTTTAGTGGTTTGGCTAATTTTCTTTTCCAGCTTTAACGAAAGAACGTTGTAAAATAATTGAATAAACTTTTCACTGAAAGAAAAAAAAACCCTCCAGGGCACACTTTCACGGTAGGGAAGAGGTCACTGCTATGCTGACTAGGGGGAAAAAAGTCCAGGAGGGTGCATTAAATATTAGTGGAGGTGACGGCCTATGGCAACAACTTTGGACCCTGCTTCTATTTTCTCCTGCCCCTCTTCCTCTCTTTCTGTCTTCATTCTATCTGCAGTTTGTTCCTACTGTGTGTGCGTGCGTGCACACACGCAGTGTTAGTGGCTATGAGACCATGCGCTTAAGAATACCAGTGTGAGTATGCACACACACACACACACACACGCACGCACGCACGCACGCATGAACACACACAGAGCCTTACACACGCATACACACACGCACGCACGCACACACACATACAGCCTTGCACACACTCACACACATACCACACACACACACGCACGCACGCACACACACATACAGCCTTGCACACACTCACACACAAACACACACGTACACACACTCACACACATACACACGTACACACATACACACGTACACACGCACACATGCACACACGTACACACACATACACATACACACACACACACACACGCACGCACGCAAAACACCCGCATCCACACAGTTATATAACGATGTAAATATAAACCGTTCTATTCTAATAATTATGATTCTTAGTGAAAGAATAAAAGGATATATCAAAGTCGGAATTTGGATACTTAACTGGTGGATATAAACGGTCGCATAACCAACCACCCCCCACAACCCCCCCCCCCCCCCCCCCCCCCCGCCCCCCCCAAAAGGATATATCAAAGTCGGAATTTGGATACTTAACTGGTGGATATAAACGGTCGCATAACCAACCCCCCCCCCCCCCCCCACAACCCCCACCCCACCCCCACCCCCACAAAAACACACACACACACACACAAAATAACAATAACAACAACAACCAAACATACCCAACACAAAACAAACAAAACTTACCATACCATTGATGAAACTCAGATGCTCTAGCTTAGGAAACAAACCAAACCAAACCAAAAACAAAGCAAACGAAAATACAAGAAGAACAAGAAAATCCAAACCAAACAAAGCAAAATCAGACTAGAAAGATGAAAATACCTGAACGCTGACGTAAATATGTGGGTTCAGTGCGGCACAGTGCATGCTCAGAGAAACGCATATTACGACACAAAAGAGAAAATAACAACAACTACGAAAAACAACAACAACAACAACCAACAACAACAACCAAAGATAAAGGCGATGGATGTGCTACTCGCTCAGGCCTTTGTAAGGAATAGAAAAGTGTTACAGGCATATCAGACTTACTACACACGCGTGGCACGCATGCACTTTCGCATGGGCCTGCGTGCGCGCGCGCGCACATGTTGCACTTTTCGAAAGAGTAGACCATTGTGTGCCGGTGGGAACAGATGACAAAATTTACAAAACCGCATACACACGGGGACTGGATGTAAAAAGCACATGAGTGCTTCTTCCATTATCCTCGATATAAAAGAATAAATAAATAAATAAATAAATAATATACACACACAAACCACGCTCACACACACATACACACACATACACGCACGCACACACACACACACACACACACACGCCCACCTCTCCACCCCCCTCCGCCCCCCATCCCCCACGCCTCCCTCGCCCCCCCCCCCCCCCCCCTTCCCCCCCACACACACACATACACGCACACTACACCACACCACCATTTTTAAAAGCTATATAATCGCGAACAAATATGCACTACCCCTTCCCCCCCCCCCGTCACCCCCCCTCACTCCCCCCCCCCCCCCTCTTCCATCCCCCCCCCCCATCTATGGGGAACTCTAAAATGCAATCTGTTGTGTTTTCCGCTCAGTGATTTCCAATCAACTGCCTGTTCACCTTGCTGCCTGTCTGTAGCGCTGCTGCTGCTGCTGCTGCTAGCTGCACAGGGTAGCCTAGCCTGCCTGGCCTAGTCTGTGACCGCTGTCATGCTTCTTTCTATCAGCCCCGACTCTTGTTTCTGGCTGTCCCTCTGTCTGTCTCTGGCTGTTTGTCTGTTTGTTTTGTCTGTTTGTTTGTCAGTTGGTCTGTCTGTGTGTCCGTGTGTTTGTTTGTTTTTCGGTCTGTTTGTGGGTCTATCTACGTCTGTCTGTCTGTCTGTTTCTCTGTTTGTTTGTGTGTCTGTCTCTCTTTGTCTCTGTCTCTCTCTCTGTCAGCTTCGGTCTGTCTGTGTCTCTCACTCTCTGTCTGTATTTTTGTCTTTGTCTCTCCGCCTGTCTACCTGTCTGTCTGTCTCTGACACTCAGTCTCTTTCCAAGGTACTGACTGTGTGTGTGTGTGTGTGTATGTGTGTGTGCATATGCGTGTGTGTGCACGTGCAAAGGTATATGTACGTGTGTGTGGTGTGTGTGTGTGTGTGTGTGTGTGTGCACGCGCGCGCGCGGGCAGGTGAACCTCAATCTTTATTCATATAAATGTTTTTGCTCTCTCTCTCTCTCTCTCTCTCTCTATATATATATATATATATATATATATATATATATATATATATATATATAATATATATATATATTCCTTTTTGTCGAAGTAAAAAAATCTTCATTTGAAAATCACAATCCAACAAAAAGAAACAACAGTGAAGTGAAATGTCTGTTTTGGAGGTTTCCTTCATACCTTGTCCTGGTGAGTCGTGAATGACAGGCATTCTGATGGACGCTATAGCCGAGTGGTTAACACCGTTTGACTTCCATCCTTTGTGTCCATGAAATCATGGGTTCGAATGTCGACGGCAATGTCTGGTATATTATGGGTGGAGGTGTGTGTTTGTAAGTAAGTAAGTAAGTGTTCAATTTTAACGTCTTTCCACTTTAAGTGATACCTGACGATCCTAAAGTAGGAGGCTGAAATATGAGAGAGAGAGAGAGAGAGGAGAGAGAGAGAGAGAGAGAGAGAGAGAGAGAGAGAGAGAGAGATACTCTGTGTGTGTGAGTAAGTGTGCGTGTGTGTGTGGCGTCCCTGCATGCATGTGCACTTGTTTGTGTAATAAATAGTTTTTGTGTGTGTGTGTGTGTGTGTGTGTGTGTGTGTGTGTGTGGTGTGTGTGTTTACAATCTCCCAGGCTACAGACCTGGCCGGTGCCTTAATTTTAATTTTTCGTGTATATACACAAGCAAAATATCAAAATATGTCCGTTAAAGATCCTGAAATTTATGTGAGCATTCGGTGGGTTAGAGCAACACGAACATACACAACATACATCCTGTACAATGAAGTGAGCTGCTGTGAAGTTGGAACGTGTCGGTTGATGCCAGCAGAGAGATAGTAAACTTGGAAAGTTAGAAGCACAGGTGAAGACCAGGCACTACGCACCCTACCCACCAAGGGAAAGCAGAGAGGGGAGAACTAGAATGGCATTGCATTCTAATGAAACCTAAAATGATTTGTCTTGGTCAGTTTGACACTGCCTTAATATAACGTCGTGTAAATTGGGTTTGCAGTCAAGAGCAAGCCCCCAAGGCGGACAGACGAACGTACAGCTAGATAAAACAGCCAGACTGACACAAAGGAAGGCAGACAGCAGACAGACAGACAGTCAGACAGGTAGAAGTATACCCACACATACGCACATGCGCCCGCGCGCGCACGTTTGCTTGCGCTTCTTCATACTCTCTTGTTGTAGAGAAATGGAGGAGAAGGTAGAAGAAGAAGAAGAAGTAATAGTAGTAGTAGTAGGAGGAGGAGGAGGAGAAGGAGGAGGAGGAGGAGGAGAAGGAGGAGGAAGAAGAAAAAGAAGAAAGAAGAAGAAAGAAGAAGAAAGAACGAAAGAAAGAAGGAAGGAAAGAAAGAAGGAAAGAAAGACAATACAATGAAAAGAGAACACTGGCGAGGAAACGGAAATCTTCACTGCACTTCCTGTGACTTCTGAATTATTGCGCATGCGTCTGGTGCAGCTCCTGAACTGTCATGGCTGCCACACATGCTCATTCGTCACCACGGCCTGGAAAGGAAACTCCACCTGTCCGAATAACACACACACACACACACACACACACACACACACACACACACACACACACACACACACACACACACACACACACACACACCACAAACACACACAACACACACACACACACACACACACACACACACACACACACACACACACCCACTGGCGACTATAGACATACTTGCATAGTGAAATATCAAGTTTAGCATCTATTTTCCAGTAAACTCACCATGTGAAGTGTATTAGGCAATTTTTGGTCCTTTTTTGGAGAAAGGTTTGTTTACCTGCAGTCTTTCAACATAGTATGTCTCCACTGCAGGTTTCTTCCAACGCAAAAAATAAAAATGATAGCGATTGTAGTCACAATAGAGTCAAAGTGAAATAAGAAAAATCTGGACAGCAAGAAGAAACCTAGAAGATGATTTATTAACATGCTACCCAAGACGACGCATTTGTATACAGAAACAAAAGGAAGGTGAAAATAACCTTCAATTTCAATTATTCAGTTATTCACATACAGAGACGAACATATGAATCGATTTACACACACTCAAACTCTCAAACATTCACGCAAGCATGTTAAAACATATGCATGCTGCGCGCGAACACACACACATACACACGCACACACAAACACACACATACACACACACTCTCTCTCTAACACAACACACACACACACACACACACACACACACACACACACACACACACACACACACACACACACACACACACACACACACACACACTGAATACAAACAAAATAAGCACAAAAGCCAACCAACCAACCAGTCAACCAATCAACCAACCAAACCAACCAACCAAACCAATCAATCACGCAGTTCATTTTCTCCCTGCACAAACGGCACCACACACACACACAAAAACTGCAACCTCCCCAACTTTTCCTCCCTCCCTTTCACTCAAACTCCCTCCTACCCTTAATTCCTACCCTCCTCCACCCCCACCCCCCAACCCTCATCCCCAAAATTCCCTCCCTCTTCCCCCTCCCCCCAACCACCATTCACCCCCCTCCCCCCCACCCACCTCCATCCCCCTCCCAGGGTAGAAAGTTAATCTGATGATGGTGGAGAGGACGGAAACCCAACACCAGTCTTGATCGCTCCATCCCTGCCCTCTTGGGGTCTGAACAAACACACACACACACACACACACACACACACACACACACACACACACACCACACACCCACCACCCACACACACACACTACACACACATACACACACACACATACAACACACTACCACCACACCACAACCACACACACACACACACACACACACACACAACCCACCCCACACACAACCCCCCCACCACACACACTACACCACACACACTACTCCCCCCCCCCCCCACACACACACTCATACACACACACTACACACACTACCACACACACTACACACACACAACTACTCCCCCCCCCCCACACTCCCCACACACACTACCCACCACACACCACACACCCACCACACACCACACACACTACACACACACACTACTCCCCCCCCCCCCCACACACACACACTACACACACCACTAACCCACACCACCACACACTACTCCCCCCCCCCCCCCCCCACACACACACACCTACCTCCCCCCCCCCCCCCACACACACACACACACTACACACTACACCACATACGGGCACAGCAGACTAACCCTCAGCTCACACATACAAACATACACAACCAACTACACCCACCCCACTCCACACGGACTGCAACACACACACACAGTGACCCCCCCCCCACGACACAGCACGGACAACGACAGCACGACAACACAGCTGACAGCAGACCTCTTACTCTGACACACACACGTCACGTCAGCAGGGGGGGGCCTGGACCTCAGCTGCAGACACGCAGCTAGCTAGGCAATACAATACAATACAATACAATACAATACAAGGCAGGGGGGGGGGGGAGAGACAAGGCAGAGGGAGAGAGACAAGGCAGGGGGAGAGAGAAGGCAGGGAGAAGGAAGGCTGAGAGAGGGGCAGGACCTCTTGAACTGCTGCAGT
>CM054134.1:89277927-89292927 GCA_028751875.1 Rapana venosa | reverse complement strand
TGCAATTAAAAAAAGAGGGTAATTTGTCCAAAGAGACAAACAAAACTTTAAAGAAAGTTTTGAAGCAGAAAACATTGACACATCCCACTCTTTGCCTCTGCCTCTGTCTCTGCAAACCGGATGTAATTTACTTCACTTGAACGCTTGACAATGGTTACAGCACAACTCTTTTCACACGGCCTCACCACCCCGGCTGCTAACAAAGCGAAGCATCCCCTGATTGTGTTATGATTGCCGAACCTGACCCCTGCCTTAGTGGATAATTGTACCGCGAAGGTGGGCTGGAAGTGACCTTGTAAATACATCGCCATTTGTGTGAGGGCTCGGCTGCCACAGTTTTTCTCACTTCCGCCAAACAGGAGAAATTAGATTGCACCTCAAGGGAGACAACCTTGCTTTCTCAGTCTGTGAGGTGACACCAACACGGTTCAGTGACTGAGCGGAGTTGCTAACGCCCTTGTGTAGTTTGTAAAAATGACTGGCCAAAGGTGATGGTGATAAACTGTTGGAAAACACATCTTTAAGTCTATTTTAAATACAATATTCTCTGCTTTGTTTGCTTTTCTGCTCGTCTGCTTCCTTGTCTGGAAAGGTTTTGGAGGGTGCATGATTTGCCTGTCAGCTAGTATTTTTTCCTTCATTTTAAAGTCTTTTCATTCAAAGTGATAAGTAGACGACCAGTCAATAATCATTACAAATGAGGTGCTGCTTCTTTTAGGTTTAGTTTTACAATGTTATTAGCATCACTTCTCCAATGAAATGAATCGTGTACTTTTATCGTGGTATAGAAACTGTTGGTGAAACACAGCATGCATACTGAAATATTCAAGAAGACTGGCAACAATGGAAGAGCGTATAATTCATGACCAAGTGTGTCGCTGCTATATTGAAGTAGACACATCCAAACTCTACCTGTTGAAACTACAGCACAGGAAACGAAAGATGCAAATACTAAAGAAGGATAAATAATGAAAACAGAGACCTGTTATCGTCTCAATAATGAAAACAGAGACTCGTTATTGTCTGAATAATGAAAACAGAGACCTCTTATAAGTAGTTCTTGTCTCAAAGAAAGGAAAGAGAAAAGATCAAAAGGGACGAAGTACAAATTGTCAGCCACCCAGAAAAAGACACTTTAAAAAGCTTGAAACAGATCAACAGCTACATACTCCCCTCACATAGCTCTTTCTTTAGCAAATGGACGCAAATTCAATTCTCCTGATTGCCCCACAATTGCAACAGCAAAACTGTTTTTACAGAGTCATGCCACTCACTGCACACTGTCACCCCCCAAAAAACCCAAAGCGTGCCTTAATTGCGTGATGATGACTACACCTGTGCAGATGACTTGTTCTGATGTGTGAATAAAAGCATCCTTGAAAATACATCGCCATTTGTCCACCAAGTGCTTAAAGCCTCTATCACCCTTCTTGCATCAAATAAAAAGTATAGGAATGAATGTGGGGTCCTTCGGGAGCAGGGACTGTAGTTTTTTTTCTTTCCATGACAGCTACAATATGCGAGGGTTGTTGACTGCTTCAGGGGAACAACTCTGACAAAAATATTCCCCTGTGCTTGCATTGAAACAGTGACACATTGTGAAAGCATTAGATGTTATTGGAAACATTTTCTCATTAATTCATTTGTTCTTTCTCTGTGTGTTGCTGTTGCTTTTTCGGCTGGTCTGTATTGTTTTCTAAAAAAAAAGTGTTGGTTGTGGCCAGGGGGCATACCTCCTGCGAAAATTACAACCACAGGAAAAGACCAGCCTCTGTACACCCCACCTGGTAAAGGAATGCAGAGAGAGAGAGAGAGAGAGAGAGAGAGAGAGAGAGAGAGAGAGAACTCAGAACTCAGAACTCAGAAATTTAATGTATCTCTGATAGAGAGAGAGAGAGAGAGAGAGAGAGAGAGAGAGAGAGAGAGAGAGAGAGAGAGAGAGAAAGAGAAGAGAGAGAGAGAGAGAGAAAATAGAGAGCGAGAGAGAGAGAGAGAGAAGAGAGAGAGAGAGAGAGAGAGAGAGAGAATAGAGAGCGAGAGAGAGAGAGAGAGAGAGAGAGAGAGAGAGAGGGAGAGCGAGCGTTTCCTAATTTGTTGATAAAGATGAACATATTTAAGTAAAAACGCTTCAGAAATAGAAATTGTTTTAGATTCACTTTAAAACAGAAAGAACTCTAGCAAAACTATGTGCTGTTCATTTCATGTACAAAATACTCATGATAAAAGACAGAACAATACACCACACCATTAGAATGAAAGGTATGGAAAAGAATGATTTAACCATACGATGGTATCAACAAGAAAACAAGAAACAACATCGAACAACAGTAGCCTGCAAACTACAAAAAAAGACAAAACAAAACCAACTAAACAAACAAACAACACCAAAAAACCACCAACAAAGAAACAAAAAAAAGCAATATCAACAACACAAACAAGAAAAACAAATAAACAGCCCCGTGGGAGCACTACACTTTTCTAGGAAAGAAAACAAGGCAATCGTAATGGAAGAACTAGTGTCAAACAATCACAGAAACACATTTCAAAGTAACAAATGAAGCAGAACAACAATGTCATTTCATGTTTGCTCTTTTCCTTTGCAAATTGACGCAGTGTGCTACGCCTGAACACCCAACAATTTCTCACAGCACTGCTTTTCTCATGGAGCAACATTTCTTCACGCTGTTGCCAAAGCAAAAGGTCCCTTCATTGCATTATAATAACAGTCCCTAACTTTGTTTCCTAATTGATGATTTGCTGTAAAGCATGGTTGGAAGCAACCTTAAAAATACACTGCCATTTTGTCAAAGCATTGAGGTGTCATCAGTTCTCTAGAAGCCAAATGAAAAAAACATTTTAAGTGACAGAATTGGGTTTATTCATTTTGTTTTAGCTACACATGCATGGATTAGTAGCAGTGTAATGCCAACACATTGGTGTTTAAGGAAAAAGTGCTAAGTATTCCACTTGCCCATGACTTCGTGAAAACACTGCTCAAATGTCTTGCAGGAAAACTGTTGAAAGACACACATTCCTAATTACTTTGGTTTTCATACCTATTTTCTGTTACTCTGTCCATTTTTCTGTGAGGTGAAGGAAGTGTATATTAACTATATGTGAACTAATAGCAGAAAACGAGCTTACATCTCCTGGATTAAGTTTAACGACTTCTTTTTGATAGATCTTCAATTAGAGTAACTATGGAACTCTGTTGGCCTTAAGTTAAATGCTAAAAAGTCCAAAGTGAAGCACATTAATGGTACAGTCACCCCCTCAGAATATCAAAACCAATGCAACAGATCGTGAATACGCTCAAAATTTCAAAAAATTCAGGCTCTGTAAAAAAAAGAACAATGGCTCCTGTCTACAGGACACCAAGGCTAGAATGGCTTTCCCAGGCAAAAGCTGATTGAGTTAGTTAAACAACATTGAAAAGACAGAGACATCCCTAAATATATCAAAATTAGAATTATTAAAACACTTATTTGACCTGTTATCTACCCTAAAAATAAAAATGTAAACAAACGGATGCAAAACAATGTCAGATAGCTAGAAAAAAGTATTGAAATGGCACATTATCAACACATCTAAATCAAACTGTTCCTGTTTTTCTAATGGACACAAATTTAGGTCATTTGACCACTTTTCAACTGTAACAAACAAAACTGTTTTCAAGCAGCCTTGCCACTGCTGTTACGACCAAAGCACAGTGTGTTTTCACTGTTCACGATTTCCATGTCTGTGCCAAGTCCAAGCAAACGACTTGCTGTAAGGCTGGGTGGAAGCCATCATTAAAAAAACCAATTTGTCCAAGGCCTTAGCTGCTATCCCCCTACTTGCTTTAGGGAAAAGATGTAATTAACTAGCACCCCTTTGGGACAAGGTTTTCTTTTTTTTCCTTTTTTTAGCTTGTCACAGCAACACATTTATGGTTCAGTGATTGCATAATTCCTGCAACACCTTCCCCTTTTGTACCATACACATGGCTTTGCCAAAATATTGATCTAAGGATAATTGTTGGAGAACAAAAACTTTGCAATAATTACACTTCTCCCTCTTCCCCCTCCCTCCCCCTGAGCAAACACACACACACACACGCACACACACACATATACACACCTATTTCAAGCCACTGTTTTTGGCGTTGTTTGATTTTTTTAAGTTAAAGTGTAGATGACAAAACGTAAATACATTTGTAAGGTTTTTAATTTAGTTTTTAGTTTAACAGTTTTATCACTGACACTTGAAAACATAAAGCACAAGAATGTTAATCCCCCCCCACCCAAAAAAAGAAAGAAAAAAGAACAAAAACAAGGTCATCAACAACAACAACAAAAGCAAAACATTTAAATGAATCAACACTCACAGCTCCAACTACCCCCCCTTCTTCATTACTAAACTGACGCAAATCTGTCTCACTTGGTCACCTTACAGCTGTAACAGCAAACCTGTTTTCACAGGGCTATGCCAGGCCACTGCACGCTGTTACCAAAGCAGGGTGTGCCTTGATTGCATTACAATTACAGCACAGCCAGCCCCTGTGCCCGTTCCAAGCTGACGATTTACCATGAAGGGTGCTGGAAGCACCCTTAAAAATACATCGCCATTTGTCCCAGTGTTAAGCTGACACTGTCCTTCTTGCTTCAGGCTAAAAGATGAAATCAAATTGCACTCTCTTGGGAAGGGAGTTGTTGTTTTTCATTCTGTGACAGCCACATGCACAGAGGTCACTGACTGCATCACATGAACGCCTTTGTGTTGAGAAGACAAGGTCTGATCTGATCTTCCTGACTTTGGCAAAACACTGACTGCCCCATGGTCTTTGTGGAAAGCTGTTGGGAAACATGCCATACTTGAATTACATTTTCCCTCACCTCACTGTGTCTTAATCACTTTGCAGTTGATAGGCAGTTTAGTTTGTATTTTGCACCTTGCATTTCTATTGATTCTCCTCTCTCTCTCTCTCTCTCTCTCTCTCTCTCTCTGTTTCTATATCTGTCTCTCTCTGTCTCTCTGTCTGTCTGTCTGTCTGTCTCTCCCTCTGTCTTTCTCTCTTTTGTGTGTATATGTGTGTGTGTGACTCTCTACTACTACTTCAATTACTACTATATGTACTAACTGTCTGAACTAAAACTGTTAGGGTTTGAGTTTCCTTGCCAGTGCCTCGGAGTTCTCAGTGTTATACCTTGTCTTCAGAAAGGTTCTTGTGATTTTATGATAAAAAATAAAATTGCTTGCAAAGAAGTAAAGCAGTCTTAGTCTTCTCTGCAGAAAGTTCTTCACAGTGGATATTTTTTCCGAGTGTGAAGCCTTTTCTCCAAAAGGACATGATTCTTGCCGTTAGGGCTTTCAATGTTGCATTGATTTTTCTCTTCAGAAAGGCTCTAATGGTAATGGACTTTTTTTCATCAATGGGGGTTTCAACATCTCATCTTCTCACTTGAAAGGATTTGAAACAGAGCTTTTTTTCTTGTCAACATGTTTACTTTATTCCCACAAAAGTGACAGAGAATTCCCAGGAAGCATAGCTCTCAGCATTTTGTCTTGTCTTTAAACTAATCACTGGAGAAGCTGGGTTTCCTACCAGGAGGTTTGCTGGTGTGATGCCTTGCCCTTTCACATAGGCTCTAAGTGTAGAGGGGCTTTGCATACAGATGTATCAAAGTTGTGACTGTTGCCTAGAAATAGAAAAAAGGAAATAAGCAACAATAATGACAAAACACAGGAATGGAATGACACCCACACATCTTCAACTAACACACTTTCTTCATTACTGAACTGATACAAGTTCATTTGCTTGTTTACTCTACAGCTGTCACAGCAATCCTGTTTTCACAGGGCCATGCCACTGCACGCTGTTACCAAAGCAGGGTGTGCCTTGATTGCATTACAATTACAGCACAGCCAGCCCCTGTGCCCGTTCCAAGCTGACGATTTACCATGAAGGGTGGCTGGAAGCACCCTTAAAAATACATCGCCGTTTGTCCCAGTGCTAAGCTGACACTGTCCTTCTTGCTTCAGGCTAAAAGATGAAATCAAATTGCACTCTCTTGGGAAGGGAGTTGTTGTTTTTCATTCTGTGACAGCCACATGCACAGAGGTCACTGACTGCATCACATGAACGCCTTTGTGTTGAGAAGACAAGGTCTGATCTGACCTTCCTGACTTTGGCAAAACACTGACTGACCCATGGTCTTTGTGGAAAGCTGTTGGGAAATGTGCCATACTTAAATTGTGTTTTCCCTTCATCTCACTTTGTCTTGATCATTTTGCAGTTCAGGAGTTTTGAAAGTATATTTAAAAAAAAGTATTTGAAGAACATTTTGCTTGTTTCTTGTACCCAGTATGTTTGTTAATATCCCCTCCTTCCCCTCTTTCCATCTGTCTGTGTGTCTGTCTCTTCTACTACTACTACTACTACTACTACTACTACTACTACTACTACTACTACTACTACTACTACTACTACTACTACTACTACTACTACTACTACTACTCCTGCTTCTGCTGCTGCTGCTCCTCCTCCTACTACTACTGCTGCTTCTGCTACTGCTGCTGCTGCTGCAGCTGTTGCTGCTGCTGCTGATACTATACCACTAACTGCCTGCAACCAAAACTGTCAGATTTCTAGTTTCCTCACCAGTGCCTCAAGGCTTTTAGTGTCACATCTTGCCTTCGGAAGGGTTCTTGGGCAATCAGAATAAAATCTTGCCTGCCAGGAAGCCAATCAGTCTGAAACCTTCTCTGCAGAAAAGTTATTCACTGCGGATGTTTTTCTGTAAACAGGGCAGGTCTTCGTGTGAAACCTTATCTTCAAATTGAGAGGTTTCGTTCATTTAGGGATTTTAGTGTTGCATTGATGTTGCTCTTCAGCAAGACTCTGATAGTAATGGAGGGATTTTTGGTTTGTTTAGTTTTTTTCTTATCAACAGGCTTTTTGACATTTCATCTTCTCTCTTTCGAGGCTGTAGGATAGAGGTTTTACTTGCCAATACGTTTGCTTGAATCTCTCAATAGCTCTGACAGAGAATTCCCTGGAAACATAGCTCTCAGCATTTCATCTTGTTTTAAACATAATTTCTGGAGATGGTGGGTTTTCTACCACAAGGTTCGTTGGTGTGATGCCTTTCTTCTTTCAGATAGGCTTTGGGTGTAGAGTTTTTCTTTGCATCAGATGTATCAGTTTTGCGCCTGTTTTCTCGAAATGCTCTGTAAAAGGGGGTTTCCTCTGGGAAAATGACTCTCAGTATTACACTGTTTCCGCCAAGGCACTGAACGTAGATATGTCTCTTCAAGCAAGGGATTTTTAGTATTGTACCACGCCACACCATACTACTCTACAGTACACTACAGTATACTACAGTACACTACATTACATTACTCTACACTACAAGACACGACACTACGCGACACGACACGATACTACACTACACCACACCTCACCAACACACACCACCACCCACCACACCACACCCCCTACCACCACCACACCACACCACAACCCCACCACCCAACCACCCACACCACACCACACCTCACCACACCACCACACCACACCACACCTCACCACACCACACCACACTCACACCACACCACAACTCACCACACCACAACCACACCACACCACCCACACCACACCACACTCCTACACTACACTAACTACCACTAACTACAACTACCACTATACTACACTACACTACACTCACCACACCACACCACCACCACACCACACACACTACACTACACTATACACTACACTACACTACACCTCACCACACACCCACACCACACTACACTACACTCACACCTCACCACACCACACCACACAAACACACACACTACACCACACCACACTACACCTCCCCCACACTACACTAAATACACTACACTAACACTACACTACACTACACTACACACCACCACACTACACTACACTAACACCACACCATCCACACCCACACCACACCATCACCACACCACACTACACACACTACACACACTACACTACACTAACTAACTACACTAACTACACTACACTACACTCACCACACCACACACACACCACACACACTACACTACACTACACCTACACTACACCTACCACACCACACCACACACACACACACACTACACCTACACCTACACATACCACACCACACCACACACACCCACTACACCACACCACACTACACACACCACACTACACCACTACACTCACTACACTACACTACACTACATACCCTACACAACACTACACTACTACACCACACCACACCACACCACACCACACACAACACACACACCACACTACACTACACTACACCACACACACCACACCACACCACACCACACACATACACTACACTACACACACCACACCACACACACTAAAACCACACTACACCACACCACACCACACTACACTACACTACACACTACACCACACCACACTCAACACACCACAACTATACACTACACTATACACTACACACACTACACACACACACCACACACACACCACACTACACTACACCCACACTACACTATACACTACACTACACTACACTGCACATTGCTTCCGTGCTCAATGATTTTCTCGTCACATCCAAGGCCATATTGCACGGTCTCACTGGCTAGAATGCCTGGTGCCTGTTCTTCTCCTTCACTTGTAACTCTGCAGGAGGTACTCCCGCTGACTTGAGCTCCTACAAAATTCAGATCTGCATGAAAAAAGGCAGGAGAATGGCTTGGGTAGGCAGAAAATAAAGAAAAGAGAAAAGGTGATAGATAGGAGAGGAAAAAGGGAAAAAAACAAAAGGAGTGATAGAAAGGGGGCAATTTCTAGCAAAGAATTACAAAGAGAGGGGGATGCTATTTATACTGAAAGAGCCCCTGCCATCCTTTGGAAGGGGCGGTAGATGGGGGAGGGGGGGGGATAGGGGCATCACATCCAAAGATCAGCTATCACACCCTACTCGTGTCAGGTGGATGGAGGAAGTATGTTGGGCATCGGAAAGGCTCTCACAATAGACGTTTTCCTGCAAGCTGAGCTGCCAGCATGCAACACTCCTTGCCTCTAAAAGTAGTTGAAAATCCCTGGAAAAAAAAGAAGACCACCGTGTTGCAGGTTCTCTATAGCGGTCAAAGTTTCCAAGGCATCTGAAACTTCAGTGTTACAACTTCTCTCCTGAAAAGTTCCAAAATTTCAATTTCTCTGCAAAAAAAAGAAAAAAAAGAGAAATCAAACCAAAACATAACCAACCAACCAACCAACCAAACGAACGAGCAAACAAGCAAACAAACAAAAGCAAAACAACCCCACCTCTCCCTCAAAAAACACCTCCATGACTCTGAGCATCCCGTTATTCAGAGGAGTTCTCTAGGTGGCGGAAAAAGGTTTTCCTGCAAACAAGACTCCTGGCGTCACATCTCTGGCCACAAAAGTGTTGAAGGCATTTTTTCTTGTTGTTGTTGTTGTGTTAGGACTCTTAGCATTTCCTGCGCTTCAGGGAGGCTCTGGAGGGTAGATGTTTCCAAGTCAGCAGGTTTATATTTCTTCCTACAGATTTTAAGATAGATGTTTTTGTTGTTGTTTGCATGTGGATGGCGTCTGAGAGTCTGAAACGTTCTGAAGATGGAGATGCCCCCTTCAAACAGGGCTACAGGCTGTTATTCATCTCCCTGAAAGCCACCGCAAGAGAGGAGAGGTTACCATGCCTTTAAAAGGTCTTTTCCTGACGTAGATCAGGTAGTGTGATTTTATGTTTTCCATGAAAGCTAGACAGTGAAAATGGACAATTTCTACCCAGGTGGTATCTTTTTCGCTGCAGATGAGACGGTCGCAGTTTTAACACATTTCAGTGAGTTATATACGTGAAGATTTACAAATTATTTCTTTTAATATTGAACTTACTGTTTTTGCATTTGCCACCAGAAGAGAAAAGCTACTCCCTTCACTGAAAAGACGTGGGTAGATAGGTGGGATAGGTTGTCATTTTTTTTCTCTCCCTCGACAGACATGCTCGGTACAAAGTCCTGGGGTCAGGGCACTGTTTACAGCCTGTTTCTGTGATTGACAGCTATGTACACATACCTCTGCAGGCTTCAGAGTCGTTTTTGATCCCAGTTGTCACCATGTCTTTCGTGCTTCCTAGCTATGTCTCCGCGCGTACAAGTTTCGTTTCAAGTCTTCTCCGCAATTCTTTCTTCTGTGTACCTGTCTGTAAGTCTGTTCGTCTGTTTCTTTCACGCGCGCGCGCGTCTCTCTCTCTCTCTCTCTCTTCTCTCTCTCTCTCTCTCTCTTCTCTCTCTCCTCTCTCTCTCTCTCTCTCTCTCTCTCTCTCTCTCTCTGTCTGTTCGCGCGCGCGCACGTGAATGCCCTTTCTCTGGATCGAAATGAGAGTTCAACCGCAATTTCATTTTGCTTGTGAATGTATGTATGCCTTATCAAATCCATTCATGCAGTTTCCCATCCTACATGCTGGTGTCAGAAGAATCATTTGTTGTCTACCGTTTGTCATTTATTCCTGAATATAGTGTTAAAGTGTGTGTATGTGCCATGCGTGTGCGAGTGCGTAAGAATTTACATGGCTGAGTGTACATTCTCATAGAATTGTACAGTGATATTTTGAAATTATTACGATTTTTTTTCCTTTTGCTTTTTCTCTTTTTGAAAAGGTTTATGTTTTTTGTTTGTTTTTGTTTTAGTGAGCAATATAACCTCCAGTTTTTCTCTTTTGAAATAATCTTTTCTCGCTGTTTTTGTTTTGCTTGGTTTGGTTTTTTAAAGGAAAAAAACCCTATCCTGTCTTTATTTTCTTTCGGAAAAATACTTCATCTTCTTTTCTTCCCCCAAAAATTGTTTTCTTTCTGTTTTGCAAACAAAGGTGAGTTTTATCTCAGAGTTTTGGTGCACAGCACATAAGATAAACAAGTTAAAACGAATCAGGGGAGGGGGGGGGGGGGTATGGGGTGGTTGGGAGGGGCAGGGGACTGTTAGCCTGGCGGTTAGAGCCTCTTACTCGCTATTAAATTTTGACGTCCAACTGGAGACGAACGTTCAAGGAGATTTTTCTCTTGGATTTCACGTCAGTACTGATTCCGCGCCCCTTAAGTCCTTCAGATGAGACTATAAACCGAGACGCCGTGTACCGACGCACGTGGAACAACTTACATACACACGTTAAAACCCGTTCCACTTCTGAGAAGAATAGGCCATTGCTGCAGATAAGAACGTATGACACAAAATAATAATTTTATTGACAAAAACCAGTAACCAAACAACAACCGGATACATGCTGGTGTCATCTTAAGACATCGTGCACGAAGTCGGAATGCTGCTACCTTAATGGGGGGTTTATTTTATTATTTTCATTATTTTTATTTTATTCTTTTATATCGAGGATAATGGAATAAGCACTTGTGTGCTTTTTTTTTTACATCCAGTCCCCGTGTGTATGCAGTTGTGAATTCTGTCATCTGTTCCCACCGGCACACAATGGCCTACTCTTACGAAAAGCGGAACAGGATTTAACGTGTGCGCAAGATGTTCTGCGTGCGTTCGCACACGGGGACCTCGGTTTATAGTCTCATCCGAAGGACTTTGGGGAGAGTGGAGTCTGCACTGATGTTAACTCCAGAGGAAAATATCCCCTTGAAAGGGAATCGAACCCGGGTCGTCAGATTGCGAGCGCAATGTTCTAACCACTACGCTGTCCCGTCCCCCCTGTGGGCAGGACATACGTCAAACCTCACCACTGGGCAACCTCGGAGCTGTGGCCGAGGGAGGAACAATATCACAATATTTAACCACAGGGGATTGCTGCTTATTTCAATGAAAAACCACAGGGCAGGGAACAAGACTTCACCCAGTAATTACAGGGTTTTCCCCCAGACATGCTTTGTTATGAAAAAAAAATATATATAAATGGAGCATAGCAAAAACCAAGCACAGTAACACCCCTCCCCCTCCCCCTCCCTCCACACTCCAAAACAAAAACAAAATAAAACATACAAAAACCCCAAAGCAGAATAAGAAAGCAGGGTAGAAGAAAACCACTACCACCAAATAAATCGGCAGACAAAATCACAAACACATACAAAAACAGACAAATATAATTATATACATATTATTTTTTAATTTTTTTATATAGATAGATGGCTTGATGAAAAAAAGCAACTGTACTGCTTATTCAATGTACTATCTGAAAATAAAAGTTTGACTTTGACTTTGACTTTGACAAATAACAAAATGTTACAGTCACGTCTAGTTACTAACACTAAAGAAACCTAAATGCTTAGAATTATCTACCAGCTGTTTAAGTTACATCTAACACCGTGATAATAAGCTTTTCAGAACTATTTTAAAGGCTTTAAAAAAAAAACCTTTTCAAGCGTATTTTGAAATGATAATTGCAGTCAATGCAAGGATGACTAAGAACGGAAGAACAAAAAGATCACGGTTTTTTTCCCCCAATAAAAGTGACAACATATTTCCATCCTCCTGTATGGGTGTAAAAGCCTGACCCTGACTGCAGAGCTTGAACAGAAAATTCAAGCCTTGACATTTAAATAATTCCATCCCTGAAGTCGAAATGCGGCTACCTTAATGGTGTGTGTGTGTGTGTAGTGTGTGGGGGGGTGGGGGGGGGGGGGGGGGGGGGGGGGGGGGGGGGGGGGGGGGGGCTGGATGGTTGCATACACAAAAAATATCACCATGTATAAACCTTGAGCTCTAGACGAGGAACAAAAAAAGTCCTTCATATAGATTCTTCACAGTTCATGGCATGACTCTTACGGCATCAGTGTCACGCAAGAAGCTATCGTAAAAGCTGGTCCACAGGAACCCCTCCTACATGTTGTGATGGTGAGGAAGCTGGCGTAACGTGGTCACGTCACACGTCACAGCTCTCGTGCTAAGACCAAGAACACTTGAGAGAGGAAAACGCGGGGACAGAGAGAAGAAGAACGAACTTGACAAAGGACATGAAAGAAATGGACCAACTTTGACGTGACAGTGCTACTGCAACACGCTGACGACAAATCAGCCTGGAACAAAGCAACACCTCTGACCAACACATCCATCACGTCTCTCCTAACACCATCGATGACAAGGGACCGATGATGATGATGATGATGACGACGAAGTATCTTTTTTCTTCTTCTTCTGCATCAAACACTCAGACAGCAACTATCGTTGTCGGTCATATGAGCGAAACAGCGGTGTGCTGAAGTTTAGTGCTTGGCAAGTCACGCCCAGCATGAACGACTTCTGTTTGGGAGAGAATTGCTGTCTTTAAGTCTTTCTTGTGGAAGGAAAAAGGCAAGAGAATGGACCAAGAAGGCAGAAAATAGTAAAGAAGGAGGTGACAGGAATAAAAGGAGCAAGGGAGAAGCAAAGAAGGATAGAAAAGAGGGAATTCCTAGTACAGAATTTCTAGAGGTGGGGATGCCATTTATGCTGACAGGCCCCTGGCATACCCACGACGGAGTCTCCTTTTACCAATTCCATATTTTAAGTCTAGAAACCGTGAACATCATTAACAGAAAGTGAAATGTGCTATTAGTCCTGGAAATTATGATATAAACCAAATATAAGTTATTGTGATAAGTGCCAAGCTGATTTAATTATGTTTTTATCTTTTACTTTCAAAAGTTACAAATGGTTAAAATGTAGAAGACTATCTCTCTGCCAACCTTGTTACTCACGAGCTACAGTAATTTTGCTAAGTCATGGTTTGGTCTGTATCGGCAAAATCTAGCTTTTAAAACGTTTCTGATCCATAGTAGTTTTGAGATCAGAAAACAAACAAAATAATACAAACAGAATACTACAAACAAACAAACAGACAGACAAACAAAACAAAAAAGCCTTCCAACATACAAACAATAAGAACAAAAAAAGCGACAATAACGAGAACAATACACCATCGCAGCCATCTAACATCATTATGTGACAATAACAATAATAACAACAAACTGCAGCATTGTCTGTAATATGGACCTGTCTTCTTCCTCCTCCTCCTCCTTCATCATTATTCTCACCTCCTCTTCCCCCTCATTTTCTTGTTGTTGTTGTTGCTGTTGTTGTTATCCTCCTTCTCCTCTTTCGTCTTCTTTTGTTCTTGTCACTGTTTTCTTCTTCCTCCTCCTCCTCCTCCTGCCCCTACCTTTCCCTCTCCTCCATCATCACCTTTCCTTTTTCCTCCCTGATTTTTTCTTCTTTTTATTATTGTTGCTGTTGTTGTCTTCCTCCTACGGGCTCCTTCTTGCTCTTGTATTGTTTATTGTTGTTCTGTATGTTGCTCATGCTGCATCTGCTGTCTTGGTATTATGCTTTCTTCTTCCTTTTTTACTGTATCAGCTGAGCGCGTGGTGGGCTGGAACGTTAATATATATATACATACATAAGAACACTTTAAAAGTATTGAATGAAAAGGAAAGAAACTATGAAAGGTAAAAAAGATAGAGAGAAAGGAAGGAAGCAAGGAATAAATAAAAAAAGAAGTAAAGAAAAAAGAAAGACTCTTTTCACTAGCGTGAGAGAGAAAGAAAGAGAGACAGAGAGAGACAGAAAGAGAGAGAAGAGAGAGAGAGAGAGAGAGAGAGAGAGAGAGAGAGAGAGAGACAGACAGACAAGAAAGAGAGAGAGAGAGAGAGAGAGAGAGAGAGAGAGAGAGAGAGAGAGAGAGAGAGAGAGAGAGAAATTAAAGTAAAAGAGACAGACCGGAAGAAAGAAAGACAGACAGACAGACAGAAAGACATACAGAGACAGACAGACAAAGACAGAGACAGAAAGTCAGCCATCCAGCTACCCAGCCAGCCAGCCAGCCAATCAACCAGCCAACCAGCCAGCCAACCGACTAGGCTAGCCAGAAAGAACCTTTTCCCTTGCAACAAGGCAGCAGCAGATAGGTACGTACTGCATCCAGCAAAAACGTCAGGCCCAAAGCTGCGCTCCATTGATGGTTACAAATGAGTGGCAGCCACAGCAACTCTGTC
>CM054134.1:89267927-89270427 GCA_028751875.1 Rapana venosa | reverse complement strand
GTGTGTCTGCGTGCGCGTGTGTGTATGTGTCTGCGTGTGTGCGCGAGTATGTGTGTGTCTGTATGTTTTCTTTTTTTTTCTTTTATTCTTTGATATCGAGGATAATGGAATAAGCACTTCTGTGCTTTTTTACATCTAGTCCCCGTGTGTATGCAGTTTTGTGAATTCTGTCATCTGTTCCCACCGGCACACAATGGCCTACTCTTACGAAAAGCGGAACAGGATTTAACGTGTGCACTAGATGTTCTGCGTGCGTTCGCACACGGGGCCTCGGTTTATAGTCTCATCCGAAGGACTTTGGGGAGAGTGGAGTCTGCACTGATGTTAACTCCAGGGGAAAATATCCCCCTAGGACGGGAATCGAACCCGGGTCGTCAGATTGCGAGCGCAATGTTCTGACCACTCGGCTATCCCGTGTGTATGAGAGCGAGAAAGTGAGAGAGCAAGAGACAGACAAACAGACACAGAAACAAACAGACAGAGACAAACAGGCTAGAGACAAACAGACAGACAGAAAGAGACCGAAACAGACACATATATTAAAAACAACAGAGAGTTCCTATAAGTAAGAAGAGAAAAACAAACAAAACTGAATATACCGTTAGTCCCCAGATTTGCCAACCACCTAGTAGTATACCAACCCAAAACTCTTGCTGGCAAGACCAACAGAAAAAAACCCCAGGAGCGTTTTCATTACAACAACAAACGTTTTAACTGGGAGGAATTACGAGAGTGTCAGAAAATCCAGGCTGATAATATCAGCTTTAAAAGGGCTCTATGTTCCTCGTTCCCTAAAAGATTGCGCCAGTGGAATTCCGATAATGTCGTCTCTTTAAAACAGCTGCACTCGTGTGCTGACTTGAACTCTCACAGAATAATATGGAGGCAGGCACAGTGGGTTGGTTGGAGAATCTGTCTTGTCTGTCTGAATGACTCGCCCAAATGTCTGTCTTTTGCTATGTCTGTCTGTCTGCGTGACTGTGTGTCTTTCTGTCTGTCTCTGTATGTCTGTTTATTTTTATTTATTTTATATTTTATTATTTTATATCGAGGATAATGGAATAAGCACTTATGTGCTTTTTTTTTTTTTACATCTAGTCCCCGTGTGTATGCGGTTTTGTAAATTCTGTCATCTGTGTGTGTGTGTGTCTGTCTCAGTCTGTCTGTTTGTGTTTCTCCCTGTATTTATCTGTCTGTCTGTGTCTATCTCTGTGTATGTGTTTTTTAATTTATTTTATTTTATTCACTCTTTTATTTCAGAGGATAATGTGTGCGCGCGCGCGCGTGTGCGCGTGCGTGTGCGCGCGCGTGCGTGCGTGTGTGTTGGTGTGAGTGTGCGTGCATGCGTTCGTGCGTGTGTGCGCGTGCGGTTTGCAAGCACGTACCGTGCATGTATGTGTGCTTGGAAGCACGTACATGTACATGAATGAATGCATTCATGTGTATGGGCTGACGTACTTGTGTGTGTGTATGCGTGTGTGCGTGCGTGCACGCGCGTGCATGTGTGTATGTGTGAATGTGTGAATATGTGTGTATGTATGTATGTATGTATGTGTGTGTGTGTTCTTGCACAGCAAGGAAACACTGCCCCAAAAAACCCTCAGAGTCTTAATTTTCTTCTCCTTGCCAGGTTATCTGTGATTCTAACACTGCATGTTAGGAAAGCAAGGGGCGGGATCTAAACATTTAGACAGCATCGGATAAAAAGTGTACGGGAAAAGCACAAGGCTCCTCTCACTAGATTTCACAGATTAAACGTTAAAGCAGAAGTGGGTTTTTTGTTGTTGTGTTGTTGTTTTGTTGTTTTTTGAGAGGATCTCTTGAGTTTTATCTGTCCACCCACCTACCTCGTGAGATCACAGCTTCTGTAGACAAGATGCTTCTTTTCAGTATCCCTTTCTCACTGTCTGTCTGTCTGTCTGTCTGTTTGTTTGTGTGTTTGTTTCTGCATGTCTCTCACTGACGCTGTGTTTCTGTCTCTGTCCAGCTCTTTCCTATGTTTCATGGTCTTTATCATACCTTCGGATGAAACTATAAACCGAGGTCCCGTGCGCGAACGCAAGCAGAAAATCTTCCGCACACGTTAAGTCCTGTCCCGCTTTTCGTAAGAATAGGCCAATGTGTGCCGGTGGGAACATATTAAAAAAAAATTCAAAAACCGCATACACACGGGGACTTGATGTAAAAACAACGTAAGTGCCTATTCCATTATCCTCGCTATAAAAGAATATAAAAATAAAAACTATCTCTGTGTCAGTATATGTGTCTTTTCTTTCTTTGCCAAGCAAGCCAGGCCTGCCTGTCTTTCTGCCTGTCTGTCTATTTGTCTTCCTGTCTGTATGCCTGTCTGTCTCTGTCTGTCTCTGTCTGTCTCTGTCTGTCTGTCTGTCTGTCTGTCTGTTTCTCTTTCCTTTCTCGGAGTCCTCCCCTTCACCCGCGCCTTTCCCTTTCGGAAGCAGACTTATATCCTAATTTTAATTGGAAATAACTAAGTATATAA
>CM054134.1:89252927-89262927 GCA_028751875.1 Rapana venosa | reverse complement strand
CAAGCAAGTAACCAACCAACCAACAACCAACCAACACACAAACCAAGCAACCAGCAGACCACCAACCCAAGAATCAAACAGCCAAGCATGCAACCAACCAACAATCAAAAAATCAACCACGCAAATAACAAGCTAAGGAAGCAAGCAAGCAAGCAGCCGACCAACCAACCAAGGAAAAAAAAGAGAACAGAAACAACAAATATCCACACCTGAAAACAACAACACAACAAGAAAACACAAAACGCCGACTGACAGCTTTGTTAAAGTTCATTTTGTGTAGTGAAGAACAATCTAAACTAAGCTGGACGATAACAAGTAAAAGTTTCACTGTTCTAACCAATCTAGCTTAGAAAGTAAATGAATAGACAACTTTGTCAATGTCTGTTCTGTTGTTGTTGAATTGATAAAGAGGTGTGGTCATATAAAAAGTGTGTTTCTGTCTGTCTGTCTGCCGGTATGTCTGTCTGTCTCTGCCTCTCTCTTGTCTCTGTCTCTATGTCTGTCTGTCTCTCCTATATAGTGTTGCTTACATCCTTAAAACTGTTTTTGTGTCAAAAGACTCCCAAACCATGAATGTTCTTTCAGGTGACTGGGTTAAAAGTTTCTAAATCGACTAATGAGGATTTTGTTTATTTCAACATGATCAGGGAGACTTTAAAGAAATTTATGAAGTGTATCTCCATCTACTTCTCATTGAAAGCAGACTTTACAGACATTAAGCACAAGGGAAAATCCACTGGCAATTATCTTCCAGTCTAGCTGATCGTTATCTTCCTGCCAAGTTGACTCTGTTCTTCACTGGTTCACCCAAGCTGCGCGGCTGTAGTCTCCATCAGCCCCTAAGTCATGATGTTGTCATGGAACTTCTCCTTGAAGGCCACTGTCTGGGCATACAGATGAAAACCCCAAATCCCAGACTGCTGGGGTGGGGATCATTGATGACACACTCTTAGAGATAGAGACTTTGCTTGTGTTTAAACCTTTTCTTTCGTTTATGAAATACATTAGGAAACCCGATGAGGAAAACTATCAGCTAATATAATATATATTACTGAGATTGATAAGCGCAGATTGAGATACGTTGGTCATGCAAACAGAAACACACAGACAAATCTGATGACAGTTCTCCAAGGTAAAGTTGAGGGCAAAAGGAAAAGAGGCAGATCACCAACATCCTACATTGTCAAAATCACTGAGATCAGTGGTCTGGGAGGGCTACAGGAGATCGTAGAACTCAGCAGAGACAGAGAGAGATGAGGAACCCTGGTGGCATTGCGCGGAGCTTTTACCGACAACAGCGGCGATGAAGTCAATGGAGTTGTTGAGTTGATTACTTTAATGGTGTGGACTTTCTCTGTCACCGTCTGTTTCTCTAGGTCTATGTCTTTCTCTGTGTCTGTCTGACTTGCTCTTTTCCTTTCTCTGTGCCTGTAGATATTTCTGGTTGTTTTCTTCTGTCTGTCTGCTTGACTGTCTGATGTTTGTCTATGTCGTTTCTCCTCCTTTCTTCAACCCATTTTCCGAAGCTCATAGCCCTGAAAAGTTGCTGCTTTTGCGAAAGGAATTTCACAGATAAAGGAGATATGATTCCCGATGGCGTTTTTCATCACGGTCAGGAAGGCTTTAAAACTGTATAAGTCTGAAAAGGGAACAAGAACCCCAACCCAGCCCATCTATTGCTATCTTCCCGTGGAGTTTATTCTGTTCTCTGCCGCTGCTGTCAGGCTGCGCGCCTGCCGCAGTTGTCATCAGCCCTTAGGTGCTGTTGGGGTGATGGAATTCCTAATTGAAGTTCCCTGTCTGTGTACGCACATCAAAGCCCCTGACTTCAGGCTGTTAGGACCTGAGCCATGGCGAAGATTTCATTAGAGATGGGATTACAATAAGCTTTGTAGCCTTTTGTGTGGGTGACAACAACAACAAAAAAACAGTTTAGAAAATCTGGTTGGTAAAACTCTTTTGTTAAGTTGTATGGCTTTTTTTTAGGGGTGGGGGGTGGCGGGTGGGGGAATATCTAATGGTACGAGCTGTCCCTGTAAGTATTAATTTCTCTGTGTCTGTTTGGCTCTATTCCTTTCTAGGTCTGTCTTTCTCAGCCTGTCTGTCTGTCTGTCTGCCTGTCTCTCTGTCTCTTTGTGTCTGTATCTCTGTCTGTCTATCTGTGTCTCTGTCTCTCTGCCCTCCCCCCACCCCTCATTTCTCTCTGTTTTCTCAAAGCAGTTTTCTTGCACATATCCATAACAGTGGCTGTTTTTTCTCCGAAAGGATGTAAAAGCAACTGAAGTTTGCAAAGATCCTACAGTAAAAATATTTGATATTATAATAAGGTATCTTCATCATGATAAGAGAGACTTTAAACATGTATCAGATATCTGTCCCATCTCTATTTTTAAAACCACACAGCAAAACTGAACACGGGATAGATCAAGAAAACTGAAGGTGTTTCCATAACCCATGCGGTTGTTAGGGAGGGAGGTGTCACAGACCCCAGCAGCTTCTCTAGGGGCCAGCATCTCGCGGATGACACCCATCTCCTCTCCCTCGCTGCTTCTTTACCTTCCCTGACCCTAAAGAGGGCAGGTACCCATTTACAGCTGGGTGAACTTGGGGACTGTTCTGAAGCCAAGGTGTACGAAAGAGTCACCCATCCAAGAGGTAACCACACTCAACATTGCTTCACCTTAGCTTGGAGAGGAGCGCGTGCTCTGACCACAGAACTACCCAGTCCCTTACACGGAGGGTAAAAGATAACAGATTCTTATCTTCATTTCTGGTTTACTTTGCTCTACTCTGATTCACCTAACCAGCATGGTTGCAGTGTCCACCAGCCCCTAAGTCATGTTGGTGTGATGGAACTCCTGAGTGAAGTTCACTGCCTTGTGTACACAGAGGAAAAGCCCCTAACCCCTCGGCTGTTATGGTTGAGGCCATTGCGATGATTCCCATGCATGGGGAATTCTTTTCATTTATTTTGTGTTTGGGGTAAGCCATTAAGGAATCAGCTTTGGGGGTTTTCTGGAATTTTCAACCCTAACGGGAAGTCTGTATCTCTATAACTCTGTCTCTGTTCTTTTTTTCTGTATCGAATCTCTCTCCCCCCCCCCCCCCCTCCTCTCTCTCTCTCTCTCTCTATTTCTCTATCTATCTTTCTATCTTATCTATCTATCTATCTATCTGTCTATCTGTCTATCCTATCTATCTATCTATCTATCTATCTATCTATCTATCTATCTATCTATCTATCTATCTATCTGTCCCTCTCTCTTTCTCTCTCCTTAGTCATATATCTGAAAAAGGAACAGGCCTTGTATAAAGCTTCAAAGACATTCATTTTAGCAAAAGTCACGGATGAAAACAAAATCCCCGAAATCTGTCATCTTCATTACAGTCAGGAAGACTGACCTCAAAGAAAGGATGGATTCAGATATGTGCATCAGCTATGTGCAACAGAAGAGATATAGAAGTAAGCAGCAGAACTATCACTATTATTTTCTTGTCAGCGCTTTTTCTTCTATATCCTTTTTTCTTACAGCATTCTTTAAAGTGCTTACTTTCTGCGCTCTGAACTTTAAAGTCAAACATGTTTCTAATCTTTCTGGCTCTAATACTCAGTTTCTTCCACGCAGTGCTAAATTGTTCCAAGTTTTAGAAGCAAGAACCAAGTCAATATCATGCTAGATTTATAATCTTATCCTTCGAAGATTCAAGTATGGGTTGTCCAGTTAAATGGATTATTAAAAATATTCCTTTTTGGATAGTCCAAACGGATAATGTTTCTATGGCTTAGTGTCTTGGACTTCACTCTGAACAGCGATTGTACTTGTTGTCAGTTGAAATACCCACTTGGATTATAGGGAGCTTAGAATCAGTCTGTGGAACAATAACTAGGCCTAGTAAGCTAATCTTCAGGATGATACTTAACGTTTGTGACAAAATGGAATACTCATCACTGTCGTCATCAAATGAACACAGAAAAAGTTTACAGAAAAAAGCGAGCCAGTTTAAGTTGGAGTTCGCAGCTTATACTCTCTCTCTCTCTCTCTCTTCTCTCTCTCTCTCTCTCTCTCTCTCTCTCTCTCTCGCTCTCATAAAAATATGATGTTCTAGGAGAATTTATAGAAGTGCAAGGTATTTAAAGATCAAAAGACTGCAACTTTCGGAATTTCCGCGGCGTTCCATTTTTCGTCAGAAAGTTAGGTGTACATCAAAGAGAGGACCGCTTCAGAGATTTGTGGACAGTTTGGTATAAGTAGCTGCTGGATGAACATAAGTAGCATTGTTGTCACCCAGAGTGGAGTGGGGGTAGTCGTTCTACTGCCAAGATCAGATGATTGAAATGTATGAGGCAATACTGAAGACAGGCATTGACGTATAATTGTAGAACGCGTCGAAAGATTAGAAGTCCACTAAGGCATAATTGATTATGTCAGAGAAGAAATAGTAATAGTAATGAAATCCTTCTTTTGGTCCCTAGTCATGGCATTTTGTTCACCAGGGTGAAGTTTTGGGCTGTTTCTTCCGAACAGTGTGCGTCGCCACAAGAGCAGCACCACCTATTATTTTTTGTCTTTAATTTTTAAATGCACTTTTAAAACTTCATTTGTTGTTACAAGAACCCCCCTCCCCCCCCCCCCCTAAAAAAACAACATACATAAACAAAACAGTTTTCTTTCAGTCCTTTTCCCCTATCAGAGTTGTTTGTTTTTCTTTTTCTTATTGCCATGGGTTCTCTTGCGTGCGCTAAATGTGTGTAACACATTATGGCTTCGGTTTACTGTCTCATCTAAGCGTGAAAATGTGTGATTAAAGGTGTAAGATATAATGATACTTATAACATCTAAGAATCACTTTCCAAAACGGAAAATAGAATAAAGTTCGATACAAAAGATGCCTTTTGTCAAAAGAAAAAATAAGTTCTTTTATACTGCCATTGAAGGGTATAACAAAAGTCATTAAAAACCTCTTGAGCGCTTTCCTCTCTCCCACCCCCTCCTTTTCTATACTGATGTACTCACAAAACCATCGTTCAGGTCACAACGAGCTGTTACTCTTAGAGAGAAAGAGAGAGAGAGAGAGAGAGAGAGAGAGAGAGAGAGAGAGAGAGAGAGAGAGAGAGAGAGAGAGGAGAGAGATTTGATTTACTTTTATTTATTCATTTTATTTTATTCTTTTATATCGAGGATAATGGAATAAGCACTCATGTGCTTTTTTTTACATCCAGTCCCCGTGTGTATGCGGTTTTGTAAATTCTGTCATCTGTTCCCACCGGCACACATTGACCTACTCTTACGAAAAGCGGAACAGGACTTAACGTGTGCGCAAGATGTTCTGCGTGCGTTCGCGCACGGGGCCTCGGTTTATAGATCCATCCGAAGGACTTTTTAGGGAGAGTGGAGTCGTCAATATGATGTTAACTACAGCGGAAAATATCCCCTTGAACGGGAATCGAACCCGGGTCGTCAGATTGCGAGCGCAATGTTCTAACCACTAGGCTATCCCGTCCCCTAGCGAGGGGGAGGGAAGAGAGAGAGAGAGAGAGAGAGAGAGAGAGAGAGAGAGAGAGAGAGAGAGAGAGAGAGAGAGAGAGAGAGAGAGAGAGAGAGACAGACAGACAGACAGACAAACAGACAGACAGACAGACAGAGAGAGAGAGAGAGAGAGAGAGAGAGGAGAGAGAGAGAGAGAGAGAGAGAGAGAGAGAGAGAGAGAGAGAGAGAGAGAGAGAGGATTCCGTGACAAAGAGATTGAAAAAAGAATGTGGATTCCCTCGTCCTACGGACACGATTTCGCAATCGATTCCACCACCGTTCTAGCGTTTGTCCATTTCCCTGCACGTGAAGTAGCTCTGCAGAGGTGGTCCTGTCCCTGAAAACAAAACTAATATGCCGTAAAGTTGGGCTGTGTGGGGGTTTACACGGGGGTTGTGTTTTTCCCGCTTTTTTTTTCCTGAGATAAGATGTCACTTGCAAAGAGTTTAAAAGAAAACCGTTTAGTTGAAGTAATTCTTACTTGTGCAATTTTGGTTTTGTTTTCTTGTTGTTGTTGTTGGGATTTTTTTCCTTTACGGAACTTAGAGGTCATTTACGTGACCCCCTTAAATGAAAAAGTGCTTTAAAAATTATGTGCCTAATCTCTACTTCTTGTTTCATGTTTTAACTTTTTAACTTTTTAATCTATCTATCTATCTATCTATCTATCTATCTATCTATCTATCTATCTATCTATCTATCTATCTATCTATCTGTCTGTCTGTCTGTCTGTCTGTCTATCTCTCTGTCTGTCTGTCTGTCTGTCTGTCTGTCTGTCTGTCTGTCTGTCTATCTATCTATCTATCTATCTATCTATCTATCTGTCTATCTGTCTGTCTATCTATCTATCTATCTATCTATCTGTCTATCTGTCCATCTATTATCATCTATCTATCTATCTATCTATCTATCTATCTATCTATCTATCTCTCTCTCTCTCTCTCTCTCTCTAATTAGTTTAACATTTGTGACTAAAGTAAAGTAAAATTATATTAATATGTAAACTACAGCATTTTGTGACACACCTAAAGAACCATTTATGAATAGGCTGTAATCTCCAGCAATAATATTTATTGAAAATTTCACATACAATTTCATTGGATGGTCTAATATAGCATTCTAGAATGTTCTTTTTATTATTTTAGTTATTGCTTATTGGTTCCTGTTGTTCATCCTTGCTATTACTTTGTGGTCAGTTTGAAACTGAGTTCATGTCAGAGCTTAAAGTCGTATCCGTTTATAGAGAGCTCTTTTGGGTTTGTTTGTTTTTTGGTTTTCATTACGTTAAATGCATCATGTGATTTTTCTTGTATTTATTTGTATTTACAAAAAAAAGTCGTGTATAACCCCCCTTGTCAATAGGCCACATTGGGCAATGACAATAAATTGGTGAAAGCGTCAAAGCGTATCTCTCTATCTATCTCTCTCTCTCTCTCTCTCTCTCTCTCTTCTCTCTCTCCTCTCTTCTCTCTCTCTCTCTCTATCTATCTATCTATCTATCTATCTATCTATCTATCTATCTATCTATCTATCTATATATCTATCTACCTACCTACCTATAACTATCTATCTATCTATCTATCTATCTATCTTTATGTTTGACATCGATGTATTTTCTTGACCATTGGCCGTCTGTAATCTCTTTGTGAAGAAATGCACAATTCCCTGTGAAAAACTTATTTTTTATACTGTTGATTCAAAGCTTCTTTTTGTGTCCTAAAGTAGCATTGGATTATAAGGTAATACACATGGGCATCAAGAAGGAAAAAATGCAAAGAAGAAAGCGAAGAAAAAGAATGCGAATAAGAAGAATGCGAAGAAGAATGCAAAGAAAAAGAAGAATGCGAAGAAGAATGTGAAGAAGAAGAAGAAGAAGAAGAAGAAGAAGAACCATAATCACATTATGAGCATTATCACAATGAATAGAAAATCATTACATAGATTGATGAAGTTTCAGAACATTGTCGATAATGGTCTAAAGACTCAATTTAACGACAAAAACTGGCAATTTTGTCCGGTGAGAGATTATCTGACAAGGAAGTTAATATGATTTTCTGTCTTTCAAACCCCTTCATGGAACTGACACCAAACTGTCAGGTTACAAGATTGTCAATTCCCGTATCAGAAACATGCTTCTGTGGGCTCTGAAAAATCAACGTTCAGTGTATGCTTCTTTGAACGCATGGTAAGTTTTCAGACAGGAATGTGTCAAATTAAGATTTAAGGTTAAGCTGACTATTAGATTCTAGATTTAAGGAAGAAGAATGTAAATAAAATGCAAAGAAGAAAAAGACGAGAATAATGCATAGAAGAAGAATACAAAGAAAAAGAATGCAACAAATTTGATGTTATAGAAGGATTTATAGGAATGCAAGGTTTGCTAAGATCAAAAGACTGTAACTTGGGAATTCCCTTGCTGTGTCGTTTAGTTTTCGAAAGCTGGATGTTCTTCAAAGAAAGAACTAAGTCAAAGATTGGTTCACAGTTTTAGAGAAATAGCTGATGGAGGAATATAAGTGGCATTGTTGTCACCCAAAGTAGATACTTTTAGATTACAATGACTGAAGTATATGAGGTAGAACTCGAGACAGGTATTGATGTATGATATTTGAAACAGTCTCAAAATATTACAAGTCCACTAAGACAGAATTGATTATGTCAAAGAAGAATTTAATGATAATAAAAAGATGAGTAGTGATTGAAAGTTTTGAGAGTATGTGTGCGTGCGTCCGTGCGTGCGTGCGTGAGTGTGAGTGTGTGTGTGAGATCCAATGTCAAAGTAACACTTTACAGATGGTGTATGTGTGTGTGTGTGTGTGCGTGCGCGTGCGCGTGTGTGTGTGAATTAAGGTCAAAGTAAAACTTTTTTCCAGATGATGTGTGTGCATATGTGTACGTCTGTGTTGGTGTCTGTCTGAATCTCGGTATGTGAGATAAATGGTGGTAAGATACTAGCATTGTTGTGTTACCTAAGAAACTCTTATCAAAATCGAAACCGGAGTTTATTTTGGTACAGGGAATGACTTTCTTGACAAGAAAACAAATGTTGGTTCCTCTTTACTGTCATGAAAGATGTAATAGCAGCCACGTTAAAACCTCTTTAGTATTTTCTTTTCACTCCCTCCCTTGCTATATCAATATATCAACAAAGTTATCACTCACAATGAGATATTACTATCGGATGCTCGAGAGAGAGAGAGAGAGAGAGAGAGAGAGAGAGAGAGAGAGAGAGAGAGAGAGAGAGAGAGATAAAGGAAGACATACAGAGAGAGAGAGAGATGGAGGGAGAGATATAAAGACAGAGAGATGCAAATAGAGAAAGACATACAGGGAGAGAGAGAGAGAGCGCGACAGAGACAGAGATACGAGGGAGAGAGAGAGAGAGAGAGAGAGAGAGAGAGAGAGAGAAGAGAGAGAGAGAGAGAGAGAGAGAGAGAGAGAGAGAGAGAGAGAGAGAGAGAGAGAGAGAGAGAGAGAGAGAAAGACATACAGGAAGAGAGAGAACTCTGAACTGTGCATTCTGAAATTGCACATTGGTCTTAGACGACAATACAATACAGAAAACAAGAGAAAGTATCTTATATATCATCATCATCATCATCATCATCAGACCCGTGACCTTGGCGGTCGTGGGGGAGACATGAAAGACGATGCCGTGGTAAGCCTCCTCCATCCATCTCGGTCCTCGGCTCTGCGCAGTAGTGCCGAGTCATTCATCCTGGTCCATTCTCTGATGTTGTCCATCCATGACTTGTTCTGTCTTCCCCTCCTTCTGCCACCTTCGAGTGTTCCCTGCAGTACTGTTTTGGGCAGAGTGTTGTGGCGGGTGACGTGGCCGAACCATGTCAGCTTTTTCTTCTTGACGATGGTGAGAAGGGGTTCCTGTGGACCTGCCAGCCGTGTTATTTGACTCTTGACAAATTCATTGGTCTTTCGTTCTCTCCAGGATATGCCCAGTAGTTTTCTATGGCATTTTGTTTCGAATGACTGGATTCGCTTTGCTGTTTCAGCAGTCAATGTCCAGGTTTCACTTCCGTACAGCAGGATCGTCTGAATTAGGGCTTTGTAGAGCTTTAGTTTGATTGGGAAACTGATCTCTTTACTTTTCCATATGGTGGTGAGTTTTGTCATGGAAGATGTTGCCATGGCTATTCTGACTTTGATTTCTGTCGTCGATCGCCCGTCCTTTGTGAGTGTAGCGCCGAGGTATTTAAAAGCGTCTACCTCCTCCAGTTGTTGGCCGTTCATGTAAATTTTAGCGGTGGCATTGCTCGTGCTGTTCACAAGTACTTTACTTTTCTCCGAGCTCACCTCCATCCCATATGCTCCAGCTCTGTTCTCAAGTCTGGTCGTAAGATCTTGCAGCTCTGTGTTACTTCCGCCCATGAGGTCAATGTCATCGGCAAACCGCAAGTTGTTGAGGGGTCTGCCGCCAATGGAGATGGTAGAGTGGAAGTCATGGAGGGTCTCTC
>CM054134.1:89182927-89242927 GCA_028751875.1 Rapana venosa | reverse complement strand
TTTTGCCCCAGGAAACTGACATGATGCCATCGATTTTCTGCCACAAACTTGCCAGCCTGCTCCTGTGCACGTGAAGCCAAATCACAAACCTCTTGCAATCCTTGGAGAACTGATAAGAAAAAACCCAAACAAACCAAAGCTGTAGTTGCAGTTCTTTAAATGCTTTTTAATGATGCTTTTATATTCAGAAAGAAACAAAAATTGCACAAAATGTCAAGATTCGGGGTTTAACTGGCAGGTGGAACAATTCTAACAGCAATAATTAATAATATTAACAGCAGCAACAGTAACAATTACAAAAATACAAAGAGGAGAGCACTGAGTAGGAATGGAAGATTGCAAATAATGCAAAGAAGAATGCAAAGAAGAATACAAAGAATGCAAATAATAATAATAATAATATGAGAGAAGAATGCGAAGAAGAATGAAGAAGAAGAGAATGGAAGAAGAGAAGAAGAAGAAGAAGAAGAAGAAGACGAAGAAGAAGAAGAAGAAGAAGAGAGAAGAGAAGAGAAGAAGAAGAAGAAGAAGAAGAGAGAAGAAGAAGAAGAAGAAGAAAAAGAGAAGAAGAAGAAGAAGAAGAAGAAGAAGAAGAAAGAAGAAGAAGAAGAATGTGAAGAAGAAGAAGAACCACCATAACAGCAACAACAACACACACACACACTCCTCCCCTCTCACCTCCACCGCCACCCTCTCACCCCTCTACACTCAGAGAGAGAGAGAGAGAGAGAGAGAGAGAGAGGAGAGAGAGAGAGAGAGAGAGAGAGGAGAGAGAGGAGAGAGAGAGAGAGAGAGAGAGAGAGAGAGAGAGAGAGAGAGAGAGAGAGAGAGAGAGAGAGAGAGAGATGATTATTTTTTTTCTTCTTTTTTCCCCCGAGGATAATGGAATAAGCACTCATGTGCTTTTTTACATCCAGTCTCCGTGTGTATGCGGTTTTGTAAATTTTGTCATCTGTTCCCACTGGCACACAATGGCCTACTCTTTCGAAAAGCGAAACAGGATTTAACGTGTGCGCAAGATGTTCTGCATGCGTTTGCACACGGGGCCTCGGTTTATAGTCTCATCCGAAGGATGAGAGAGAGAGAGAGAGAGAGAGAAGAGAGAGAGAGAGAGAGAGAGAGAGAGAGAGAGAGAGAGAGAGAGAGAGAGAGAGAGAGAGAGAGACAGACAGACAGACAGACAGACAGACAGACGGACAGACCGACCGACACCGATTCCATGACCAACAGATTAAACACGATTTTGCCCCAGGAAACTGACATGATGCCATCGATTTTCTGCCACAAACTTGCTAGCCTGCTCCTGTGCACGTGAAGCCAAATCACAAACCTCTTGCAATCCTTGGAGAACAGATAAAAAAGAAACCAAAGCTGTAGCTGCAGTTTTTGGTTGCTTTGCAGTAATGCTTTCATGATAAGCACAAAAACGTTGCATAGATGTTTAAAATTCGGGCTGTAACTGGCTGGTGGAACAATTCTAACAGCAATAATATAATATTAACAGCAGCAACAGTAAGAATTACAAAATACAAAAGAGGAGAGGAGAGCGCTGATTAGGAGTAGAAGATTGCAAATTAAAAAAAAAGAAGAAGAATACAAATAAGAAGAAGAAGAATTGTGAAGAAGAAGAATTGCAAAGAAGAAGAATTGCGGAGAAGAAAAATTGCGAAGAAATACGTAGAAGAATTGCGAAGAAGAAGAATTGCGAAGAAGAAGAATGCAAATGAGAAGAATGCAAAGGAGAAGAATGCAAAAAAGAAGTAGAAGAAGAAGACTGCAAAGAAGAAGACGAATGCAAAGAATTAGAATGCGAAGGAGAAGAAGAAGAAGAAGAAGAAGAAGAAGAAGAAGAAGAAGAACACACCACAACATCACATATGCAGAAGCACACTCACAGACACACACACAGTACCACACACACACTCACACACATACACACACACACACACACACACACACACACACACACACACACACACACACACACACACACACACACACACACACACCACAACACACGCGCGCGCGTGTTAAAAATCACATAAACCTGAAAATGAACTGCTTGTTGTTGTTTTTAAAATTCATTCCATTCCAAATTATGTTTCTTTCAGAGCCAGGTCCCCCCCTCCCCGACTCTTCTACCTGTCCAAAGTGTGAATTCCATGAATATTTCATTGAGGGGGGGGGAGATACAGACAGACAGACAGGCAGAAAGACAGTCAGAAATAAAAATACATAGACAGAGAGAGAGAGAGAGAGAGAGAGAGAGAGAGAGAGAGAGAGAGAGAGAGAGAGAGAGAGAGAGAGAGAGAGAGAGAAGAGAGAGAGAGAGAGAGGGAGAGAGAGAGAGAGAGAGAGAGAGAGGAGAGAGAGAGAGAGAGAGAGAGAAAGGATAGAGAAACACACAGATACACAGAAAATCAAAGAATCAGGCAGACACACTGATAAACACATGGACTTGCACACAAATAGACTGACTCACACACAGACAGACGAATAGGCAATCAGACGGACAGACACGCTAAGAGACAGTAGACGGACAGACAGACAGACAGAAAGTGAGAACATGAGACAGAGAAACGCAGGTAAAGAAGACTACGTTTGTTTTTGTTTTCCTTTGGTTTGTTTCAAAGTAATTGTAGTTTAGATCAGTTTGTTGAGACAGTAGACAGACAGACAGACATATAGACAGATAGACAGACAAACAAGCAGGCAGTGAGAAAACGAGACAGAGAAACGCAGATAAAGAAGACTACGTGTGTTTTCCTTTGGCTTGTTTCAAAGTTATTGTATTTTAGATCAGTTTGCTACTTAAAAAGCTGTGTATATATGAGCACAAGCTTTTATTCATTGATACTGGAGCATCCTTTCAACCCACAAGAAACTCCCGAGACGTAACGTTAAAATGAGAGCAGCTCGCATTTCTCGCAAGGAAATCTGTCGTGACTTAATACAGTTCTATTCAATTCTTGCGCACAAGTTAAAACCCGTTCCGCTTTTCGGAAGAATAGGCCATTGTGTACCGGTGGGAACGGGTGACAAAATTGACAAAACTGCACACACACACACGGGGGCTGGATTAAAAAAAAAACACCACATGAATGCTGATTCCATTATCCTCGAAATAAAAGAAAAGAAAGTCTATTCAAGTCCCCTGCAACGGCTTTTAGAAGCACTACCGAGAAAGCAAATCTGGGGACTGAGGATCAAAGAATGAGAGATAACGACTGCCATCTTCTTCATCGCCGTCCAAATAGAAGTGTGAAGGTTTTTTGGAGGGTGGTTTTCTTCGTCGAACGCTCAGACAGCAACTGTTTTTATGTCATATGAACAAAAATGCGCTGCGCTGCCGTTAAGCGCCTGACAAGTCAGGCCCACAGACATCCGACTAGGGGATCAGGTGTGAAGCTAAAAAAATCCAAGTAGGAAGAGAAAAAAAAAGTGAAGCAGATGAAATAGTAACTGGTGCGCAAAGCAGAAATCTCCCATGGACTGGGGGGGAGGGGGGACCTTGTCCACTGTGGGAAAGGTCGCTAGTGCTAGTGCTCCGCGATTTCACCTGTCAGTCCTGCCCGCTCACAGACAGTTTACGTTGTCGGCTGTGGAAAGGTGCAAACGTGGAGGCAAGGCATCGCCACTGGTGCTTCTGTCTCAGCAAGGTGTCGGCTTCCTCCACACTGCCTGTAAATAACACTAAACTGGACGTATGCAGATCGTTGGGAGACGTTTTGGTATTCATTGTTCAAGGTCTTTTTGCAAGCTACCCACCACCAGGACGATGGGGATTTTATTATGTTTTTTTTCTTCTTTTCTTGATCATGCTTGGGATTAAGGAGGTTTTTGTATGTGTGTGTGGTGTGTGTGTGTGTGTGTGTGTGTGTGTGTGTGTGTGTGTGTGTGTGTGTGTTGTGTGTGTGTTGTGTGTTGTGTGTGTGTGTGTGTTTTGTTGTGTTTGTGTTGTGTGTGTGTGTGTATGTGTGTGGGTGGGTGGGTGGGTGGAAGTGCGTGGGTGTGGGAGTGTGCGCGCGCGCGCACGCGTGTGTCCTTGTACGCGCCTATGCTCTAGCATCTGTACATTTGCTACCTTTTTGGGGGGGGGGGGGGGGGCGGGGGAGGGTGACGATTTTTTTCAAGCTGCTATGAAGTAATACGTTTTGTGAAAACATAAAAAGGCCAATATACAGAAAGGGAAATGAAAGGGTAATAACATCGTAACAGACTGATTAAACCGTTCCACAAATAACATTTATGTCAGTTTTTATCTGTGTCTGTCTTTGCCTCTTTTCAGTTTCTCGGGTTTTTTAAAAAAATACATATTTCTTATCTGTTCTTCTTTCTCTGACTGTCTGCCAGTCTTACTCTTCTCACTTCTCACAAAACATTTAACAAATAAGCATTCACACAGAAAGAACAGAGACACAAAACCTTGCTTGCACCCCTTCCCCCCCTCCCCCCCCCCACCACCTCAACACACACAGACCTAATCTTTTTACAAAAGCTAAAGCCACTCTTATGTACTACTCAAAGCCTTGGTTTGGTGGTTGATTAGGTACTAGTACTAAAAATATTAACTTTTTCTTTAGCAAAAAAAAGCATACATTCCCCCTTCCACAAAAATGGTTAAACATGTACATAAACAATATATCTTCAACCTAAAAATAAAATCGTCCAACTTTTTCCTATGAAAAGAGAAAAAGTATATAGATACTGACAGTGACATCACACCTCACCTCACTTCAGTAGGAAGGAACACATGCTCAGCACAGGTTGTCCACCTTCCTATGCTCCTGTTGCATGCAAGGTGATTTTGTCTGTCTTACCTGCTGGTCGCTCAGTGGCCATTTATGCTGTTTACTTTATTTTTCTTCCATAGTGTCCTGACAGGGCTGGCCTTGCCCCCCAGACAATGTCGGCTTCGTCCATGTTGGCCGTAAATAATACTAAGCTGGACATATGCATATCATTACGGGGATGTTTAAGTATTTAGTATGGTCTTTTTGCAAGCTAGAAGCCTGGTTGATGACTGACATAAGATAGGAGGTTGGTTAGGAAAGGGGTAGTTAGATATGGAAAGAGGAGGGGTTGCCTAATGGTTAGAGGGTTAAGCTTGTGATCTGATGGCCTGGGTTTGAGCTACCACCAAGACATTCATTCAAGGAGATTTTTCCCCCTGAAGTTAACATCAGTACCTACTTCACTCACCTAAAAGTCCTGGGATGAGACTACAAGCCCCTCCATGGGAGTGCCATGAGGCCTGTCAGTGTAAATTGCATCCCCAAATTCTAAAAATTATGTGTGAGGAATTCCCTCTTTTCTATCCCTCTCTTTATTTCTGCCTTGTTCCATTTGTCCATGTCCCCTCCTTCTTGTCTATTTTCTGCCTTCTTGGTCCATTCTCCTACTCTTTCTTCCAGAAAGACTTAAAAGAGAACAAGTTTACTCCCATGTTGAGGTCAGGTGCACTATAGGCCTGACTTGTCAGATGCTTAACAGCAGCACAACACATTTTCACTTGTATGACAGACAACAATAGCTGCTGTCTGTGCAGTTGACAATGATGAAAAAAACGCTAAAAAGATATCCAACTTTTTCTATGAAGAGAGAGAAAATACATAGATATTGACAGTAATGTCACACCTAACCACCACTTGAGGAAGAAGAAACATGTACCCTGCTCAGAATATCCACCCTCCTAAGGCTCCTGTTACACTGAGGGTGATATTGTCTGTCTGTCACCTGCTTGTCGCTCAATGGGCATTTATGCTGTCAGGCATGGAGAATGTGTAAACACAGGCTTACTTTATTTTTCTTCCATAGTGTCCTCACGGGGCTGACCTTGCCCCCAGACAATGTCGGCTCCATCAATGTTGGCCGTAAATAACACTAAACTGGACATATGCAGATTATTACGTGGATGTTTGGGTATTTAGTGTTCAAGGACTTTTTGCAAGCTAGAAGCCTGGTTGATGACTGACATAAGATAGGAGGTTGGTTAGGAATGGGGTAATTAGATGGAAAGAGGAAAGGGGGGGGGGGGGGGGGTGAGATAGCCTAGTGGTTTGAGCATTAAGCTCATGATCTCATGGGCGATGTTCAAGCCACCACCAAGGCAATCATTCAAGGACATTTGTCACCCTGAAGTTAACATCAGTTCTTACTCCTCTCACCTGAAAGTCCTTAGGAAGAGACTTGAACCCCTTCTGTGGGGATTCCACAAAGCCTTTCATTATAAATAACATCCCCATGTTCTAAAAATTCTGTGTGAGGAACTCCTTCTTTTCTATCCCTATCTTTATTTTCTGCCTTGTTCCTTTTTTCATATCACCTCCTTCTTGTCTGCTTACTGCCTTCTTGGTCCATTTTCTTGTCCTTTTTCCAGAAAAACTTTAAAAAGAAAAATGTTGCTCTCATGTTGAGGTCAGGTGCACTAGGCCTGACTTGTCAGCTGCTTAATGGCAGCACAACACATAGCTGCTGTCTGAGCGTTCAAGAACAAGGAGGAAACCCCTAAAACGGTGTCAAACTTTTTTCTATGAAGAGAAAGAAAATACAGATATTGACAGTGACGTCACACCTAACCCTCACATCAGTAGGAAAGAACATATGCTCAGCACAGGGTGTCCACCTTCCTATGCTCCCGGTTGCAGGTTGCACGCAGGGTGATTTTGTCTGTCTGTCACCTGCTGGTTGCTCAGCGGCCATTTATGCTGTCAGGCATGGAGAAGGTGCGAACTTGGAGTCACTTTATTTTCTTCATAGTGTCCTGATAGGACTGACCTTGCCTCCAGACAATGCCAGCTCCGTCCATGTTGGCTGTAGATAACACTAAACTGGACATATGCAGATCATTACAGGCATGTTTGGGTATTTAGTGTTCAGGGACTTTTTGCTTGCTAGAAGCCAAGACTGAGGAGATTCTTTTCTGGTTGATGACTGATATAAGATTGGAGGTTGGTTAGGAATAGGGTAATTAGATGGAAAGAGAAGGGGCGAGGTGGCTTAGTGGTTAGAGTGTTAAGCTGGTGATCTGATGGCCAAGGTTCAAGCAATCACCAAAGCAAATGTTAGAGGGGATTTCCCCCCCTGAAGTATCACCAGTACGTACTCCACTCACGTGAAAGTCCTTAGGAAGAGACTACAAGCCCCTTCTGTGGGTATACCACAAGCCTATCATTATAAATAACATCCCCACATTCTGAAAATTCTGTGTGAGGAATTCCCTCTTTTCTATCCCTTTCTTTTCCAAACACATGTGCAAACAGTTTACTACTCTCTTCCCCAAGATAAGTAAGTGTGTGTGTATATATATAAGATGAACAGGAAAATAAACACTTCAATAGTTAAACAATTGTCTAATATCACTTAAAGTGACTAAACATAATATCAAAGAACGCACATTTTAAAAAATATTGGGAAAAAAAGTGGCAAAAAGTTCCTAAGGGCTAAAGCTGGATCATAAAATAATCTGTGGCTTGGTGATCTGAAGGTAGCCAATCACCAAGACCACACTAACATACTGTGCATATTTGTCACACCAAACAATGCCCAGCTTACCTCCCCCCCCCTCCATCCCCTCCTCCTCCACCAAAGCTGGTGTTGCAGGGGTGATCTGATCCCTTTCCTGCCGGTGGCTCACCCCCAGCGATTGAGGCTGTCAGGTGTGAACAAGGTGCAAAGTAGAGGTCAGGCATCGCTCACTCCCACAGGCCTGGCCTGTCCCCACACAGGGTCCATTTCCTCCACGCTGGTTGTAAAGAACAGTAAACAAGACGTGCAGGGATCATGGGAGAGTGTTGGTATTCATTGGTAAAGGACGCTGGGAACCTAAGGACTGAGATTCATAAATCCTGGGCTGAGTGGTGAAGGGGTAGGAGGATATTTACATGGACAGATCTCTCTCTCTCTCTGTGTCTCTCTCTCTCTCTCTCTCTCTCTCTCTCTCTCTCTCTCTTCTCTTCTCTCTCTCTCTCTCTTCTCTCTCTCTCTCTCTCTCTCTCTCTCTCTCTCTCTCTCTCTGTCTGTCTTGTCTGTCTCTCTCACTGGATGTAAAAAAAGCACATGTGTGCTTATTCATTTACCTAAAAAAGAAAAGAATTTGATTTGATTTGATTTGACCTCCATTCTATGTGTGTGTATGTGTGTGTGGGGGGGGATGGGGGGGGGGGGGGGGGGGGCGGCCACGCGCGCACATGCGAGTTTTCAAGCAGGCTTTTTTATTCATGCCATTCATACATTGCCAATTGATATCTCTTTTTTAGAGCAGGTACGTACAGAGCACGTTGGTTTTTCCAGTAGACACAGGGTGCTGACTGACAGCATCTTTTACAAATGCATCTTTTCTTGTTATGAACAACAAGCATTGGTAACAGTAATCAAACACAACATAACACACAATTGTGGAAATTCAATACTTCAGCTGCTCCAAACTGAACTTTCGAGCGACATTATCATCATCAAGACGGAGTTGTCTACACCACATCATGTCAGCTAACAATTTGTGGCAGAAGCTTTGCCATCGAGTTATAAGACCTAAAGACAATGCATATCTTTTAGAGATCCCTGCGGGTTTACTACAGCTGCTCTCTGCTCACTATTTATCTGTTACTTCATTTATTTATTCTTTTATTTTAAGGATAACAGGATCAGCTCTCACATCATTTTTGTTTACATCTAGTCACCATTTGCGTGTAGTTTATATATATATATATATTAAATTTTGTCACCCGTTCCCACCGGTGCACCATGGCCTACTCTTCCATAAGGCAGTACAGATTTTAAAGTGTGCACAAGATGTTCTGTGCGCGTTTACAAACGGGGCCTTTGTGTATGATCTCATCCGAAGGACTTTCGGAGAAGTGAAATCAGCACCCATGTTAACTCCAGGTGAAAAATCACCTTGAACAGGTGTCTCGGTGGTGGCTTGATCCTGGGTCGTCAGATCGCGAGCTCAGCGCTCTAACCACAGACAGCAATAGACTGAGTGGCTGACCCAGCACTAACAAGTGATTTCCAAATCGGGTTTCTGTAAGAATAAAGCAAATGAAGCATGCCCTCTACTTCCAGCGTATGGAATGGAATGAAGGCTGGTGACATGCAGTTCCAGACATTCAGGATCTGCTCTGGATTAAGAAATGTTTTCTTAGCTTTGAGGCAGAGAGGCGCAGGAAAAGAAAAGAGAAGAAAGGAGGAGAAAGGTTTATCAGATAAAAAATCAAATCACCTTAATGCTAGTCAGACATTAATATCAACCAAGATGTGGCTTGTCTACTTTACCCTTTGCTTTCCTTTCCTTTCCGTGTTTCAGTCAATGTATAAGATCGAGAGAACGTATGTATTTCAAACAACCCCCAAAAGAAGTTTTACTATCCTATACCCTGCCCAACACTATATCCAGGTTGTTGCCCTCTTCTTCTTTTGTGTTTCCACTCTATGCATTTTTCTCTCTTTTTATGAATCTGTCTGATTGTCTCTCTGTATCTTATTTCCCTTTATCTGTTTTTCTTCTCTATTTTTGGTCTGCAACTCTTTTCTCTCTCCCTGCTCTTCAGCCGGCATGGACTTTCCAATCTCCATGCAACATGAGTAATAACAATGCTATAACACCCCAGAGACAATTCTTAGATTTAAACCTTTCAGTAAGGCAGCTAGACAGCCTCCCCATTACAGAGGACGCAAGAAGACCCGGTGCATATTAGATAACATATGTTCCAGACATGTTTTTCCCTTGGGTCTCTCTCAGAAACAATACCATAACTTATGCCAATTATCCCTGTTGTCTGGGCCCAGAAAGAGTCCCCAGCGGTAGTGCCTGGGCAAAGTGTGTGGACGTCAGCCCTCAGGAACACAAGAGATAATGGCCGGCGTGGTGAAATACTGCAGTGGTAATGAGCCAAATTGTTCAGCAGTCTAGTAAATAGTCAGCCCCTCGTGCTTAGGCAATTAGACTCGTGTTACAGAGCATGCTTGTTCGGGACGCTATGGTCCTGATTCTACCCTGCATCTCGTCCTGCCGAATATATAGAGGGAGGGAGCACTGCGTCCGTTGGTTGTGATAAATCAAAAGTTAATTCCCTGCCTTGTCGCTAAGCCAGACTGCTAATCAAAACCACGAGGAGTAATGGCTTTGTGCTGTGCTGGCTGCTTAACAGGACACCGCCAAGCCATTCGCGGGGCAGTAGGTTGCTATTGCAAGGTGTGATTGCTGGCCGTGTAGTTTAGTCTGTTAAGATTAATCCTAGTACATGCCTTTTGGTCTTGTGTGTTTACATAATTATGCATGTGGTGTGCGTGTGTATGTGTGTGTGTGTGTGTGTGTGTGATCGTGTTAATAAGTGAGGAAACAGAAATGAGAGAGGAGAGTGGCATATGTATGACACCGTACTATGAGATTATCCATCAGTTTCCTGTAACTAACTGCTTATCCTTATCATGGTTACACTACTCTGGTATAGTCGCTCTGGTGATCTTCTTGTGTATACAAACATTCTGAAAACAAAACAGTGCTGTTCCCTTAGCTTCCCTTGGCAGTAGACTGCTAAGACAGACACCGAGACACCCCCCCCCCCCCCTCCAACCCATCTATGAAGACTATCATCAACCAGTACTATGGCAGAGGAAGGGGGGGGGGGGGAGGCGAGATAACATGAGATCGATTCCAGGATTTGAGCAACCTCTGAGATGCCCGTTTAAGTGGATTTTCCCCTGGAGTTAGCGTCAGTGCTGACTCCACTCCCCGAAAGTTCTTTGTATGAGACTTTAAACCGCGTACCTGTGTGCAAGTTCACGAAGAACATCTTTAGCACATGTTAAAACCCGTTCTACTGTTAGTACGGTAAGAACAGATGACAACATTTCAAAAATAGCATACTCACGGGGACAGGACGTAAAAAACCCGTACACGACAGCTTATTCAATTATCATAGAATTAAACAATAAATAAATGAATAGTAAATAAACTATTTTAATTGCAATATTTCTTACTGACGTTGCCACATCAGTGTCTTAAACTACTAGATCTTGCACCCCATGACTGCATTCCTGTAGCATTGCAAGAATTAATGTATCAACAAAGAAAACATAAAAAGCATTTTAGAGGACATTTTCGTACATACATATGCTTAAGTCTTCCATATCCACCCCTCCCCCACCTCCCCCATCCATTCCCCCTTCATACCTCACACACAAACACACAGATGAAGAGGACAACAACATCTATGATTCTGACAGTGTTGGCTTCTGGTGGAAGCGACGATGTTGATGATGATGATGACGGCGACGACGCCGATGGTGATGACAATGCTGATGACAAAGATGAACGCGACGACAACGATGGTGACGATGACGACAACGACGATGCTGCTGCTGCTGCTGATAATGATGATGATGATGTTGATGATGATGATGATGATGATAATGATGATAATGAGGATGATGATAATGATGATGATGACGATGGATTCTAGCCCTGCGGTGACCTCGCCAGTGCTGCAGCGGCCAAGAAAGGAGGCTGCCATGAGCCAGACATCGTGCTCTCTGAGTCAGGGACAGCACATCCGTTCCTAAGGCTCCCTCAGGCCTACTCCAGTCCTCTGACTGCCCTCCACCCTCCCACACCTCACCCCCATTGCCCATCCACCATCCTTCCTTCCTCAGAGACACCGCAGAATGTCGGTGCCAGAGAGAGGTCTCTGATTCTGATGCTCTCCCAGGAGAAAGGCCTGGTGCCGATTCAGCTAGAGAGAAACAGGCGGCGTACGATTCCGTGGAAGGATTTGTTCAGGATTTGGTTGTATTGGGGTTCCTTCCATATAATATGTCAAAGGAGAGAAGTTGTGTGGAAAGAGGAAGACTTTATTCTAAAGATGGTGGAATCATGTGGATTGTCTTAATAAGTGTCAGGCCGGCTTTGTGGTTTTGTTTGTGTGTGACTGGTTTGCTTCTTGTCTTTTCCTTCCAATGACTTGGATGAAATGAAGGGAATGCGCGAGGAAGCAGTTTTGCCAGGTACTGTTTTGGGAATTGAGCACAAGTTTCTCGTTTGACAGAGAACTTTGAATTATCTAAGGTTGTCTAAATGTTTCTCCGTGGGATTTTTGTCTTTGATTTTATATGCATTTGCTGGGAAAGGGGGGCGGGAGGGCTGGTTTACTGTGAATCTCTGTGTTAGACTACTGCTCTTACAGTCATTTCCGTCCCTAACCCCCTCCCCCCGCCCGCGTCTCCGTCTCGATCACCTTCTGTCTCCTTTTTCTTTTCTCTCTCTCGCGCTCTCTGTCTGTTTGTCTATCTGTCTGTCTGTCTCTCTGTCCCTCGTCTTTTTTATTTATTTTTTTTAAAGTTTTCACTTGTTTAGGTTAGATTTTGTTTGCTTACAAGACTTTGCTCCAGTGTTATTTTACAGTCTGGTCAGAGCAAGGTTGAGTAAAAAGAAAGTAGTCAAATTCTCATAAGATTATTATAATGTTTATTTCTTTCTCCTTAAAACCATTCTGATGTCAGTGCAGTGCTTGAAAATATGGCCCGTTATCTTAAAGCACACTGACATTTACGCTTGCAATTTGGATACTTACTTAGTACTTTGGAAGTATGGCAGCAGCCAAAGACTATCATGCAACATGTACACACAGTCACAGTTGTTTTTTGAGCATACAGAAGCTATTGCATAAATTTTGATATGGACATCTAATGTCTGTTTCATAAACATCCCTTCGCACTGTCCTGTGTGTGGACCTCAACATTGTTTCTACCCTGTGAAATATGCCCTAAAGAGGCAAAGGGTTAAGCCCCCTATGAGCAAAATGATAATGAGCTTCTTGCTTTAAGACAAATAAACATGCAGACTTGTCTGCGTTTAGATAGTCTTGATTTTACCGTCTCTCTGGCTACATTTTTGCACTGTTTCCCACCATTCCTTTCTTCCAGTGAATAGAACAGTTATTTCCCTTCGTGAGCAATCCATACTAAGAGATAAAAGCTAAAAAGAGAAAAAAAGTCCCACTTTTCTACAAGGAGTCCTCCTGTTTTGCAAACTATAATTATGCCATTCGCTTGGTTGTTCCTGAGTTATAAGCTACTGCAAATAATTTGCATTAGATGTCATTTTTATGTATCAAACTTTCAGACTAGCTTACGCAAGGGATGGGATTAGGGAGGTGGATGGCAGGAAAAGCAGTATGGCAGGTACAACGAAGGCAAACAAAGACCTTTGTTCATTACAACGGACCATGCCTACCCCACCAGAAAACCAACCACTACCTTCACCACAATCGGCCTTGTCATCTCTGTGCACTTACACCGATTCTACGCAGTACTTTAGTTTGTGCTTCCAAGGCCATGGGAATCCCCTAGACAATCTGTCCTTCCGCTGCTTAGGGATCTGTTGGTGAAATGGATCCCACATCGGGGACGTGGGCCGGAATGGAATCAGGAAAAAGATAAAGAAGTAGACCAAGGAAATAAATGGATTTCTTGACTCTATCTGAAAAACTGGATTTAGGTGTGTTATGCCAGCCAGAGACCAAAGCAACAGATCAGTTTCACTGCCTCTGTAACCAAAACCAGCAAAGGATATAATCAATTTCCTCTCCCTCCTAGTTCGTGGTAATACGATACATATATATATATATATATATATATATATATATATATATATATATATATATATATATATATATATATATATATATATATATAGTGTGTGTGTGTGTGTGTGTGCGTGTGTGTGCGCGCGCGCACACAAACACACACACACACACACACACACACACGCACGCACGCGAGCTCACACACGAGCGCACGCACGCACGCATACACACACAGTGCAGACTCCACTTTCCCCCAAAAGTCCTTCGGATGAGACTATAAACCGAGGTCCCATGTGCGAACGCACGCAGAACATCTTGCGCTCACGTTAAATTCTGTTCCGCTTTTCGTAAGAGTAGGCCATTGTGTGCCGGTGGAAACAGATGACAGAATTCACAAATCCGCATACACACGGGGACTGGATGTAAAAAAGCACATAAGTGCTTATTCCATTATCCTCGATATAAAAGAATAAAATAAATTTATAAAAAAAACAACCAACACATGCAAAAACATATTCCAACCATCCTTGTTGACTGAGTCACTCACATCCAGTCCCATGTTGCCAACCTACATGTACACGAATCTCACCCACCGCCCTGGCAGCAGCAGCAGCAGCAACAGCAGCAAGCAAGCAATAAGCAGCATGAAATATGGCATGGTGTAATGCGGCCAAACTTGGGCAGTTGTGTAACAACACTCAGCCTCTCTTGCTCAGGCAATTAGAGTTGTGTTACAAACATTTTTACCAGGGGGGCTATGACATTTCCAATTTGTCTGCATCTTGCGCCCAGATTTACACGGCACACTCCACCCTCTCCCTCGCCTTGAATCAAAAGTTATTTCCGCATGTCATCATCCAAGGGCTGCTGCTAATGGAAACCCGGGGGAGTGACACGAATGCCTGCTTGACAAGTCCAGATCAATGACATATGGCAGAGCGGCTCAGCAGTAATGGCGTTTGACAGGCAATCTGTCTAGCTCTGACTACCTCCATCAGCTTTTTTTTATATTGTTTTATTGGAGCTCAGACTCCAGTGTCACTCTTTTTTGTTTTCCCTGTCAGACAGCGATACTCATAGGTTTACTTCTGTTTCTCTTCCCTTGTTTTCTTGTCTGTTTCTAAGCATTTTAAAAAAAATGTTCACTCATTTTCCTGTTTCTTTTGTATGTTCAAGGAGGAACACGAGGGATAGTTTTTAATATTTGTGTATAGGTCGTGTCTCTTTTGCGAGGTGAACCTGGTGGAGCCAATCTCTCTCCAAGTACAGGATGCATGCTGGGTAGTTTACGTTTCCGTAATCCCGCCGAACGTTGACATATTCTTCTTCGTCGAGCGCTCAGATAGCAACTGTTGTTGTCTGTCATAATGAGCGAAAATACGTTGCATTACCGTTAAGCGCCTGACAAGTCAGGCCCCGCACATCTGATTTCGGCATGTGGGAGAATTGTTATAGTCTAAGTCTTTCTCCCCTGTGGGATGTTGGGGGCCGGTCAGTATAAATAGCATCCCAACCTTCTGGAAATTCTGTACCGAAATTCCCTCTTTTCTATCCCTCTCTTTGTTTCTGCCTTGTTCCTTTTCTTCTAGTCATCTCCTTCTTTTCCTATTTTCTGCCTTCTTGGTCCATTCACTTTTTTTTTTCTTTCTAGAAAGTCTTAAAATATAGCAGTTTTTCTCCCACGCCGAAGTCGGATGCGCTGGGCCTGACTTGTCAGGCGCTTAACGGCAGTTCAAAGCATTTACGCTCATGTGACAGGCAACAATAGTTTCTGTCTGAGCATAAGTCGACGACAAAGAATAATAATTAATGTTTGCATAGCAACCTGTACTCTCCACAAAAGGAAAACATTCCTCTGAAGCTGGTGTACAGCTGATCATACAAAAAGCACTTAAAAACAGCCATACACGCCAAACTTCTCCTTCAATATACACACAAATCAATGGTTTCACAGTGCTTCTGTTTATTTTTTGTAATGTGTGATGAGTGAGAGCATAATCTGGGTGACCCTCAGGATGTTAAACTGGGGAACATCTGACAGCAACAAGAAGGCAGGAGTTGGGTACGGTGAAGACAGACAAAGACAGTCGATCACCACAACATCTTAATCTGCAACATTGCACGTGCACTGCCGTCGAAGTCACGATGAGCATTAACTTTCTCTGCATGCATGAGGTTTCCTTATGGTGCCTTTTACTTGTTCCCTTGATTGGTGGAACGGTGGTATAGAGGTAGCCTACCTGCCTAGAAAGCGACAAGTCCGGGTTTGATCCCCATTAATTTTGTGCCCAAAACATTTCCCCCATCGACTTGACCATGAGGGGTGGTGTGGGTGCTAGTCTTTTGGATGAGATAATAAACCAAGGTCCCATCTGCAACATGCATTTAGCGCACGTTAAACAACTCACGGCAACAAAAGAGTTGTCCCTGGCAAAATTCTCTCCAAAAAAAGCCACCCTGATAGGGAAAGAAGTACACATGCAGACAGGAAAAGGGAAAAAATGATGGGGGGCGCTGCTCTTGTGGCGCTCAACGCCCTCTCCCTGGGAAGAGCAGACCGAATTTCACGCAGAGAAATCTGCCGTGACTTAAAGTGATACACAGATATACAAATACAAATAGACGACTGCAATCCATGCACAAAGACTAAGATTCCTCTTAATCTTGAGGGGGATTTCTAGACAGAAACTGTAAATTACAGCCACATACTGATTGATGTTAATGTCAATGGTGGTAGCTTAGGACTAGGAAAGCAATTCTGGTCTGACTGACGATAGTCTACTTCTCTCCTCTTCTCTTTCTAAGAAATAGATCTTCTACCTATTATCTTGACTGAAGAGATGAAGAAGCAGAGGATGGAAGGAACAAATGGATTTCTTGACCCTGTCGAGAAACTGGATCTCGGCACTTTCTAGCTAGAGACTAATCCTCTGATCAATGACACTGTCGTCTTTTATCGTTTTGCTGTTCGCGCAGTTTAAACCTTGTAACTAACGTGCAGATGTATCCGAGGTTTACTTTGCTTAGTAATGAACTAGTGGTTGACATTGTGTGTGTGTGCCTTAGGTTTCATTTTTTTAAAAGAAAAAAGCTTTTGAGTCATGTTTCACAGCATCAAGTGTAAAACTGACTATTATATATCGTTTTTAATACCTTGCTATGTATTCCTTTCCACAACATCAAACCCAGACATAAAAAGGCAAGAACTTCACTCTGTCTGTGCTTGCTTCCTCTTTCTAACCAGCAAGCCTTTGTTATTCCCATACAGGTCTTACGAGTCATGCATTACCAAAACGAATACTGGATTTATGCCCCACAGTCTGACACAGGGGTAGCCATTTCTGAAGATGGCATGCGGCAGACTAGAGCTTATCACGTAACATGCAGCAGAGACACACAGTTACGCCTTCACTGTTGGGATCCACAGAAATCATGCAATGTACGAGTCCAGTCATCTTGTTATTTGAGTCACAAACCAGTCCCATGGTGCCAGCACGCATGTGAGTGTCACCCATTTCTAACGCAGCGGTAATAGCAATGTGAGATATGGCATGGCGTAATGTGCCAAATTGCGGCAGTTGCAAAGCAGCAGTCAGGCTTTCACTCTCACGCAATTAGAATTCTGTTTCAGACATGGCTGTTAGAGGCTAGGATACTTCCAATTTGTCAGTCTCTCCTCCACGATTTACACAGCACACTTCACCGAGTCCTCACCCTGATGCAAAAGTTATTTCCACATGTCATCATCCAGGAACCGCTCATGAAACCAAAGGGGAGTTTTAAATGACCGCCCGCTGCACAAGTCAAGATCAATGACGAACTGCAGAGCAGCTCAGGAGTAATGACACTTGGCAGGCCAATTTGTCTAAAATGTTAATTCCAGGTCTTGGCCTTTCAGTGTTTATTTTGCCACAGACTTGGCCTCTGTCAGAGACCACCCCCACCACCCAACCCCACCCCCGCCCCTGTACATCACTTTATTTGTGTCTCATGCCACTTGATATTGAGACTGCCTTGTATTTGAAATGAAGAATACATGGAATGATTTAAATAGGAATTAATCTAAAGAGAGAGAGAGAGATACAGAGGCAGACAGACAGATAGACTGGCCGAGAGACAAAGAGAAAAAACAAAAGACACAGAGACAGAGACAGAGATACGGAGACAGAGAGGGACAGACAGAGACAGAGACAGAGAGGGGACACTAACGCCATGAACCTCTCTTCCCACCCAAGGACTCCAACATTTTTACACAGGGTAGAGCGAGGTCAGACGGTTTACATAACAGGGTGCAGCTTGTTTCAGTTTATGAGAAAACGGATGAGGTGGAAGTGTTAACAAAGCGTTTAGCAGACCCATCCTTCCCTCAGATCTATACCACCTTTCCTGTGTGCTGACAGGCATTGCAAACATGACTCCACGTGTTACACTGTGCGAAAGAGCCAGTAGAGAGGCGAGTTTTCTTCTGTCGTCTTTGTCTGTGAGTGTGATTCCACTCGTGAGTCTCTGTGGATATTCAAATGCCGTTGTGCCTTGTCCAGATGGCTTCATGCCAAGTCATTATGCAAGTGTTTTGGAAAAGAGGACTCCCTGTGTGTCTGAATCCCGTTTTAAAGCCACTGTTGTCTTCTTCCATTCCAGGGTTTGAAGTGAGATACTGAAGGGATATTTTTGTGTATTGCTTGCATCTCTCTCTCTCTCTCTCTCTCTCTCTCTCTCTCTCTCTCTCTCTCTCTCTCTCTCTCTCTCTCTCTCTCTTTCTGTCACTTCTCTTCTCTTCTCTCTATGTCTTTCTCTCTCTGTCTCTGTACCTCTCTCTCTATTACTCTCATGAAATGAAATTGTGTTTGCCTCTCTCTCTCTCTCTCAGACAGTTTGATGTCTTGTCAATGAGAGGTTGAACATTTTTGTGCATTGTTTCTCTCCCTCTTTCTCTCACACACACTTGTGTGTTTGTACTTTTTCTCTCTTACTCAGCTTTCCTTTCCTGACTAATTGACGTGTTCAACACTAGTATATGTGATATCACTATTGCCTTTTTGCCTGCATTTTCAAACCACTCTCTACTTTTTATCATTATAAATCCTATTCAGAGCAAAAGCGAGATTGACATAAAAGCGTATACGTTTGCACATTTGTCTCCCGTAGAAATAGATATTGAAAATAATTTCATGTGTTAAAAAATCCGAGGTTGAATACTGATTATAGTTTAGTAGAGTAAAGTATCTATTTACTCTACAAACAGAATATTATACACTGGAGTCTTCTATTTCTGCCTCATCAGGTATAGCTTATTATAATTTGAAAATAAGGATGAGAGGGCAAAGAAATAGTATTATTGTTCTGCACAGGCAGACAAAGGCATTCGTTTATAGCAGTGACTATCCACTGTTGGCTGTCACTCTTTCCCTGTTTCTGGTCCATCAATCTTGAATAACCTCCCTCTCTCTCCCTTCGCGAACACTTTTAAATCCAGCCTCAAGACATACCCTTTTCAAACCTAAGACTTTTCCCTCCTGTCTCATCTCATATCTGTCCCTGCCTTCAACAGCCAAAATTTCCATCACCTGCCGAAGTGTATAACTTATGTGTGTGTGTGCACATTTGAATTTGTTAAAACTGTTGATCATTGTTGCATGTGTAGGGGTGCGTTGAGTGCAAGCGCTTTGATTTGTTTTTACAAGGTATAGTGCTATATAAATTCTGTTTATTATTATTACTATTTAAACCAACACGCAACTACCACAATAACAATCACCATTGCTATCATTGTGTTCTCACTGATTCCATGCAATATCTGCCACTTGTTTCCAAGTGCCAGAAGGAACTCTCCAGATTCCCCCAAGCCTTTAGAGACTTACTGGACATGTGCTGCAAATCACTGGCACTTACTGGTCGGCAGTAATTGTCAAATTGGTAGAGGTTAGGTCTAGGAAAGCCATTCTTGCCTGATTGATGATAATGTCCATTTGCTTGGGGCTTTTAGGGTGAAGTGGATCCTACATCCAAGACTGGGCTACAGCGGGATCAGGAAAAGATACAGCAGCAGACAGGGCAAAACACATGGAGTTTCTCAAGTTATCGGAAGACCAGATTTGGGTCTATTTACCAGCAAGAGACAAACACCCACTGATCAATTTCACTGATTTCTTTCACAAACAAAATCACATCGAACTACATTACACCAAACCACACCACATCACAACACATCACATCACACCACACCACCACACCACACCACACCACACCACATTACACCACACAACACCACACCACACAAAGCAAAGCAAAGCAATGCAAAGCTAGGTAAGCAATCCACCCAAACCCTTTCACTGTTAGCAAAGTCTATAGGTCTGAAGCCTGGGTATATAAGGGTTTGGTTATATGTACAACGAGGCAGGAAAAATACATTGCTTCTTTCCAATTGTCCAATCTGGAAAAATAAGTATTTTCATAAATGCATTACAACATTAGGGGTGTAAATGTACCTTAAGACTATCTGAAACACTACCAAGTATAGACCTACATAACAAAAATTACAAGTTTCATTTTCTGTTTATAAAATAAATAAACGACACATAGGAAAGAAAAGAAAAACAGTAGCAGAAGTAAAGATGAAATCAGAAAAGTAAAAAAAAAAATCTTGAAATACATTCTTGTAAAAAGAGAGAGCTAAGCATTTGCTGTATAACTGACCCCACTGACAAAGCTTGCATGGTTATGAAAAGGAGAATATAATATTAATGCCACTTTAACTTATCCAAAAGTATCGAGACAAGTTTGTCGTGATGAGTTCATGCTTTGTGTTCCAAATCTAGTTAAATTACTGAGACAAAGAAGAAGTCTCATATCAAAGTAATGTTCAAACCATGGAGTCATTAAGCCTCTTGCTTAGTGTGTTTGTGTCATATATCAAACGAAATATCTGGTTTATCATTTTTCTCTGTCCTTTCTGATTCTTTGTTGTTCTCCTACCCCGGACCCACCCCCACCCTGCTCACTCTCTTTCTCTCTCTTAGAAATTAGACAGCTTCTCTAATTTCTCTGCAAAGTCAAGAACAAAGCATTACTAATAACGAACACCTAGATTTACGCACTCTGTGGGACAGTTATTTCCAGTGACATCAGCCCTCCTGGAGCATATCAGGTAACAGCCGGCAGAAGACACGTCTCCCCCCCCCCCCTCCCCCTCTCTCTCTCTGGCCAACTCCCCATTCCCTCAGAAACCAGGCCATAACTTACTCCAAATCATCTCTGTTGTTTGAGCCCAAATAGTCCCAGGACGCTTGCTGGCCACACGGTTTGTGCGTGTCTGCCATTGCACACGCAATGTGTAAAATACAGGGGCACGTGTAATAGTCCAAATTGGCCAATGGCGAAGCAACAGTCAGTCCCTTATGCCCAGGCAATTTAACTCAGGTTACAGTGTCTTCTAGTTTGCTGCACATGCAGAATTCCCAGTCTGTCTTGCGTGGCAAATTAAAACACAGCTTACTCCGCCCACTTCTCGTTATGAATGAGAAATGATTTTTTTTCCCTTGCCCCAACAACTCAAGGCGACTGATAATAAAAAAAATAAAAAAATAAAAAACCAAGGGGGAGTAAGTGACTGTTTGCTTGACACACCAAGACCAGACCCAGAGAGCAGAGTGACTCACAAGCAATATCCCATGACAGGCAATGTGTCAAGAAGGCGGTATAGAGGTAAGGCGCCTGTCTAGATAACAAAAAGTTCAGGTCGGAAGTGTGCGGTGGTTCAAATCCCGTTTGGACCCGTAACTTTTCCCCCATCCATTACACTATGAGTGGTGGTCTGGGTGTTAGTCTTTCGGATGAGACAATAAGCCGAGGTCCCGTGAGTTACCCATAATTATTTAGCGCACGTGAAAGAACCCACGGCAACAAGAGAGTTGTCCCTGGCAAAATTCTGTAGAAGAAAAGCCACTCTAATAGGGAAACAGATACAGTTGCAGACAGGGGAAGAAAAGAGAAAAAAAGTGGGTAGCTTTGCTCTTGTGGCGACGCGCTCTCCCCCGGGAGAGCAGCCCGAATTTCACGCGGAGAAATCTGCCGTGACTTAAAGTGGTATAAATTTAATTAAATAAATGAAATGAAATGAATTCCTTGACCTGGCACCTGTGTATCATTTATAGGGTTAGTTTCTTAAGATTCTGGGTAATAAGGCCATATCACCTAACCACTACCATCATTTATTCCTGGGCCATATGTACGCAGATACATACATACATATTTACATACACTCACATACATACATACATACATACATACCCACATGTGTTATATGTTTCTGTATATAACTGTAAAGCTGCATTACATTATCATTGTACCTGTCCATTCACAGATAATGATGCAATATGGTCCATATACTCTTGCTTTGAAACATCATAACATGTTAAAAATATAAAAAAACTTAACAGAAGTAAACATAGAGAAAAAAAATGCAAAACCCAAACCAAAACAAAGCAGACCCCTCCCCAAGACTACTCAGCATTAACTGTGACGATTGTTCCAACAGAAAAAAAATGCCTACTGTGAGACAAAATAAAAGCTGAATGGCTCTGTCAGAGACTGAAGATTTCAGACAGATTGGCTGTCCTCTGGCATTACTGCTGAGCTGCTCTGCTGCTTGCAATTGATCTGCACTTGTCAAGCAGGCAGGAAGGAAGGCAGTCACTTCACTTCACTGCTTTAGGTTTGGACTGACAGGCCTTCAATGCTGATGTGGGAAGCTAGCTTTTTTGGTTCTCTATTCGGAAGAGTAGGCCATTGTGTGCCCGTGGGAACAGATGACAAAATTTACAAAACTGCATACACAGTGACTGGATGTAAAAAAAAAAAGCACATGCATGCTTATTCCTTTATCCTCAAAATGAAATGATGAGTAAATAAATAAATAAATAAATTATAGAAGTGGGTGGACTGTGCCACATTACTTTATTTCTATTTCTATACCACTTACAGTCACCGCAGGTTTCTCTGTGTGAAAATCGGGTTACTCTTCTCGGGAAGAGCATGGACGTCACCACAAGAGCAGCGTGTAAAAATTAATGACCGTGCATTACCAGAAGAGAGAGCTTCCTTTATGCTCCCAGGGACTGGAAAAGCTGGACTGTCCTTTGTTGGAGAACAGCAGCAGACCCACTGAGTATCAAGAAACAGACCACAGAAAGAGCGACCACCAGGCATCCCAGGAACTAGGCAGTAACGTGACCTGCTTGTCTTTGTTGTCGGAGTCTCAAACAGTTCCTTTGTGCCCAGCCCTTGTGTGGATGTCAGCCATTGCAAGCACAGCAGTAATAGCATTACGACATAAAGCATGGTGGGATGTGTCTGATTATGCAGTTGTGAAGCAAAAGTCAGCGGTTTGTAATTAGGCAATTAGGGTTGTGTTACAGTAAAATGTTAGTGGGGCATATCCTTTTTCTAATTCGCTTGTCTCTTGTTTAGAATTTACATGGCACACTCCGCCCACTCCTCCCATTAGAGCGAAAGTGATGCATCCATCTCAGTAACGGAGAGATGCAGGTCTAAAGTGAAAGGGTTAAAAGGGTGGCCTGCTTGACAGGTTCAGATTACTGACAAGAGGCAGAGCAGCTCATCAGTAATGCTGTTTGACAGACCATTTGTCTAGAATGTTACGGTTCTGACCGGACCTTCCAACATTTATTTGACCTGTTTCAGACCTTTTGCAGTTTTTCCAGATACAAGCTTTCATAGACTAGTTCATGTGCGTATTTTATCTGTTAAGGCGTTAGATGGTAATGCATTTTGGTATTTGAAATATACACAATAATTTCTTTACCAACATTCAGATACACATTTTCGATGATACTATCAAAACATGTGGTATATGTAGCATTGAGATACATTTCCTCTCGTACTAGTCAGATCGTATTATGTTCTACAAACAAACTATTGAGGGTCATTTATGAGCCACATCATAACTTAAAAAAAACTAACATCCGAAAAGCATTGACACAAAAGTGCTGAATCGGCGAGCTGACAAATTCGGTTTGCAATCTATCTATCTATCTATCTATCTATCTATCTATCTATCTATCTATCTATCTATCTATCTATCTATCTATCTATCTATCTATCTATCTATCTATCTATCTATCTATCTACCTATCATCTATCTATCTATCTATCTATCTATCATCTCCCTATCTATCTATCATCTATCTATCTATCTATCTATCTATCTATCTATCTATCTCTCTATACATCTATCTATCTATATATCTATATATATATAAGCCATTGTGTATATTTGTATATATATTTTTTTTCTTTTACGGATCTTGAACAAAAATAATTTTTATGATGGGAATGAAGTTGCAACTGGTTACCTGCACTTGTTTTTCCTCTCTATATTTTGTCATTAATTTATATATATAATATATAATATATATATATATATATATATATATATATATTATATATATATATATATATATATATATATATATATGAGTGTGCTCTGAAAATGTTCTTAATGGGTTTTAAATAATGATGAAAATATGTTTTATTTTGTGCAGCATCAAAATGTCAGTGTGCCCCTTAGCTTTTTGTGCATAACAAAAATTAGGCCCCCTCTTTGATATGTTTTGCAGCAACAAACACTTCTGTTGTGCTAGTCCGCATGTAGATGCGAGCATTGGCCATGATCTGGGAACAACTCTGTGAAATATGGCATGCCTAATAGGTCAAACTACGCAGTGGCCAGCAACAATGATCTTCTGGTGTTAGGGAAATCAAAACTTCCCTATAACCCAGGCTTGTCTGAAAAGATGACTATCCTAGTTTGTCTGTCCAAAAAGGTAGATGTACATGTTGTACTCTGCCCCCTTCTTCCTCTCTTAAACATGAACAAGCTACTGCTCGTGCACTGCCCCATTTATGCTGATCAAAACTTAGGGTAAAAAATGTCTGATTGACAAGCTGATTACTATGCAAATGAGCTGAGTTATATAGCACTGGAAATTTGGAGTTGATCTTTTGTAAAACATTTCGATTATATTTTACATCATGTACGATTTAGTAACTAACTGACTGACTGACGGCCTAACTGACTGATTGACTGACAGACAGACTGACGGTAAAGTTGAAAAAAGTGCATCCCCCTGAAAATAAATCCTCTACTGCATCAACCAGTTCTAAGATCACTAATCCTGATCACTGAACTCCTTTCACTAATCTCAAAGATTAAAATCTAAACCAACAGCAAATAAAAAATAACTATGGCTTTTTAGGGTCCTGTCTACATTCCCTGCGTACAGAAATTCCACTAAATGTTGTCACCAAGTTCTGTATTCAACCTGACACAGGGAGATGCCATCTTAGCATGCATCAAGTTGCATTTTCCATTGTGCTTTTCTCATGCCAAGAGATCTATAGCCAAATGCCTGCTAAGCTGTCCAGGGACAAAAGCGATGAGTCAGGGAGGCAGGGGACATGCAGTTTCAAGTGCTAATGATCTGTTCAGGACCAGTTCTCTTTACCCTTATCAATATAGCTGGCTGCTGACTTCAATTATTTCTTTCCTGAGAAGAGGGATTACGCTAATCGACTTTAAGAAGGACATTGTGCTATCCTACTTTTCTTTTATTTTCTGTTTCCAATGGGACTTCGGAGATGAAGATTTTCTGAAGATTTGTGTACGTTGCGCTCGCGATCTGCTGACCCGGGTTCGAATCTTTTTCAATTGGAACTTCTCCCCTGGAGTTAACGTCAGCGGCCCACTCCACTTCCCCCTAAAGTTCTTGGGAAGAGGCTATTAAACGCGTCCCGTGTGCGAACGTACGCAGAATATCTTGCACACACTTTAAAACCTGTTCCGCTTTTCGAAAGAGTATACCCTAGTGTGCTGGTGGGAACGGATGACAAAATTTACAAAAGGCGTACACACGGGGACCGCGCTTATTCCATTATCCTCGAAATAAAAGAATAAAACTAAACAGATAAATAAAAAAAGATTTTTTTATAGACTAGAAGCAAATGATCGGGTTCAAAATCACACAGATCAAGTCAATGGCCTCTCTTTGTCTGTCTCGGTATTTTTTCTACCGGCTAACCTTTTCTATCCCAAAAATTGGGACCGTGTATTGTCAAAGATACGTACTGGATTTATGTCATACCGTCAGGCAATGTGTAAGTCACCTCTGAAGATGGTAGCATAATTATCCAGAAAGCACTCATAATATGAGGAACTCTAGAATAACTTTTCTTTTATAGTATTTGTGATCTGTTCTACAAAAGTCTCAGAAAGTCACTTTGCGTGTGCATCTTGGCCATTTTGAACTTCATAGTTACAGAATCGTCAAAAGCACATTGATGTAAGGTATCACAATCGTCATTTCTAGTTCAGGTAAGTCACAGTTATGTTACAGCCGTGGTAGTTAGGACATTATGATAGTTTCCATTGGTTTTGTCTGTTGCACCAGATTGAAATAGTACACTCCGCCCACTCTTCCCTTGAATCAAGGGTTATTTCTGCATAACTGTTAATTGAAACCAGGGCCAGAAAATCTGTGTAGTACCTCTCAGCGGAGTCATTGCTTTCTCTTCCCTACCTGTATGTGTTTTTTTCCCCTCCTTATCCTATATCTTAATCATCCAGCAAATGTAAATATGATATCTACAATAAAACTGAAGCCCCAATTTTTGAGATGAAGACCTTTGTCCTGGGGTTTTATGACTTTTACGATTAAAACAGATAGTATTCTTCTCTCTTTTTTCCCATTTAGTTCATCGGCTAGACCTCAGTGGTTCACCAATGGTGAGATTTTGCGCATGTGACCGTTTTTGCCCACCCACGAATGTAGCCGCATTCTGGCTTCGGAGAGCACAGGATTCAAATGTACTTATGCTGCCGTCTATGTGAAGGCGTCAATGAATACTGGACGCTTTATGATGTCCCGGGGGTACAGTTTTATCCCGTATAAGTGTAGGCAATAAATGTTAGCTGCAGGCTTGAGGTAAACTGGATACTCCCACCTGTTCGGCGGTCTCTTTCTGTGTGTCTGTCTCTGACTCTATCTCTCTGTCTCTGTCTCTGTCTCTCTCTCTCTCTCTCTCTCTCTCTCTCTCTCTCTCTCTCTCTCTCTTTCTCTCTCCATTATCCTCGATATAAAAGAATAAAAGAAAAAAATCTCTCTCTATCTCTGCCTCTGCGTTCGTCTGTTCGTTCGTCCGTCTCTCCCTAACTTAGCTGCATCTCTCTCTCTCTATCTCTGTCTCTCCGATCGTCTGTTCGTTCGAACGTCTCTCACTAACTTAGCTGCCCCCCCCCCCCCTCTCTCTCTCTCTTTCTCTCTATGAACCTTCCCTCCTCTCTTTCTGTGTTGTCCCTGTCTCTGTCATTCTTCGTCCCTCTCTGTTTATCCCTGACTTTCTCCCTCTCTTCTGTCTTCCTTCCCTATCTCTTTTCAAAGTACGCAGTCATGTGTCCGTGGGTGTGAAAGTATAAATGAATATTCAATGCCTTATAAAATTCCTGAACATACTTGCACTGTGGGTAAGTGTCCACAGTAAAAGTTAGCTTAGGACCTTTAACAGCAAACTTGATATTTTTTATTTGACGCCCACTCCTGTGTGTAGCAGAGAGTGTGCCAACCTTCTTTTTCTCATTACTATTATCATCATCATCATCATCATCATCATCATCATCATCATCATCCTTGCGACAGCACCGGCTTGATGATGATGATGATGTTGATGATGACGACGACGACGACGTTGACAACAACAATGATAATAATTTAAAAAAAAAAAATAATAAAAAAAATAATGATGATGACGATGATGATAATAATTATTATTATTACTATAATAATAGTAATAATGATAACGATAATAATAATAATAATGATAATAATAATTATAATGAGGAGGACGACGACGACGACGAGGAGGAGGAGTAGGGGGATAAAAAACAATAATGATAAAAATAAAAGTAGTTATGATGATGATAAAAATAATAATGGCAATAATAACAATAAAAACAACGATGATAAGAATAATGGTGAAAATTTTGATAGTAATAGTGCGTGATTTGGGCTTCTTGTTCAACCTAACCTAAAACAACACACACACACACACACACACACACGCTCGCGCGCGGATGCAAACATTTAATGTAAAACATTCTGTTAAATCTACACCAGCCAGAAGTATGGTTGTAGTACTGGCCATGCAGCAATAGAAAGGATGACAGTATTAATTGACTTTTTCCATCCCTTGCAAGAGCTCAAAGATTCACTCATGGTGAGTGTTTTGAGTATGAGACTCCCCACTCCCACCCCCTGGGATGCTGCAGAGGGGAGTGGGGAGGGGGTGCTGCCAGTTTAAACGGCATCCCCACCTTCTGGAAACACTGTGCCAAGAATTTCCTCTTTTCTGTCCCTCTACTTGTTTCTGCGTTGTTCCTTTCTTCCCGTAACCTGTTTCTGTCTATTTTCTGCCCTCTTGGTCCAGTCTCCTGCCTCTTTTTTTCCAGAAAGAGTTAGAATATAGCAATTCTCTCCCACAGCAATGTCCTGGGCCTGACCTGTCAGGTGCTTGTTTAACAGCAGTGCAATGCATTGTTGCTCATATGACAGACAATAGTTCCTGTCTAAGAGTTCAACGAAGAAGAAAAGTATATCACCGTTTTATAACACCATTAAGGCAGGTGCATTCCGTCTTCAGCAATGTATAAGCAGATAATTCTAATGACCTAACTTTGACCAAAAGAACTGCACATACAAACAGTGAGGTGCCAGGTCAGGGAATGAGCCTTCTTGACACATTGCCTGTCATGGGATCTTCCTTGTGAGTCACTCTGCCCTGCGGGTCTGCTGGTCTTGGCATGCCGAGCAAACAGTCACTTACTCCCTCCCCTTGGTTGCGATTAGTGGTCCCTGAGTCGCTGGCAAAGGGAAATAATTTCTCATTTATAACAAGGAATGGGTGGAGCGAGCTGTGTGAATCTGCAAAGGAAAACTGACAAATTGGGAAAGCGGTATGCGCAAACAAGCATAGGCCGGTAACATGAGTTGAATGGCCCTGGCACAAGAGACTGACTGTTGCTTCCACCTTGGCCAATTTGGAGTATGATGCGTTGTCGTATTTCACACGGTTATTACCAGTGCGTGTGCAATGGCTGACACCCACACGTGGCCCAGCATCACGGGACTGTTTGTGACTCAGACAACAGGGATGATTGGGATAACGTATAGGGTCATTACTGAGGGCTACAGGAGGGGAACATGTCTCTGCCTTGTTCTGTTATATGTAATGCTCTGAGCATGCTGATGTCATCTGAAAATCATCTTTCAACTGAAGGATACATACCTAGTTTTACTGATACTTTGGGTTTTTTATATTGTAAACGTAAAGTACTCAAACGAGTCTGCAGTTTTAGAAGACCTAAGAAATATGTATAGTGTTTCTGGACCACAGATAGTGCGCAGAGTTATGAAAGATATGCTGGGTTAAGGATTTAAGATATGAAATAAGCAAAGTAGCTGTTTAATGATTTCCAGTAATCTAAAATCATTATAGCTCTTGGTTAGGCATACCCAATTTGCAAAATTCAGACTTATCCTTGGAAAAACCGCCTTCATGTCTGATACTGTTGATTTTTTATTTACCATGATAGGGAGCATAGAGTACAGCCCTGTTATGTAGTTTCAAAGCATATAACATCCATATTAGCATCAAAACACCATTCACATCACTATCTATCCCCATGCAATAAGATGAGTTTGCCTTTTATGTGGTGGCTCTGGTTGCTCTGGTTTCATGCTGACATCAGTTTCAGTTTCCCATACGCTTCTGTGCCTGTGGTGAGTTAGTGTCGAAGTCTTCAGGGTTGGAGGTTCACAGGAGAAGGTTACTGGGAAGGGGGGGGGGGGGACGTTGTGGTGGCCCCCATTACAGAGTAGGCATCTCATTCAGTCTGACTCCCTGACTTAGATATTATTGTCGTCAGTAGGGGGCTTAGTAGGGGGTGTCCTGCATAATTATGTCAGCTCAGAACAGGGACAACTGAAAACCACGAAAGTGACCCAGCATCAGTGCATGTCCCCTCTGACTGATGGCTCCATGGGAGCCAGACATTAACGGGAAGCCTTTGAACTTCAAACCCTTAGGAAGCGACATGACAAATGCAGGTATAGCTGGGGTGGAAAGATCGAAACGAGCACCATGGAAACAACAAGACTGAAACGCTATAAAAGATGAGGCAGGATAAAGCCACAAATCCCCCACCATGTGTGAACTTCACAGCTTTAGAAGAGGAAAGAAAAAAATATCCTCCTACTGAGCCCATAATCACAATGTTCCTCAGTTTGGGCTAGGAGTCCTATAGAGCCAAAAACTATCTATGAATATTCTTCTATAGTGAGGATCAAACCTACAACCTGCGTTACCCACTCTGCTAGTGCAGCTTGTCGCACGACAGTTGGTTTTTAAAATTTTTTTATCCAGCACCATTGTAAAGTGAGAAGGCCACCACACAATCCATTATTTAATATTTACAACCCCACCCCCACCCCACCCCACCCAACCCACCCGTCAAGGACTTCAGTAAATCCTCACCCACCTTACTCTACCCTAAAAGTGCACTCTATTTCCTTCTCCCCGGGCAAAGCCAGTCAACGCAGTCAGCGATCACAGCCCTACGAGGCTCCAGAAGTCCTTGAACGATAAATGCCACAACAACCCCGAATGATCCATGTACGTCCTTTTTATTGCTATTTACAGCTTCAGCACGGGAAATCGACTCCAGCTTGGGACAAAGCCACCCCTGGCAGGACAGAGTGTGAAAAAAAAGTTCACTCCTCTTTGTACCCTCTCCCCAGCTGACAACGTAAATCGCCGGTGAGCGACCGGAAGACGGCAGATCAGATCACTGCTCGGAATGGGAACCTTGGAAAGGGGTGGGGGGTGGGAGTGTGGGGGGGGGGGGGGAGGGGGCAATATCTAATGGAAGACACCGTTATTGCCTGTAATGGGGTTTTTTTGGCCATTGTCAATGTCATTATTATTGGTCAAAAGGGTGGTGTTAGTTCGTCCTTCCTTCCTTCATGAATAGTTTGAAATGTTAAAAAGTCAGTATTTGGAGAGAGAGAGAGAGAAGAGAGAGAGAGAGAGAGAGAGAGAGGAGAGAGAGAGAGAGAGAGAGAGAGAGAGAGAAGAAGAAGAAGAAGAAAAGAAGAAGAAGAAGAAAAGAAGAAGAAGAAATACGTCTGTCAGTGTTGTAATAGCCCTTCATGGGATTATTAAAGTGTTTTTGACTTGACTTACGTCAGCTAATATTCTCATGGGAAAGAGAATAACTAAGTACTACAAAGAAAGGGAAGAAATACGCCTGTCAGTATTGAAATTTCCCTCCATTGGATGATCAAAGTATTTTGACTTAACTTGACTTGACTTGAAGAAGAAGAAGGACAAGAACACGAAAAACAAGACGAGAAACCAAGAGGAAGAAAAACAGGAAGAAGAAGAATCTGCACTGACATGCATGTACCGATTCAAACACCACACACACACACACACACACACTTACACACGCGCGCGCGCGCGCGCACTGAGATTTATTTCATCTTCTGAATGATTCACAAATAGTTTTCTCAGATCAGGCGACTAACGTCCAATCCCTTTCACCATAAAACATTTCCGACAGAAGGAAAGACATTGTCAATCAGGTAACAATTACCTGACTAAACCAAAGGTATCATCAAAGACTATTATCAACAATCAACAAGTCTCAGAGCCAGAATCTACGGCTCTGGTTTCGATGTCTTTGGTAGATGCGGGAACCATGGTTTATGTCTCAATACTACTGCACTGGCAACGGGCACAGAAGATAAAAGACCTTGTGGATTTAGCGTGAAGACAGAGAGAAATGGACGGACTGTAGAAATGCTAGCGTAACGTGCTTGTGTGAAAGAAATATCCAAAATGAACAAGTTTTACTTACCTCAGCTAGTAGTCTCATGGAAAGGAGAATGATTACTACAAAGAAGGCTAAAGAACTGTTGAGAGGGGCAGAGAGAGACAGGGTCAGGGACAGAGAGAGAGAATTATTCATATTATCTCTCTGGTTGTAATCTTACAATTTATAGGAAAGGACTGAAAAGTAAGTATCTAAAACAAAAAAAATTAAACAAAAAATGTGCCCACATCTCTTTATCTAAGACATGCGAATTCCGTGAAAAAGTATGCATCAATGACAATGAACTTGTCACAATTTTTTTCAGACAACAAACTTATTTGTCTTTATTGCCAAGATATACCATCTACCATCGCCACACTGCATTATTTTATTCACAGAAGAAGAGAGAGGTACATTTTCAAACCTGCCTGCATGTCATAATATACACTTTATTGTCGTTTACCAGTCTTTTGTCATCTTCTTTCCTTTAAAACCAATGGGCATAAGTGTGTTGGGTAATCTTCGTGGGAGAATACTTGATGGTACCAAGGTTTGGATAATCAGTGAAGATACCATAGATTCTGTGAAACTAGGGAAACTTTGCTATGGGTGTTCTCTTACAAACAATGTGTCCACTTTCTAAGCAGCTGCAATGGCTGAAATTTTGGATTTCTTTTTGAGGGAAGCACCTTGATTCAACACAAAGATGTGTTGAAGGCTTTCCATCTTCTAGATACAGCAAAAATATTGTGTTTATTTTCATCAGAATGGTATATTTCTAACTTTGATGTCAGATTTTGATTTGTATGTCATTTCCGTTTGTTTGGTATTTTCCATTATAGCATTGTGTACTCTTAGCGTCTCTAAAAATACTTCACAAGATTTTTTCTTAGTTTATTGCTCCATTCAATCCTAACTCCTAAACATCATATGACTTATACTTGTCATTAAGTTTTTAGTAAGCCAGTTGTTTTCTTCTGGGGGTTTTCTTCATATGCAAAACGGATTTACCCTTATTCTGGATCTGGATTTGTAAGGCATTCTAAAAACTGCGATAAAAAAGGATTATCAATTCCATAGGCTGCATCCTCTTCCCTTTGTGTAGGCATTTGACATGCAATGATAATCTATGAGTTTAAGAGAATATACATACAACTGTGTACTAGCACTTGTAATGATAAATCCACACATAAATACTTTTTTTTTAGAACGTCTGGATAAGGAGTACTTAAACTGGCAGGTCAGAGCCTATTTTTGATAAATCAATTTATGTCAATAGAAATTTAAAAGAAAAAAGGCACCATGATAGTGTTCACGTACCACAGCTTCTGGCAGACAAGAAAGAGTCATGTCTGAGTTCTCTTGACAGGATTAGGAAGTCCATTAGTTCTCTCTGTCTTTAGCTCTATGTCTTCCAATTTCCCCTACAGCCTATTCCCAGACATAGGATCCATTTCGACAAATGGTGCTGTTGGCAGAGAAGAGAAACCAGCTATCATCAGTCAGATCAGAATTGCTTTATCAGACAAAAGCTACCATCAGTGACAATTCTCCACCAATCAACAAGTCCCCGCGGTTCACAGCACTCACGAAGAAAGTCTCCGGGGACTTTAGCCAATTAAGGTTTAGTGAGGCTGCAAGGTACTATAATCTGAAACCAAACTCTCTGTGAACTCATGACATAGGCAGTTAGCTAATGGTGGTTGTGATGATACTTAATAATGATTGCTATGGTGACTTTACTGTCACAAAATCGTACAGTTATTTCCTCATGAACACTGTAGGGCCTGGGCAAAGAAATAACCTCCTAACAGATTGCCTGCAAAGTGACATTACTTCTGAGCAACTCTGTTGTACAGGACTGCTCTTGGCTTGACACAAAAACCCGTTTCCCATACGTCTTTCACTTTTGCTCAGTCACCTAAAGTAACCAACGGCTGAAACTAACTTTCTGTTTTATCAGATAACTGCGCGATTCTTTCCATGTAAATCTAAACAAAACAGTCGACATACAAATAATCCACTTCAAACAGGCTAAAGCTGCAACATTACGTCAGATACCTTAACACAACCATTCGAAACTGTTTCTTTCCTTTTGTGGTGTTGATTTTCTGTACTAAGCTCACCATTTTCCATGATTCCTGCCCCCTCTTTAATGTGTATCAAGAGTTTACCCTCTACATATAGTTCAGCGTCATAGAAATTGTGGTACTTAGACTTAAGTAGAAAGAAATCATTCAATTTTTCAACCAGCCAAACGACCATGATAATTTAGGTTGGTCTAAACACAAATTCAAAGAACTTGCTGGTGAGTTTTGGAAATTCTTGACAGAACTGGGAAGTCAAACGATTGCACACCATTATTTATCTTCTCTGTTGGAGTCCTAATAAAGATAAACCCCAAAGTAAATGATACAGGTACGAACACTGAGCTATATTAAAAGTGTGTACTGAGAGTCTTAAGTGTCCAACCTACAAACAGTTCCTTACACCTCACACACACACACACACACACACACACACACACACACACACACACACACACCAGTCCAAATGAGAATATAGACCGAGGCCCTGTGTGTGAACGCACGCAGAACATCTTTGGCACACGTTAAAACCTGTTCTGCTTTTTGAATGTGTGTATCAGTGGGAACGGATGACAAAATGGATTGTTAAAAAATACAAAACTGCAAACACACAGGGACTAGATGTAAAAAAAAAAAGCAAATGAGTGTTTATTCCATTATCCTCGAAATAAAAGAATAAGGATAAGAATGAAAATAAGAACACACACACAACACACTAACACACACACACGCATGCACACACACGCACGCACACAGACACACAGACACACACACAGACAGACAGAGACACACACAGAGGCACACACACACATACACACACACACATACACACATACACACAAACACACATACACACAAACACACACACACACACACACACACACACACACGCACACACACAGACACACACACACAGACACACACACACTCCAACACACGTAGATTGACAGACTGATAAAGAGAAAAATGCTCCTATTCAGGCAAAAAGTCTGTCTTAAGGTTAGGCGGTGGAGACACGCTAGCCACACCTGTCAAGGCAGAGGCAGAGTGGCATAGATCTGAAGGAGGGATGGCACTGCTGAATGCCTCGTTAACACACCTCCCTCATCTGTCTCGTAAGCAACTGTCTGCAGGTCGGACAATTTAAGACTCCCGCTGTCTGCTCGGGGTTTTAAAAGAAAACAAAATAAAGCAGGACAAAACGAAAAGTAAAAAAAAAAGTAAAGGATGACTAGGATAGAACAGCCATAAAGAAGAAGAAGAATGTGAAGAGGAAGAATGCGCAGAAGAAGAAGAAGAATGCGAAGAAGAATGCAAAAGAAGAAGAAGAAGAAGAAATTGCGAAGAAGAGGAGGAAGCAAAATGCAAAAAGAAGAATGTGAAGAAGAAGAAGAATTGAGAAGAAGAATTGTGAAGTAAAACTGCGAAGAAGAAGAATTGCGAAGAAGAATTGCGAAGAAGAAGAAGTCTTTCAAACCATTCGTGATCGCCTAGTCATACATGTAGAGAGGTAGACCTGCAGGTCACAATACTAGTGTGAGGGGGGGAAGGGGGGGTGGGGGGCGTGGTGCGCGCACATGCATGTTTGTGTCCCTACAATTGGCTAATACATCTGCGTTTGATCATGTGTAGCCCATTGCACATAAAAGTACAAGTTATAATGTAGAGCATGTCTGACAATACCTCCCAACACCAGCGTTCACATATAGAATACTTTGAAATTCCATTATATCTCTCCATAACTGTGCATGTATCGATAGATCTCTGTATGTGAAAACAGATGTGTCTCCCATATCAGTTCAGTCTTTAGCGGATAAGTTCTGAAAGCAAACGGATGCACTTAGTAATAATAATAATAATAATGTATGGAATTTATATAGCGCTGAATCTTGTAAAGCAACAAATCAAAGCGCTCAGTTGATTTTACAGTCATTTCTATACAAAGCACGATCAGAACAGTGAGGTCGTGGCTTTTTGCAATAGGCTCCATGGATTGCATGATCAGAACAGTGAGTTCGTGGATTTTTGCAATAGGCTCCATGGATTGCACGATCAGAACAGTGAGGTCGTGGCTCTCCAGAATAGGCTCCATGGATTGCACGATCAGAACAGTGAGGTCGTGGCTCTCCAGAATAGGCTCCATGGATTGCACGATCAGAACAGTGAGGTCGTGGCTCTCCAGAATAGGCTCCATGGATTGCACGATCAAAACAGTGAGGATATGGCTTTTTGCAATAGGCTCCATGGATTACACGATCAGAAGAGTGAGGACGTAGCTTTTTGCAATAGGCTCCATAGATTGCACGATCAGAACAGTGAGGAGGTTGCTCTTTACAATAGGCTCCATGGATTGCACGATCAGAACAGTGAGTTCGTGGCTTTTTGCAATAGGCTCCATGGATTGTGAATTTCATTGTGCAGATGACGTGTCATGCACTTATATTGATGAGATATAGGCGAACGTAGAATATGATCAAGATCTCTTTTATTTCACCTGAAGATGTCAGGAAATGCATTTTATTTTGTACTCTGTCTCAGTTACAGTTCTAGATTCCCCCACCACGCTATGTCTCCAGTATGTGGGATCCATTTGACCAAAGAGTGTAACTGTGCCTTTTTTCTATTTTCCCTTTGATTTTCCCCCTCCATTCATTCTTTTCTTTCTGTCTTCCTTGTTTCTTTCTCCCTTCCGTAACTTTTATCTTTTTTTTTCTTGATTACCAGTTGTAATGACAGAGTGATCAGAACATTAATAATTTTATTATGATATATCTACATTCCTTGTCAAGTAGTTTTAAACCGAACACGCAGAAAGCACACAGAACATCTTGAGCACACGCTAAAACCCGTTCCACTTTTCGGAAGAGTCGACCATTGTGTGCAGGTGAGAACGGATGACAAAATTTACAAAACTGCATACACACGGGGACTAGGTAAAAATAAAGCACATGAGGGCTTATTCCATTATCTTCGAAATAAAAGAATAAATAAATAAATAAATAAATAAAGTATCTGCACTTCCAAAGCATCATGACATCGTTGTCAATATCATTGATCATCATGCAATAAGATATATCTATAGAAATACCTATGATACACACACACACACACTCACACATGCATGCACACACACACACACACACACACACACACACACACACACACACACACACACACACACCAATATGTTCTCGAGATTATAGGTTCTCATATAGCTTGTACCAACAACAGAAATGCACTCTATTAGTGGCAACAACAACAACAATATAATAACCATAGTGATGATGATGATGATGATGATGAATAGTAATATAAGTAATAATAAAAATGAAGAAGAAGATGACGATGATATTAATAATAATAACAATAATGATGATGATGATGATGATAATAATAGTAACAATAATGAGAAGGAGGAGGAGGAAGAAGAGGAGGAAGAGAAGGAGGACATTAACTGCAATCATTATCATCATCATCATCATCATCATCATCATCATCATCATCATCATCATCATCATCATCATCATCATCATCATCATCATCTTTCATCATCATCATCACCATCCTCCTCCTCCTCCTCCTCCTCCTCCTCCTCCTCATCATCATCATCATCATCATCATCGCCAATAATAATAAAAGGATAATGTGAAATATGATAATGATTCAAATTGTATATTTATACTTTGGTAACAAATGCAATGTAAACCCTAAATATTCATTTGAAACGGAATGTGTGGATTCGAGCTGTTGTCTCAGATCGTCGCTGGAAACAGTCCTCTCTCTCTCTCTAAGTAGTTTCTTTTCCTGTCTTCGTAAAAAAAAATTCTCTTTCCCATGGGAAGGACTATAACGGTGACATTTGTACAATCTGTACATTTCTCTTCTGTCGTCAGGCTTAATCCACAAAGTCTTTCACTCTCCGCTTCCGCTGCCTGTGCAATATTGAGACATAAACCATGGTTCCTGCAACCCCCCAGAGGCTTCCTAGACCAGTGCCGTAGAGCCATGAGACTTGCTGATGGATGGTGATAGCCACTGATGGCACCTTTAGTTTGGTCAGGCAATTACTAACCTGTCTGACGATGTCTTTCCTCATCACTGGAATGTTTTATGGGGAAAATGCATTCAACGTTAGTAGGCCTGGTTACAGGGGAACGTGTTAGGGAGATCAATCAGAAAGAAGGCAGAATTGATCTCTAAAAATGAGAGAATGTTCGTGACATTGACTGAGTGAATATATCGTGTTAATGATAAAGTGAAAATATTTGTGTAGAATCTTTTACCTCTTCCTTTTTTTTCTTCATGTTTTTTTTGTTGCCTTTATTCTTTTTCTTTGTCCTGTTCTTGTTCTTTTTCTTCTTTTCCCTCATCACAATCATCATCACCACTTCTCTCTCTCTCTCTCTCTCTCTCTCTCTCTCATCTCTCTCTCTCTCCTCTCTCTCCTCTCTCTCTCTCTCTCTCTCTCTCTCTCCCCTGGACTTTTCAGCGTTTTACAATATTCATAAAGGAACGGAAAACCCCCACAAAAACAATGATTTTTGTCAGTGACAATAGTAATGACAATTGCAAAGGTAATCACCACACCCAAATGTAGCAATGTCTTCCATTAAAAGTAACAACTGTTGTCCTTCCCCCCCCCCCCCCCCCCCCCCCCCCCTTTCCACGGCTTCTATCCAGAAAAGGTGATTTGATCTGCCACCTTCTGGTTGTTCACTGGCGATTTATATGTTGTCAGCTGGAAAGAAGATGCAGAAAGGTAGTAACTTACCCCCCCATCCCGCCCCCACCCCTCACACTATATTCTGCTAAGAGCAGCTTTGTCCCAAGCTGGAGTCGATTTTCTCTAGGCCAGCTGTAAATAGCAATAAAACGGACGTATGCTTGTCATTTGGGGTTGTTGTGGCATTCATCGTTCAAGGACATTTGAGGGCTTGAGACTGCGGCTTGTGGGAAGTTTTCATCCCTTTTGCTAGGATGCGGTAGTAAAAGGATCGTTCAGGCAGGGATGAGACGGAGGGGGTTGGGGGAGGGGGTATACAGATGTTGTTGAGGGTGTGTGTGGATGTATCATATCGCTATGACGTGAACAAGAAAACAGTAGTCATATAAGTAACCACACTGTAAGAGTTTTTATAGCACACTATTGCTGTTAGCTGGGAGGTGGGGCTGAATCCCTATCTATCTATCTATCTATCTATCTATCTATCTATCTATCTATCATTTGTATGTCTGTCTGTCTATCTCTCTCTCTCCTCTATATATATATATATATATATGTCTCTCTCTAAACCATTCTGTTGTCTGTCTGTCTCTCTGTCAACCTGTCTGTATGTCTGTCCATCTGTTTGTCTCTCTGTGAATCTGTTTGTTTGTCTCTCTGTCTTTCTCCCTGTCTCTGTCTCTGTCTCTGTCTCTCTCTCTCTCTCTCTCTCTCTCTTTCTATATCTATCATCAGACTAGATAACCTTTCTAATTTTTGTGTAAAGCCAAGAACAAAGTCTCTCTACCCACAAAATATGAACACCTAGATTAAGTTTTATACCCCTTTGTTGCACAGTCATTTCAGGTGACCTCAGCATAAACATAACGTATCAGATGACAGGCAGCAGAGTCAAACATCCTCCTCTGAGCCCTCAAAAACAATATCCTAGTCATTCCTTTCCCTGAATCACAAACAGACATTCCTGCTATTCTCCGCTGCATGTGGATGTCAGCCATTGTACACACAAGGGTAATATTGGCGTAAAATACCACAACTTAAAATGAACAAAATTGGCCAATAGTGAAGCAACAACCAGACTCTTATGCCCGGGCAATAATTTAACTCAGGTTACCAGCGTATGCTTGTTAGCGCATACGGATTTCCTAATTTGTCAGTCTTTCATGGCAAATTCATACAGCTTGCTCCGCCCACTTCTCACTATGAATGAGAAATTATTGCCACTAATCGCAACCAAGGGGAGGGAGTAAGTGACTGTTGGCTTGACATGCCGAGACCAGCAGACCCGCAGAACAGAGTGACTCACAAGGAAGATCCCATGACAGGCAATGTGTCAAGAAGGCTAATTCCCTGACCTGGCACCTCACTGTTTTCTATGGAGGGTTCTTTTGTTGACACTTCCTGCATACATACCTCTGTCATGTCTGTCTGTCTTTCTGTCTGTCTGTCTGTCTGTCTCTCTCTCTCTCTCTCTCTCTCTCTTCTTCTCCTCTCTCTCTCTCTCTCTCCCTCTCTCTCTCCTTGTCTCTCACAGTCTCAATGTCTCTGTCTTTATGTTACTATTTGTTGCTGTCCCTTGCCCACCTTTGTCTGTCACCTCACTGTCTGTCCATCCATCTGTCTGTCTTTCTCTCTGTCTTGGTCTCTGTCTGTCTGTCTGTCTGTCTTTTACTCTCACTCTCAGGCATCCAATTTTGTTTCTGAAAACAGCCATGACCTCATGTAAACTCCACATGTTTTGTCAGTTTTTTCCCTTAATCATCACCTTCTTTTTCTTCTTCTTCTTCTCTTCTTCTTCTTCTTCTTCTTCTTCTTCTTCTTTCTTCTTATTCTTTGCAATTCTTCTCCTCCTCCTCCTCTTCCTAATTCTTCTTCTTCTTCTCTGTTCCTGTTCATGCTCTCCTTCTCTTTTGTGTTAAGCTGGAGGCAGACTCTGAGAGATTTAAACTATCCAACCTACAGACGACCCATGAGGTGAGGGATGAGGGAGGTGTGTTAATAAGGTATTCAGCAGTGCCATCCCTCCTTCAGATCTATGCCACTCTCCCTCTGCCTTGACAGATGTGGCTAGCTTGTTACCACTGCCTAACCTTAAAATAGAGGTTGGTTTGGGATGTTTGGTTTTTAAATTATTTTTTAGATGTTTTCTTTGTGTTGATCTGCCAGTGTGTGTGTGTAGGTGGGTGGGTAGGTGGGTGTCTGTGTCTGTGTGTGTCTGTGTGTGTGTTTATGGACACAAGGACATACACATGAGCATGCATCTGTGGGTGGGTGTGCCTGTGTAATATGTGGCTCTTGTTCTTCTGTCTGAGCACTTACAACTTTTAGTTGAGTGGGGTGGGAGGGGGAGGGGGGGGGGGTTGGGGGAGGGGCAGATGTGCATGGGGATAGTCTCGCCCAAAGACAAGCTGAAAAGAAAGAGTTCTGTGGTTTGTTGGTTGGTTGTTTAGTGGTTCATTGCTTGGATGGTTTATGTTTCTTAATTCAGATAACCTCACTTACACACTATACTGCTACGAAGCTTGTCTTAGTGTGGATGTCAACCTCTGGACAATCAATGTCCTGCTCAGAATAATAATCACAAAATAACAAAAAAACACGAATGAAGTCATGTAAAAGCAAAGCAGTAAGTTTTTCTGTTTAATTTCAGTAAGCGTAATCACGAAGCAATGCGTGTATGTTTGAAGGTTGGAAGCTTGAAGGCCCTCTGACTGCAGCTCAGTCTTAGAAGCCATTCTTCATGCACTTCAGTGATGAAATCACCAGTTTCTTCTCGATTTTGCAGCTCAGGATCACTAATCCAAAGCAACAGGGATACACCAACTGGTTTCTGTCCAGCCAACACCAGTCCTACCTAGCAGGGTGCCTCTAAAGTAATAGTACCTGGCAGACTATTTGTCAAGAGGTAGTTAGCTCTCTGACCAGACCTTTTTAGTATTCATAAGGAAATACCCACATGATACTGTGACGATAAACAGATCATGGGAGTCATCCGCTATCACCTTTACCACCACTACCACCCTTACAGTCTGACTGTCTACACATTGATTTTTTTTATGGAGGCTTTGTTCTTAGATTCCTCCACTCTGCAGTCTACAGGAAACCCCCACAAGGTCTCTTTTCCACAGAGACTTTCTGGACGAGTGCAAAGAACCACGGGGACTTGTTGATTGGTGGAGAATTGTCACTGATGGTAGCTTTGGTCCAACAGGGCCATTTTTATCCGACTGACGATAGTCAGTCTCCCTCTGCCACGAGCGCTATCTGCTGAAATGGATCTTACGTCTGGGGGAATGGGATGGAGGGGAAATTGGAAGGGGGAAGCCAAAAGACAGAGGGGACAAATGGACTTCCTGATCCTGTCAGAAGACCTCAGTCAGGACTCTAGTCTCATCTGCCAAAAGACGACGGTAACTAATCACTGTCATTGTCTCCTCTCCTTCAACACTCTACTGACATAGTTTGGGGTTTTATAGGTTGTTTTTTCCCTCCAAAACGTAGATTCTGATCTGCTAGCCTAATAGACATGAGCCACTACAAAATTTGTATACAAGGGCACAGCAATATCTGTTCATAGAAACTTTACAGCTTTAATATAACCGTCAACTGGCAATTCATTGGGAAGGCAAATTGATCCCTTTATTTGGAATATTGTTTCAAAAGAGCCTTACATATCAAGTGTAAATATCATGATCATCATCATCGCCATCGCCATTATCATCATCGTTGTCATCATCGTCGTCGTCATCAACATCATCATCATCATCATCATTATTATTATTATTATTATTATTATTATTATTATCATCGTTGTCATCGTCGTCGTCGTCGTCATCATCATCATCATCATCATCATCATCATCATCATCATCATCATCATCATCATCATCATCATCATTCTTGTTATTATTCTGATCATTGTTACATACTGTGATAGTTCATCTCGTGAATACTTAACTGTTTATTGAACAATTACACTGACTACAACACTAAAGCCAAACAGTCCGTTTGTGGTAGATTACTTACAGATATAAGCCATTTTGCACACACTTTCTTGATGAAGATGCAGTACAGTCGCTATGTTCAGATTACCCTGTCAGTTTCTAACGTATGTAGAAACTGGACTTTTTATTAGACAAGATACACTTATTCTGACAGGAATCGTGTATAAGGTCAACACATATCTATCCCCGAAACCGGAATGCTGCTACCTAAAGGGCGGAAGGGGGAAACTGTCGCAAACGCACAAATCTCAACATTGGTGAACCTCAGAGCTCTAGCTGAGGAACGAAAAAATAATCCATAGCTCTTCAAGGAAAGGTGGTTAACTAAATGTACATCAATGATGACTGTTTTGTTGGGGCTTCAATTGTACAAATGCATATGCTTTGGCATCAGCAGAATACTTTGATCTGTCCATATGTACACACGTCCAGAATGCTACATAAGTAAGTGTGTGAAATATTGAATCAATCTTTTTGATACCAAAACTTGTCCACCCCGCTTACAAAATACAAAAAGGAAAAGAAAAAAAAGACACAATTATTGCGATTAATGACGTTGGCCTTAACCAGGCAAGATTGGGGCTCTGAGTTTTTCTGATAGTTTCTGGAAATCCTCCATTTTGCGCTTGACCTTTCCCTATAGTCATTTTCATCCTTAGTCTCAGGGGGGGGGGGGGGGGATCTATTTCACCGGAACACGCCCTTGGCAGTAAGAGTCGTACTATCAATCAGGTAAGACTATCACCTTATGAGACCAAAGCGACAATCACCGGCAATGGGCTGGTTCTGGCTTGTCAAGGAGCCAGTCATTTTCCTGCTTTCAGTCGATTTGTAACTCTCACTCCCTGACAAAAGGAAATAACATGCGCGACATGAGGAGGTTTGGGGTGTGGGGTGTGGCGTAAATCTGATGCGCAAGACAAATGGGTTATGAATATTGTATGCCAAACAAGCTCTCATGGTAACGCGATTCTAATTGCCTAAACACAGGAGACTGTTGCCTCACTGCTACACGACGGGGTCCATTATGTCTTGCCGTATTTCACAACGCTATTACCATTTCGTGGGCGATGTCTGACATCCACACGCGGCCCAGCACCATGGGACTGCTTGTGACTCAAACAAGGAAGAATAGTGAGATAACTTTAAGAACCTGTGTGAGAGGTCAGGGGGAGAGGGGGGGGGGGGGGGGGGGGGAGAGACACGCCTCTCTAACGTATGTCACCGGATACCCTCAGGGTCCGCTAAAGTCTAGGAAAATGAGAAGAGGAGGGGAGGCGTAAATCGTTGAACTGCCTTGTTTTATTTTGTTACTTGAGATCCTGGCGTATTCCTAACCATGCATACAGTTATAAATCCTGTGGAGCAGCCAGAGAGAGAGAGAGGGAGAGAGAGAGAGAGAGAGAGAGAGAGAGAGAAGGCAGGCAAAGAAAAAAAACTGGATTGTTTTCACTAAAAAGGTACAAATTAAATTAGCATTGGAGATAACATCAAAATATCGTATTAATTTCGTGACATTGTTTCACTGAATATGTATAGAGGGAAAAACAAATACTACACAGATCAAATCAACTAGACATAGGTTCTATTTCACAATAAACGTATTTTGCTTTATTCATAGTACACGTTCCCCTTTTATCTCTGTGACACTAACTTGTATTCTTAGAGCAACATGGGCTTAACAGTAAAGATTGTATATCACCCACAACTTTCCCTACTCATCATTTCGTCTGTTTTAGCTTAAGAAAGAGAAGTCACCTACTTTTGTGTCTGGGGCAATTTTTTTTAGAGCTGAGATGGTTGCACCAATCTATTGCAATAAGTAGATAATGATTTATCAAAGGGTTTGTTTGTTTGTTGTTGTTTGGTTTTTGCTCTGCACATGCGAAGAAAGAAACCTTTGTGTAATTGTGCATCTCTCGAGAATTTTATTGTAAGGCTGATTTTTGTTAGCACCAATCTATTGCAGAAAATAAATAGAATGTGATTTATTATTTTCTTTGGGTTTTTTTTCTTGCTTTGCACGTGCTAAATAAGAACTCTTGGTGTAACTATGTATCTGTGGTGTGGAGACTAGATAAATAAATCATACACGAGAAGTGGTACTGGGAGTGTATAGATCATTAGGTAAACAAATCAAAGAAGGGACAAAACAAAACAAGTAAGCTAACAATAATAATAATAATATATGGAATTTATATAGCGCTGAATCTTGTAAAGCAACAAATCAAAGCGCTCAGATTTTATTTCATACCACTTTAAGTCACGGCAGATTTCTCTCCGTGAAATTCGGGCTGCTCTCCCCGGGGAGAGCGGGAGAACGCGTCGCCACTTAGCGCTGCGCCACCCTTTCACCCTTTTTTTTTTTTTTTTTTTTTTTGCTGCAGCTGTATTAACAAGCAAGTAATCAAGCAAGCATCCAACCAACCCTTCGACCAACCAACTAACCAACTAACCAACCAACCAGCCAACCAACCAGCCAACCACCAAGTAGCCAATCAACCAGCCAACTAAATAATATATAGTCTCACTGACTGACACCAAAAAGGTTAGTTTTCAGAAGCTATCTCTACCAGATTTGGTTCATTTTGCCGTTATTGTTGTTCTTGTTGTTGTCGTTGTTTTTTTTTTAATACTTTATCATCGATGCATCTCAAATCAGAAAACAAAATTCCATGAAAACAGAGAGATGGGGTGGGGAATGGGGGTGCCAGAGAGAGAGAGAGAGAGAGAGAGAGAGAGAGAGAGAGAGAGAGAGAGAGAGAGAGAGAGAGAGAGAGAGAGAGAGAGGAGAGAGAGAGAGAGAGAATGAGAGAGATATATTTTTTAATATATTTTTTATAATTTTTTATTTTTATCGAGGATAATGGAATAAGCACTTATGTGCTTTTTTGTATGCAGTCCCCGTGTCTATGCGGTTTTTGTAAATTCTGTCATCCGTTCCCGCCGGGCACACAATGGCCTACTCTTACGAAAAGTGGAACAGGATTTAACGTGTGCGCAAGATGTTCTGCGTGCGTTGGCACACGGGGCCTCGGTTTATTGTCTCATCCGAAGGACTTCTGGGGAGAGTAGATCTGCACTGATGTTAACTCCAGGGGAGAGAGAGAGAGAGAGTGTGTGTGTGTGTGTGTGTGTGTGTGTGTGTGTGTGTTTGTGTGTGTGTGTGTGTGTGTGTGTGTGTGTGTGTGCATGTTGTTTACAAAAGCCTTGCAGCTGAAGATGCAACAGGCAGTCGAGTCAGCCTGACTTCACTGAGCCACCACACCTGTCAGGGCAGAGGAAGAAGGGCGTAGATCTGAAGGAGGGAGAGCACTGCTGAATGCCTCGTTAACACACGGCCTCCTCCCTCACTTCGTGGGTCATAGGAAGGCTGCACACCATAAACTTGTCAGATACCCAATTAGATAAGACGAGAGAGAGCGAGTTCAGGTTAAGTTAAGGTTGTTTTCAAATAGAAAAGAGAAACTGGATAGGAATTGCTCGATTTCTTGTCGGTCATGAAAAAGCCTGAGAGAGAGAGAGAGAGACAGAGACAGACAGACAGACAGACAGAGAAAGACAGGGCATACAAAGAGAAAGATTTTCCAGATGCTCATTATATTTAGATAACCCTCGTATTACAGCAAAACAACAGTATAAAAGAATAATAACAAAACAAAATCACAACAATAAAACAGCAAACGACCAACAAAGACACTTTCGAGTAAACTATCAAGCAGAATTGCAAACACAAGCAAATATACAGAAACAAGGGGGGAACTTGGTCTTTCCAAAAGCACTGTCTCCCAGTTAAAGCCACGTAACAGACAACCGAGTCGAGCTTGCCACCCATTTCAAGGCAGATGGTATGATTATAGTGTTTTTGACTTGACTTGACTTGACTTGACTTGAGTGGCATAGATCTGAATTAGGAGGGATGTTAGTGCTGAATGCCTCGCTAACCAACACACCTCCCTCATCCCTCACCTCATGGGTCATTGGCACAGACTTGCACACTGTAAAGGCATCCTCTGATGGAGAAACAGATGAGGCGAGGATGAGTAGAGAGAGGCAAAGTGTTATTTACGTAGAAGGGAAAGAGGAGAGAAAGAAGAGATATGGAGAGAAGATAGAACTGCTGAATGCCTGGTTATAACACCTCCTTCACTTCTTGGGAAAAGCAATGCTGAATGCGTGGTTAATACACCTCCTTCACTTCTTGGGAAAAGCACTGCTGAATGCCTGGTTAATACACCTCCTTCATCCCTTATTTCATGGGAAAAGCACTGCTGAATGCCTGGTTAATACACCTCCTTCATCCTTTACTTCATGGGAAAAGCACTGCTGAATGCCTGGTTAATACACCTCCTTCACTTCATAGGAAAAGCACTGCTGAATGCCTGGTTAATACACCTCCTTCATCCTTTACTTCATGGGAAAAGCACTGCTGAATGCCTGGTTAATACACCTCCTTCATCCTTTACTTCATGGGAAAAGCACTGCTGAATGCCTGGTTAATACACCTCCTTCATCCCTTACTTCATGGGAAAAGCACTGCTGAATGCCTGGTTAATACACCTCCTTCATCCTTTACTTCATGGGAAAAGCACTGCTGAATGCCTGGTTAATACACCTCCTTCATCCTTTACTTCATGGGAAAAGCACTGCTGAATGCCTGGTTAATACACCTCCTTCATCCTTTACTTCATGGGAAAAGCACTGCTGAATGCCTGGTTAATACACCTCCTTCATCCTTTACTTCATGGGAAAAGCACTGCTGAATGCCTGGTTAATACACCTCCTTCATCCTTTACTTCATGGGAAAAGCACTGCTGAATGCCTGGTTAATACACCTCCTTCATCCCTCACTTTATGGGAAAAGCACTGCTGAACACCTCATTAATACACCTCCCTCCCTCCCCCACGGGGGGGGGGGGGGGGGGGGGGGGGGGGATGGGGGAGGGAGGAAGGGGGTGGGGGTGGCTGTCAGTATAAATAGCATCCCCACCTTCTGGAAATTCTGTGCTAGAAATTTCTTTTCTTTTCTATCATTCTTTTACGTTTCTGCCTTGTTCCTTTTCTTCCTGTCACATCCTTCTTGTCTAGTTTCTTGCCTTCTTGGTCCATTCTCCTGCCTTTTATTCCAGAAAAAAACTTAAAAACAACAATTCTCTCGTAGGCTGAAGTCGGATGCACTGGGCCTGACTTGTCAGGAGTTAAACGGCAGCATGACGCATTTTCGCTCATATAACTGACAACAACAGTTGCTGTCTGAACGTTCAACGACGACGACGAAGAAGAAGATACACCTCCCTCATCCCTCTTTTTATGGGAAAAGCACTGCTGAATGCTCATTAACACACACTGTGCCTCATCCCTCACTTCCTGGGAAAAACACTGCTGAATGTCGGTCGCGTTAACCCACAACCTTATTCCCTCCCTTCATGGAGACAGCACTGCTGAATGTGGCGTTAACCCACGACCTTATTCCCTCCCTTCATGGAGACAGCACTGCTGAATGCCTGGTTAATACACAGCCTCATTCCTCACTTCATGGGTCGCTGGAAGGCTGCACACCATAACTGTAACTGTGTCTGATACACGACTAGATAAGAGAGAGTGAGTTAGTAAGTTATTTTTCAATACAAAAGAGAGGACAGGATAGGAATTGCTAAATTCTTGTGTGGTGGGAGGAAAACCCTGACAAGGTGTAAGTGTATGCGTGTGTGTGTGTGTGTGTGTGTGCGTGCTGTGTGTGTGTGCACGCGCGTGTGTGTGTATGTGTGGTAACAAACACTACAGACAGAGAGTAGACAGAGAGAGAGAGAGAGAGAGAGAGAGAGAGAGAGACAGAGACAGAGACAGACAGAGAGATAGAGACACAGACACAGACAAGAGAGAGAGAGACAGAGAGAGAGAGAAAGACAGAGAGATTGAGACAGAGACACAGACAAGAGAGGGAGACAGAGAGAGACAGAGATTTAGTTTACAAATGTTCTTGTTTTACATTTACAGCGAAACAATAAAAACAATTATCATAACAAACATCCACAGTAATATCAACCAACAAACTAATCAACAACCAAACAAAATGAACAACAAACGAACGAAACAACAAACCAACTAACCAGCCACCCATCCAGCCACCCAACCATCCAACCAATCAACCAACCAACCAACCAACCAACCATCCAACCAACCAGCCACCCAACCATCCAACCAACCAGCCACCCAACCATCTGACGAACCAACCAACCAACCAACCAACCAAATACAATGAAGTAAACACAGGCAGATTCACAAACTAACACAAAAAGAAAAAACTAGTTCTCCGAAGGCTCTGTCTTCCACTGTCAGGTGCAGCAGCCCATGGAGTCAAACTCACCTAACCACACCTGTCAAGGCGAAGGGAGAGTGGCATAGATCTGAGTTAGGAGGGATGGCACTGCTGAATGCCTCGTTAACTAACACACCCTCCTTCATCCCTCACCTCATGGGTCGCTGGCACAGACTTAGCACACTGTTAAACTTCTGAGGAAGACGTGAATGAGATGAGGGTGATTTAAGATACTTTTTTGGAAAGAAAGGAAAGAGACTGGATAGGAGATGGGGAATGCAATAATGTGAGACAGACAGGCAGATAGACAGTCAGATAGATAGATGGATAGATGGATAGATAGATGGATAGATAGATAGATAGAGACAGATAGACAGGGAGAGATAATGAATGAATGAGTGAGTGAATGAATGAATGAATCTTTATTTTTCAAGAGTAACAGAATAAGCATACGCATACATTTTTTTCCATCTGGACCTTGCCCTGATTAGAGACCATCAACAAAACAAGGAGAATAAAATACCTACTACAAAACGAGAGAGAAGGGGGGGGGGGGGGGGGGGGGGGGGGAGAGAAAGAGAGAAAGAGAGAAAGAAAGAAAGAGAGAGAGAGAGATTGACAATCTTTTTTCCAAAGGGTTACAAATAAGCATTGACATACTTTTTCTCATCCAGCCCTTCTGAGAGTGAGAGTGAGAGAGAGAGAGAGACAGAGAGAGAGACAGAGAGAGACAGAGAGTGAGGGATGGATGGATGGAGAGAGAGAGAGATTTTTACCAAGAGACACCATTTATATTTTGGAGGGGGTAGTTTGTTTATAAAATTCCCAAAATTAATAACACCAAAAAGAAGCAACACTCTTACTACTACTACTACTACTACTACTACTACTACTACTACTACTACTACTACTACTACTACTACTACTACTACTACTACTACTACTACTTCTGTTTCTGCTTTTACTGCTGCTGCTGCTGCTGCTGCTGCTGCTGCTCTGCTGCTGCTGCTGCTGTGCTGATGATGATGATGATGATGATGACAATGATGACACTAACTCTACAAAGAAGTGGGCTGCTACAACCACTACATCCATGATTACCACCACCACCACCGCCACCACCATTACGCTAAAGAGAGAATCAAGTTTTGCATATGAACTATGCATTACACAAGTGACAGTAACGTCATAACAGCATTTTAATTGGCCCCCAGCTTCTCAATTCATCCTAAGCAGCTCAATACGCTGCCATCCCTTCAAAGTCTGGTCTGTGTTAAGCATGGTAGCAAACTGGCGTGATTAACCCCATTCCTATGCATGAAGATGGACGGTGCATGTTTCAACGACAATTCGCGGACAGAAACTACTCTGAGAGGATGATCAAGCCGTGTTTGTCAAATCGTCACGGGGATGCTCAAAATCCACTAATGCTCAGGTCAAGCCATTATTGGTTCTGCTGCTGCTGCTGTTGCCGCTTTCTCTGTCTGTCTGTCTGTCTGTCTCTCTGCTCTGTCTGTCTGTCTGTCTCTGTCTCTCTCTCTCCCTCTCTCTCTCCCCCCTCTCTTTCTCCCTCTTTCTGAGTCTCATGTGAACACATTGGAGCTGAAGAGAAACGGTGATCTTCTTTCGTTTCTTTTTCTCGTCGATTCCTCTGGTCTATTTATTCTATTTATTCTATTTATTTCAAATAAGTTGTTAATGCCGTTGCTGCTTCTGTTCTTGTTGTTTTTCATGTTGTACTGTGTATGCGTGTGCGTGTGTGTGCGCGTGTTTCGGGGGGAGATAAGGCCGAGGACGTCATATGTATACATATAATGTTAATATGTGTATAATTTTTTATATATATATATATATATATATATATATGTTCTTTCGAGCCAGAAGGCCCATAGAGCCGGAGCTTATCCGGGTTTCTGTAGCGTTAAGCGAACTGATGGTTTTTCACCACCCCTGTGACAGGACGCTAGTCTGTCGCCAGATACTTCCCCAGCAGAGCTGGCACCCACTTGTACACCTGGGTGGAGTGAGGAAAATAGGAGTAAAGTGTCTTTCCCAAGGACACAACACCGAGCCGAGCGGGGATCGAACCCGCGACCTCTGGATCACGAGTTGACCGCCTAAACCACTCGACCACGGTGCATCCTTATTATATATATGTGTGTGTGTGTGTGTGTGTGTGTGTGTGTGTGTGTGTGTGTGTGTGTGTGTGTGTGTGTGTGTGTGTGTGTGTGTGTGTGTGTGTGTGTGTGTGTGTGTGTGTGTGTGTGTGTGTGTGGTGTGTGTGTGTGTGTGTGGTGGGTGTGTGTGGTGTGTGGTGGTGCGTTGGTGTGTGGTGTGTGGTGTGTGTGTGGTGCGTGCTGTGCGTGCTGTGCGTGCGTGCGTGCGTGGTGCGTGCGTGTCGTGCGTGCTGGGGCTGTGCGTGCTGTGCGTGCGTGTGTGCGTGCGTGTGCGTGCGTGCGTGCTGTGCGTGCGTGCGTGCGTGCGTGCGTGCGTGCGTGTGCGTGCGTGTCGTGCGTGCGTGGTGTGTGTGTGTGTGTGTGTGTGTGTGTGTGTGTGTGTGTGTGTCCCGGGAACAAAAAACAAAACAAGGAAACAAAACAAATGAACTAAGATATTCATAATCTCTCTCTCTCTCTCTCTCTCTCTCTCTCTCTCTCTCTCTCTCTCTCTCACACACACACACACACACACCACACACACACACACACACACACAAATATATATGCATAATCCATAACCCTGAAAAAAAAAATTCTCATTTTCTCTCTGAATTGCACAGCAAGGTACAATTCATCAAGATTTCTTACCAATAGAAACAATGGTATAGAATACAGGACAGAGACAAATGTCCCCACATTATTCTCTTTCCCATTGTCATTTAATTTGGAAGCAAAACCAAAACATCTCTGGGTGATACATCAAAGAAAAGTCAATAAGACTACGGGCGTGTTCAAAATGAAGCTCAGAGAAGTCAGGGAACAGAATACTATAATACGAATTCGAAACAGCAGATGAATGTATAGTAAACAATGTAGCAATAATACTAATAATCTATTTTTTGGCAGCCAAAGTGACGGAAGATTACTTGCAATGTACTGCAGCTCTAGGCGTTTTCAAACAAAAGTAGCAAGACTACAGTACTGTATCTATGATAAATTCCTTCTTGTCTCTGAGTCTCTCTCTGTCTCTGTCTCTCTCTGTCCCTGTCTCTGTCTCTTTCTCTGTCAGCCATTTTAATCCATTTTTTTGCTGTGTATGTGAGTGCGTGTGTGCTTGCAAGCAAGCGCGCTCGTGTGTGTATGTGTTGTTATGCTTTGCTTTCTTTATGCATGTATAGTATGTTTTTGCCATTTGATTTGTGTGCTTGTTTGTGTCGTTTTCTCTTCGTTTTGTTCTTATTGTTTGTGCTCTTTCTTTTAAAAGGGGTACATCAACCCTTTTAAAAGGAAGAACAAAAGAATAAGAACAAAACGAAGAAAACCCCACATTTGTCTCTGTCCTGTATTCATTACCATTGTCTCTTTGGCTGCTGCTGATGTTATTGCTTTTATCATTGTTGTTAATATTGCACCCCCTCCCCTCCCCTCACACACATCTTCTCTAACCTTGTCTTTTCCCTCCTTTCAGTTGTACCTGTTGAATTTTTCTTATATTATTTACTTCTTTGTTATTTCTTTAGACTCGTTTTTATTGCGTTCTTTCATTGAGCTTCACCTTTGTCTTTTGAATGTTCTGTATGGTTATTATTTTTTCACTTTCTTTTGTGGGATGTTTATTTCAAATATTTTGTTTAATTGCTCGTCGTTTTCTTTGTTTGTTTGTTTGTTTGTTTGTTTATTTATTTTTTGTTTGTTTTCTACTTCTCTTTTCTTTTTCTTTGAGGGTCTTTGTCAGTTCTTATTTCCTTCTTGTTTTCTTCTGCATTTGTTACTTTTTTCGTTTCCCTTCTATACTTGCTTTTCATTAGTTTTTTCCCTTTGAATTTGTTTTTCTAGTCCTTATTAGATTCTATTTTCAATGTGTCAGTTTGAAAGGGAGGAAAACTGCACCTAGAAACCCTCGTATCTCTCTTTTAATAAGCGTGATCATTTTTCAGCAAGACATTGCACTGCATGTATGTTTTAAATTAATGTTTTATGGATTTCTTTTTCTTTTTCAACTTTTCTCTTCTCTGATGTCTTTGGTCCTTTTTGATTCCAACTTGTTCTTTTCTGTATCAGTGTCTGTTATTTATATTGTTTCCTTTCTCTTTGGAACATTTATTTCAAACCGAGCCGACTTGTATTTATACATTTTCTTTCGTTCTTCGGATAGAGCTTCAATGTTGACCAATTAAGGTTGAGAATTTTTGCGTATTCCACAGATTTTACCCACCATTAAGGTAGCCGCATTCCGACTACAGGGATGGATAATACACCAATCTGTGGTCATGATATAAGTGTTCTTCACTGAGGTTCAGGTTGTCAAAAATAAATTTCGCAACGAAAACAAAGGTGAAGCCACCCCCTCCCCCCTCCCCCTCCCTACTCCCTGACCCTTACCTTTCATTAATTTTCCTTTCGTTTTGCCTCTACTCATGCTCCCCCCACCCCATGTGGCCCTCTCTTCTTCCTTATTTCCATTTTTTTTCAGTTGTGTGTGTGTGTGCGTGCGTGCGTGCGTGCGTACGTGTGTGTATGTGATAGAAAAAGAGAAAGAGAGAGTGTGTGTGTGTATGAGTGTCTGTGTGTGTGTGTGAGGGAGAGAGAGAGTGTGTGTGTATGTGTGTGTGTGGGGGGGGGGGGGGGGGGTTGTGTGTGCGGACGAGTGCGCATGTGTCTGTGTGCATGTGTGAATGTGTGCATGTGTGCATACTTGCGCGCGTGTATACGTACGTACGTGCGTTTGTATTTTGGGGTTGTTATTTTTTTTTAATTGTTTTCTTTTCTCCACTGTTTTTCTTTTTCCTGTGTTCTTGGCTCACAGCATTAGTTGAGGTCCACGTTGCCTGCCTGCAGAAAACGGATTGAGACTGTCCATGTGAAAGCTTGACACGAGGGGAGCAACATTCCTGCTGCCTGTGTGTTTCATCAGCCAGTAGCGGAATTCCTCCTCCACTTTCTCCTTGCGCTGTGTCACACTGCTCCTGTTCTTCCTCTGTTGATGAACTGCCTGATCTTGTTGTGGGATGTGAGTGTGTGTAAGATGTGTAGCGGGGATGAGGTGAGAGTGAAGAGAAAGAGAGAGAGAGGAGAGGGAGAAGAGAGAGAGAGATGAGAGAGTGAGAGAGATGAGAGAGAGAGAGATGAGAGGAGAGAGAGAGAGAGAGAGAGAGAGAGAGAGAGAGAAAGGAGGAAAAAGGGACAGAGGAGGGAGAGGAGTAAGAGAAGGGGAGGAGAGAGGAGACAAGATGAAGGACAGGGGAGAAAGAGGGGGAGAGAGAGAGGGAGAGAGAGAGGGGAGAGAGAGAGAGAGAGAGAGAGAGAGGAGAAGAGAGAGAGAGAGGAGAGAAGGAGAGGGACGGGAGAGAGAGAACAGAGAAAGAGAGGGAGCTGAGAGAGAGAGGAGAGGTGGCAAAGGAGAGAGGGAGAGGGAGAGAGAGAGAGAGACAGGAGAGGGGAGAAAGACAGAGAGAGAGAGCAGAGGGGAGAGAGAATGAAGAGAGAGAGAGATACAGATAGGACAGAGGAGAGAGAGACAGAGAGTGGTGTTGTGTGTGTTTGGTGCATGTGTGCATGAGTGCATGCATGTGTGTGTGTTTGTGTGTGTGAGTGTGCGTGTGTGGTATGCGTGCATGCGAACAAGTAAATATGTGTGTGTATGCGTGAGTTATGTTTGTGCGTGTGTGTACATGTGCAGTATGTGTGTACATGTGTGCACAGTGCATTCAAGCTTGTTTATTTTTGGGGTTGTTTGGGGCTTGTTTGTTTTTGTTTTCTCTCCCGTGTTCTTGTCCTGTGTTCTTGGCTCACAGCATTAGTTGAGGTCACGTTGCCTGCCTGCAGAAAACGGATTGGATTGTCCACGTGAAAGCTTGACACGAGGGGGCAACATTCTGCCTGTGTGTTTCATCAGCAGTAGGAATTCCTCCTCCACTTTTCCTTGCGCTGTGTCACTGCTCCTGTTCTTCCTCTGTTGATGAACTGCCTGATCTTGTTGTGGGATGTGAGTGTGTGTAAGATGTGTAGCGGGGATGAGGTGAGAGTGAGAGAGAAGAGAGAGAGAGAGAGAGAGAGAGAGAGAGAGAGAGAGAGAGAGGATGAGAGAGAGAGAGATGGAGAGACGAGAGAGACGAGAGAGAGGAGAAGGAGAAAAAGGACAGAGGAGGGAGAGGGAGTAAGAGAAAGGGGGAGAGAGAGAGACAAGATGAAGGACAGGGGAGGAAGAGGGGGAGGAGAGGGAGAGAGAGAGAGGGGTGAGAGAGGAGAGAGAGAGAGAGAGAGAGAGAGTGAGAGAGAGAGAGAGAGAGAGAGAGAAGGAGGGGAGGGAGAGAGAGACAGGAGAAAGAGAGGGAGTAGAGAGAGGAGAGGTGGAAGAGAGAGGGAGAGGGAGAGAGAGAGAGGGACAGGAGAGGGGAGAAAGAAGAGAGAGAGAGAGGGGAGAGAGAATGAAGAGAGAGAGAGATAAGATAGGACAGAGAGAGAGAGAGACAGAGAGTGTGTGTGTGTGTTTGGTGCATGTGTGCATGAGTGCATGCATGTGTGTGTGTTTGTGTGTGTGAGTGTGGATTGTGTGTGTATGCGTGCATGCGAACAAGTAAATATGTGTGTGTATGCGTGAGTATATGTGTGCGTGTGTGTACATGTGCACGTATGTGTGTACATGTGTGCACACGTGCATTCAAGCTTGTTTATTTTTGGGGTTGTTTGGGGCTTGTTTGTTTTTGTTTTCTCTCCCTGTTTCTTGTCCTGTGTTCTTGGCTCACAGCATTAGTTGAGGTCCACGTTGCCTGCCTGCAGAAAACGGATTGAGATTGTCCACGTGAAAGCTTGACACGAGGGGAGCAACATTCCTGCTGCCTGTGTGTTTCATCAGCCAGTAGCGGAATGCCTCCTCCACTTTCTCCTTGCGCTGTGTCACACTGCTCCTGTTCTTCCTCTGTTGATGAACTGCCTGATCTGGTTGTGGGATGTGAGTGTGTGTGTAAGCTGTGTAGCAGGGGTGATGTGAGAGTGAAGAGAAAGAGAGAGAAAAAAAGGGTAAAAAGGACAGAGGAGGGAGAGGGAGGAAGAGAAGGGGGAGAGAGAGACAAGATGAGGATAGGGGGAGAAGAGGGGGAGAGAGATGGGGAGAGCGAGGTGGAGAGAGGGAGGGAGGAAGAAGAGAGAGGAGAGGAAGAGAGAGAGAGAGAGAGAGAGAGAGAGAGGAGAGAGAGAGAGAGAGAGAGAGAGGGGAGAGAGAGGAGAGAGGAGGAGAGGAGAAGGGAGAGAGAAAGACAGAGAGAGGAGGAGAGGGGAGAGGAGAGAATGAAAAGAGAGACAGATGGACAGGACAGAGAGAGAGGAGTGAGGTAGAGAGAGAGAGAGTGTGTGTGTTTGTGTGTGTTGTGCGTGCGGTGTGTTGTAGTGCGTGCATGTGTGTGTGTGTTTGTGTGTGAGTGTGTGTGTGTGAGTGAATATGCACGTGTGCGCACAGTACGCATGTGTGCGTATGTGTGAGTGTATGTGTGCGTTGTGTGTGTGCATATGCATGTGCGTGAGTACATGTGTGCACACGTGCATGTAAGCTTGTTTATTTTTGGGTTGTTTGGGGTTTGTTTGTTTTTGTTTTCTCTCCCTGTTTCTGTTCCTGTGTTCTTGGCTCACAGCATTAGTTGAGGTTCACGTTGCCTGGCTGCAGAAAACGGATTGAGATTGTCCCCGTTAAAGCTTGACACGAGGGGAGCAACATTCCTGCTGCCTGTGTGTTTCATCAGCCAGTAGCGGAATTCCTCCTCCACTTTCTCCTTGCGCTGTGTCACACTGCTCCTGTTCTTCCTCTGTTGATGAACTGCCTGGTCTTGTTGTGGGATGTGAGTGTGTGTGTAAGCTGTGTAGCAAGGGTGATGTGAGAGTGAAGAGAAAGAGAGAAAAAGGAGGAAAAGGACAGAGGAGGGAGAGGGAGTAGAGAAGGGGGAGAGAGAGAGAAGATGAAGAAGGATAGGGAGAAGAGGGGGAGAGAGATGGGGCGAGAGAGGGAGGAGAGAGAGGGAGGGAGCGATATAGAGGAGAGCCAACGAGAGAGAAAGAGGGGGGGCAGGGGAGAGAGAGAAAGAGAGGGGGAGTGGGGGGCAGGGGAGAAAGAAAGAGAGATGAGAGAGGGAGGGAGGAAAGGGGAATAATGGATAGTTGGTTGAGGGAGGAAAGGAGTGAAATGATGATGATGATGATGGTGATGATGATAATAATAATCATGATAATAATAATAATAATAATAATAATAAATTGTATTTATATAGCGCTCTATCTTGTATAAAATGATGATGATAATGATGATGATGATGGTGGTGGTTGTGGTGGTAGTGGTGATGATGATGTTGACGACGACGACAACGACGATAACGGTGTTGATGATGATGATGATGATGATGATGATGATGATGATGATGATGCAGAGCAGGAGGAGAAGGACATTGCAAGGGATGTCTTGACATGCTTCCATGGAAAGCTGTTTGGCGTCTTTCTCTAATAAACGTTTCACCATAATTATCCACTTATTTACCCAGTGGTCACAAGCTAGGTATACAGATTGAAGAAGGAATACATCTCATCAAACTTTTCGTGGCAGATAAGAAGGAAGATGGTAGTGTGTGTGTGTGTGAGTGTGTGTGTGTGTGTGTGTGGCTGTGTGTGTGTGTCTGTGTGTGTTAGAAATCTGAGGCTTTCAGCTATCCCGATTGTCATTGGTCTTGTTGAGGATGTGGGTGTTGCCGTCAATATTGTCGACGTTATAATTGCTTTGCTTTTTATCTGCTGCTTTTAGGCAAACATATATTTTTAAAAAGAAGCCTTTATGGAAGGAAATCGAGTTGTCAGTATTCTCTGTCTGTCTTTCTGTCTGTCTGTCTGTTTCTTCCTCTCTCTGTTTCTTTCTGCCTCTGTCTCTCTGTCTGTCTGTCTCTCTGTGTCTGTGTCTCTCTGTCTCTCTGTCTTTGTCTGCCTGTGTGTCTCTCTCTCTCTAACTCCTCTTAAACACCACCTCCCCCATTCTCTCTCTTTTCTCTCTCTCCTCTCCCCTCCCCGGGTCTCCTCCCCCCCCTCCCTTCCCAACCTTCTCCCTCTAATATGTCCCCTCTACCTACTACTACCGATCTTCTTTACTCCTCTCCTCTTCTGTACATATATACCAGACCCCTTCTTCAAGCTGTTAGGCCTAGTAGGCCTGGAAGCCTGTACGTGTGGTCGTGGAAAAGCCAGGTGTTTCCTGTCTGTCACGTGCCCACTCTGTCATAGCGGCAGATTTACACCGACAGGAGCCTCGTTCTCGTTCCCTGATAAATGCCCGGATTGATGGAAACATGGCCGCCGGTTAGGAGCCGAAAAGGTTGGACAGTTTGGTGCGCGCTGCGTTCGGTAATGCCTCAAGCTTTCAGACGTATACATGTCTCAGACTGATAGCAGGAAGAAGAGAAACAGACTGTTGACTGCAACCGTCGATTCGATCCATTACACATTTTCTCTAATGATAGTGATGGCATTTTTGTGCCAGGAGGGGGTTAGGAAGAGGGTAGGGAGGTAATAATGAGGAAAGGGATAAAAGGTGGCCGTTGGGGGAGGGGGGAGGGAGGGATAGTGAAGAAGGAGGAGGAGGAGGGTATGGCACGAGATATTGAAAGCAGCTGCTAAGTGAAAACTTTAGAAAAATTGTCTAGCTAGCTTTCCCTGCGAATGGATCGATCAGACAAAACCAATAAAATGGCAGAGCAGATTTAGAGAGAGTTTACGTACAGTTTGCTATGCCGATTTTTTTCTTTTTTCTTTTTTTTTTCTTCCCTTCTCCCCCTTTAAAATCAAAATGAGTTTCGTCTTCGTTTTTTGGTTTTCTGTTTGTTTCTGTCTATGTGTTTGAACATGTTTGTGTTGAAATATTGTCTATGTGTTCATGGCTTGGTGTATTTATCTCTGTGTGTCTCCCCCCCCCCCCCCCCCCCCCCCCCCCCCCCCCCCCCCCCCCCCCCCCCCCCCCCCCCCCCCCCCCCCCCCCCCCCCCCCAGTGTGTGGAACATAGAAAATGAGTGCTCATGTATGGTCTTGCGTTTGAGTATGTGCTTTTTTTTAAAAACTTCTTTTGTGAGAACTTTATCAATATTTAGATAACGGAAAAAAACACATTTTATATCTTTTCTTACCTATGCACAAAATGAAGTTTAACCCTTTGTCAAACAACCTTATTGGCCATGGCAAAACGTACTGTCAGGGCTCAATGTGTTCTCTATTACGAGCACACACGCTCACGCACACACGCACACATGCATAAGTATAAGACGCATGCATAAGTATACCCACAATGATTGAAGAAATGTGTTTTCAGATTTGTTTCAAAGGATGACAGAGGAGAAGGGCAGACACATAAAGGTGCAGAGTTAAAGACATGAACTGTAATAAAACTTGGAGGTCTCCCACCACGCTTTGTTTCATGAAATCTAAGAGCTCAAGACAATCTGTCATTGGTAGATCAGCAGAAATTATTTGATGGAATGTAAATATTTTCTAGTTCAGACAGAATTTAAGGTGCATTTGTAGACATTATATAAAAACAACCACAGAAGATTTTGTACTTGATTCTGTATTCACCAGGAAGCCATTGTAGTTATTCAAGAAATTATGTACAATGTTCTGATATGCATGCTTTGAAAATATAGGCAGTAGCTAAATGCTGGACAAAATGGAGGTTCTAAATACTTTCCATCAGCAGTTTGCTAGAGGTGAGTTATACAAATGTAGTAGTTTAGACAAAAGACATGGACTAATGGTGCCTTGATTGCTTCTGTGGTAAGGCAATAGTGAATTAAAAAAAATAATGTTGCAGATTTGTATGCATACATGAAGGCAGGTTTTTATGCGTTGTTCATCAAGAGATCTCATTAAGGCTTGATTAGGGAAAAACTTAAGACTGCAAGCACACACTCAGATAAATAATAGTGTGTATTTCTGAAGCAACAGTTGAATGCAAATAAAAAGAAATCGCATGATAAAGAGAAATACATTTCCCCTCTTAATCATTTAACTTCAGTTGTGCATCAAAACATCCATACCATAAGTCTTAGAAGAAAGAAGAGACAAAACGATAAAGGGCTGTGGAAGGAAGGTGGCAGGATGGTTAAGACGTTTGCCTGCCAACAAGTAAACCGTGAGGTTCTGGGTTTGATTCCCAGCCTCGCCC
>CM054134.1:89180677-89182427 GCA_028751875.1 Rapana venosa | reverse complement strand
CCTTGCAGGGAAAAAGCTGGTTCAGGGCAGGCGGGAGCACATCGAACAGTTTTTTTAACTCCCACATATGAGGGAAAAAACATTTTCAACCAGAGACTGTTCCACAACTTCATCGACTCAAGAAGGGGGTTTGACGAGTATGGCACGAAGGCCTGGGGCAGGTCCTCAGAATGTTTGGCATGAAGAAGGATAGTGCAAACCATTCAAGCACTATACAACACTGCAAGCAGTGCAGTCCTTCTGAAACAATCAGGTCGAGACTACTTCAAAACCACAGTTGGGGTCCGACAAGGATGCCTGTTATCTCCAGCCCTGTTCAATCTGTTTCTTGGAAAACATCATGAGAGAGCCCTCCATGACTTCCCACCTACCATCTCCATTGGCGGCAGACCCTCAACAACTTACGGTTTGCCGATGACTTTGACCTCATGGGGAAGTAACCACAGAGCTGCAAGATCTTACGACCAGACTTGAGAACAGAGCTGGAGCATATGGGATGGAGGTGAGCTCGGAGAAAAGTAAAAGTACTTGTGAACAGCACGAGAAATTTGCCACCGCAAAATTTACATGAACGGCCAACAACTGGGGGAGGTAGACGCTTTTAAATACCTCGGCGCTACACTCACTAAGGACGGGCGATCGACGACAGAAATCAAAGTCAGAATAGCCATGGAAACATCTCCATGACAAAACTCACCACCATATGGAAAAGTAAAGAGATCAGTTTCCCAATCAAACTAAAGCTCTAAAAAAGCCCTAATTCAGTCGATCCTGCTGTACGGAAGTGAAACCTGGACATTGACTGCTGAAACAGCAAAGCGAATCCATCATTCAAAAACAAAATGCCATAGAAAACTACGGGGCATATCCTGGAGAGAACGAAAGACCAACGAATTTGTCAAGAGTCAAATAACACGGCTGGCAGGTCCACAGGAACCCCTTTCACCATCGTCAAGAAGTAAAAGCTGACATGGGTTTTGGCCACGTCCCCCCGCCCCCAACACTTGCCCAAAACAGTACTGCAAGGGGAACACTCGAAGGTGGCAGAAGGAGGGGAAGACAGAACAAGTCATGGATGGACAACATCAGAGAATGGACCAGGATGAATGACTCGGCACTACTGCGCAGAGCCGAGGACCGAGATGGATGGAGGAGGCTTACCACGGCATCGTCTTTCATGTCTCCCCCACGACCGCCAAGGTCACGGGTCTGATGATGATGATGATGATGTATATATGTATATATATTTGTCTGTATGTCTGTCTACCTGTCTGTCTGTATATTTTTTTATATGTCTATCTTTCTGTCTATGTTGCTCTGTTACCTTTCTCTCTGTCTTGGGGGGACGGGATAGCCTGGTGGTCACAGTGATGTTTTCGTGATCTGCTGACCCAGGTTCGATTCCTGGTCAAGAGGATTTTTCCTCTGGAGTCAACATCAGTGCCGACTCCACTCCCCCTAAAAGTCCCTCCGATGAGACTATAAACCGTGGTCCCGTGTGGGAACGCACGCAGAACATCTTGCGCACACGTTAAAACCCGTTCCGCTTTTCGGAGGAGTAGGCCATTGTGTACCGGTGGGAACGGATGAAAAGTTGACAAAACTGCATAGACACGGGGACTGGGTGGAAAAAATGCACATGGTTGCTTATTCCATTATCCTCGAAATAAAAGAATTAAAAAAAAATAAAAAAAATAATACTAATAATTTATGTCTGTCTGTGTTCCTGTCTCTGCCCTTCTCTGTCTCT
>CM054134.1:89160677-89170677 GCA_028751875.1 Rapana venosa | reverse complement strand
CCCTCCCCCCCCCCCCAGCAGAAATGTAAACCTTCTCTTGGATAGGATAGGACAGAGAGAGAGAGAGAGAGAGAGAGAGAGAGAGAGAGAGAGAGTGGGAGAGAGAGGGGCGAGGGAGAGAGAGAGTAAACACCTAAGCCTGGCTTAACACCCCATAAGATAAAGAGAGAGGGAGAAGGGAGAGAGAGATGGGGGGTGGGGGGTGGGGTGAAGACAGACAGACAGTGACAGAGAGACAGAAGAAATAGAGAGGGTAAGGGGAAGAGAGAGAGAGTGAGAGAGAGAGAGAGAGAGAGAGAGAGAGAGAGAGAGAGAGAGACAGACAGACAGACAGACAGAGAGACAAAGAGAGACAGAGATAGCGACAAACAGGACAAAGAGAGAGGACAGAGAGAGAGCGAGACAAAGACAGACAATGACAGACAGAGCGATAGAGAAAGACAGAAAAAAAGAGACAGACAGACAGACAAACAGTCAGTCAGTCATCAGTCAGACAGACAGACAGACAGACAGACAGACAGACAGACAGAGGCAGAGTCAGAGTCAGAGTCAGAGTCAGAGTCAGAGATACAGAGAGACAGAAAGAGTGACAGAAAGAGAGAGAGGGGGCTGAGAGCACAGTTGGTTGAAAATGCCTATTTCAAAGACAAGAATGCACACGCACGGCCTGTATACCCCTAGGTCCTAGGGCAAACACAAGAGGCAGATTCAAATAAGAGATTGGCGAGGCCCCCCAAAGAAGAAAAAAGTGCACACACCTCGGCCCAACATCATCAAACCGCTGCTCACAGCATTGTTGAAGCAATTGACAGGGGAAATGGCAGTAGGGCTATGATACTGCGTACACACACGCGCCTTGCGACCACGTGCACACACTTACATTGACACACGCACGCGTGCATATACACACACATCACATACACACAGTCCCTCTCTATCTCTATCTCAATACCAAGAGAGACAGAGACTGAGACAGACAGATAAACACAGAGACAGACGGAGAAAGAGAGAGACAGAACTAGAGAAACAGGGGCAGTGACAGACAGAAATTGACACACACACAAATGGCAGAGAGAGAGAGAGAGAGAGAGAGAGAGAGAGAGAGAGAGAGAGAGAGAGAGAGAAAGAGAGAGATCCCAATCTATGTTGAGATACTCAACATAGATACATAATGCGTAATGACAGTATGACTTTTAGTTCCTGTTCTTTACAACTTAGCTGAGCTAAAAAATCCAAAAAAAATCAATGATTCCATGACTTAGCTGGATCTTTTCCGATGACCAAAAGACTACTAGAAGGAATTATACATTAGATTGCACTCGGGACATGGGTTTGTCTCATGTGAAGGACTGAAGGAGAGTGAAGTGGGTATCCAGGAGGGGTGGGGATGGGGGGCAGGTGGGTGGAAACTTTCGAAAGAACAACTCAGTGGAGACTCGATCTACACGCCCAATCTCCATCAGATCACGAGTTCTAACCAATAGGTTATACCACCCTTCAGCGTTTTTTATGCCATTATAAAAACGTCTTTTCCCATTTTTTCATAGCTACCTCTATTGTTATTAAAACAAACAATCAAGCAAGTGAGCAAGCCAAAAGAAAAAAGAGAAACAAACAAGCAGACACAAAACCACCGCCTCCAACAACAACGAATCAAAGCTCATGGTATCAATGTAAGTACCATAGTATTGCGAAGGTTTAGTTACGATTTAGGAATTTAACATGCACTGAGGCAGGGCCTTGTATCAAAGTTCTTTGTACTTTTGATTGCTTCTTCTGTAACATATAATTTGGGGGAAAATTCCATTAAAGTCAATTATCAGGGCATTTGTGGGCCACATTGCAATAACCAATCAAATGAAAAAGGAGGCTTGAGACTCCTGGAGTTTGCCAGTAACAACCACCTCCAGCTAGTGAATACATTTGGCCCACACAAGAAATCCAGAAAATGGACATGGCATAGCCCAAATGGAGAACACCACAACCAAATTGACTATATCATGGTGAAAAGACGGTTTCAGTCTAGCGTTAACATCGCACAGACACGAAGTTTTCCAGGAGCAGACATAGGGAGTGATCATGATCTTGTGATGATGACTTTCCGACTACGTCTAAAGAAAATCCACAAGCGGAACAATATCAGGATCAAATTTGACCTCGAGAAGCTGAAGGACTCAGAGGTAGTAGAAACTTTTCAAGCAAGGATAGGTGGAAAGTTTGCAGCACTCACTGTGATAGACTCAGACATAGATACACTGACAAATAGTTTCAATACAGCAGTGACTGAAACAGCAAGCGAGCTTCTTGGCAAACACAGACCAGTCAAAAAACCATGGGTCACACCTAACATCCTATAACTATGCGACAAGCGTAGAGAGTTGAAGAAAAAGAAAAATGAAACAAAAGAAAGAGCAGAACAATATAGGGCAGTCAACAAAAGAATTAGGAAGTCCATGACGGAGGCAAAAGAGAAATGGATCGGTGAACAGTGCCAAGACATTGAAGAGAACATCAAGAAAAACAATAGCAAGAAAGCATATCAGCTGGTGAAAGACAAGTACCATTAAAATCAATCAATTAGCCAAGCACCATTAGATTCAATCAGTCAGTTAAGCAAAAAGAACAACATTAGCAGCAACAGCAGCAGCAGCGTTGTGTTCTTCGCCATAATTATCATCATCGTGATCACCATCATCACGACAGAAGGAGACAGATATAATAATACGATTTTTTTTCTTTCTCCTGGATGTGAAAGTCAAAGCAGACCATTGTGAGAAAAAGGTGAAGTGAGGTGGAGTGAAGAAGACGAAGAAGAAGAGGTAAAGTGAGGTCAACTCCGCGACCAATTTACAGCCAGACACCGACACCTCCCCTGTGTGAATGGCTGAAAGCTGATCTCCTGTCTCCCTGTGTCTCTCTCTCACCACACACCATTCCCCATGCAGGATGGCGACTGACCTGGCTCTCACCCCGCCAGCTCCTGTTTTGAGTGCGATGCTATGGGGGGACGGGATAGCCTGGTGGCTAGAACGTGGGGCTCATGGTCTGATGGCCCAGGTTCGAGCCCCGGTTCCAGCCACCACCAAAACCCCTGTTCAAGGAGATTTTCCACCTTAAGTTAGCATCAGTGCTGACTCCACTTCCCCTGAAAGTTCTTCGGATGAGACTATAAGCTGAGGTCCCGTGTGTGAATGCACGCAGAACATCTTGCGTACATGTAAAAACCTGTTTCACCTTTCGGAAGAGTAAGCCATTGTGTGTTGGTTGGAACAGATGACAAAATTTACAAAACTGCATTACGCAGGGACTGGATGTTAAAAAGAACATGAGCGCTTATTCCTTTATCCGCGAGAGAAAAATAAATAAGATAAATGAATAAATAAATGGTGAAGTATGGTGTGTGTTGTTTTGTGTGGTGTGGTGAGGTGTGGTGTGGTGTGGTGAGGTGTGGTGAGGTGTGGTGTGGTGTGGTGTGGTGTAATATGGTGTGGTGTTGATGTCGGTTGGGTGGAGTCAAATATTGGGATTGAATAGCTCTAGAATACAGAATATGAACACTTCATTCTCATAAACACTTGTATAAATTTCAAGCGGATTACAAGCATACCTAAAAACAACCACCAAGTAAACATTCCGCACATAAAACAGTACATATCAGCCTCTGAGTTAGAGCAGACAGTGTCCAATGCTTAGAAACAAAGAACATTTTATAAATCAGTGATAGCTGTCCATAAGTGTGCATACAATTACGCAGGCGCTGGTGCATGCACATGTCACACACACACACACACACACTCATTGTTATAACATGTTTATAGAATAAGATATAAGATACGGCTGATACCCTATATTTCATTAAAAAGCATTGAAATTGATTAACATAAAAAGAGTACAGATGGTGTTATGTGGAGCTGGGTCAGTTAATGCAGTTTACAAAAACAGCACACACAGGGGGGACTGGATGAAAAAAGCATATGAGTGCTTATTCCATTATCCTCGAAATAAAAGAATAAATAAATAAATAAATACATTCTGGATTTAGCTGATCTGGGCATAGTCAATGATGTGGTGTGGTGTGGTGTGTGTGATGTTGTGTGTGTGTGTGGTGTGGTGTGTGGTGTGGTGTGTGATGTGATGTGGTGTGGTGTGGTGTGTGTGGTGTCAGATGTGGTGAGTGTTGATGTGGTTGTGCAGTTATGGTGTTTGTGATGTTTTGTGATTGTGTGTGTGGTGTGGTAATGATGTGGGTGGGCTGGTATGATGTGGTGTGGAGTGGTGTGTGGTGTCAAGATCAGACTCAAGAACTTTATTATCTCAATAGAGAAATTATGAGTTGCATTTTAAAATCCTAAACATGCTTTAAAGTCATATATACACAAACACAGCAACATTTTAAGTGTGGTGTTAGGTGCCATCGAATGGGGTGGGGCTGTGTGTAATGGTGTGTTTTGTGGCACAGTGTGGTGTGTATGTGGTGCCGTGCGGTGTGGTGTAGTGCAGTAGTTGGTGTAGTGCAGTTGTGTGTAGTGCAGTGTGGTGTAGTGCAGTGTGGTGTAGTGCAGTGTGTTGTGTGCAGTTGTTGCAGTGTGGTGTAGTGCAGTATGGTGTAGTGCAGTGGTGTGGGTGTAGTGCAGTGTGGTGTAAGTGCAGTGTGGTGTAGGTGTGCAGTGTGGTGTAGTGCAGTGTGGTGTAGTGCAGTGTTGGTGTAGTGCAGTGTGGTGTAGTGCAGTGTGGTGTAGTGCGTGTGGTGTAGTGCAGTGTGGTGTAGTGCAGTGTGGTTATAGTGCAGTGTGTGAGTGTGTGGTGTAAATGCAGTGTGGTGTAGTGCAGTGTGGTGTAGTGCAGTGTGGTGTAAGTGCAGTGTGTGGTGTGGTGTAGTGCAGTGTGGTATAGTGTAGTGTGGTGTAGTGCAGTGTGGTGTAGTGCGTGTGGTGAGTGAGTGGTGTGGTGTAGTGCAGTGTGGTTGTAGTGTGTGGTGGTGGTGTGGTGTTAGTGTGGTGTGTGGTGTGTGAGTGCGTGTGGTGTAGTGCGGGTGTGGTGTAGTGCAGTGTGGTGTAGTGGTGTGTGTGTCAGTGTGGTGTAGTGCAGTGTGGTGTAGTGCAGTGTGGTGTAGTGCTGTGTGATGAGTTGGTGTATGCAGTTGTGGTGTAGTAGTGCTTAGTGCAGTTGGTGTAGTTGCAGTTGTGTGTTAGTGCAGTGTGGTGTAGTGCAGTGTGGTGTAGTGCAGTGTGGTATAGTGCAGTGTGGTGTAGTGCAGTGTGGTGTAGTGCAGTGTGGCTTGTGAACACGTGGACTAAGGTAAAGTGAGGTCAACTCCTCGACCAATTTACAGCCAGACACTGACACCTCCCCTGTGTGAATGGCTGAAAGCTGATCTCCTGTCTCCCTGTGTCTCTCTCACCACACACCATTCCCCATACAGGATGGAGGCTGTCCTGGCTCTCACCCCGGAGAATCCTTTGTACTGGTGTTTTGTCGTGTGGTATGGTGTGGTGTGGTGTGGTTTAAAGTAGTGTTGTGTGGTATGATGTTATGTGTGTAATGTGGTGTGGTGTGGTATGATGTTATGTGGCTTAGTGTTATTTGTGTGGTGTTGTGTGGTGTAGTATGATGTTAGTGGTGTAGTGTGTTGCAGCATGGTTGTGGTGTGAGTGAGTGATGTGGTGTCGAGTGGTGTGGTGTAATGTGGAGTGATGTGGTGTGGAGTGGTGTGATGTTAATGTGGTGCTGAGTGGTGTGGTGTGCTAGCTGTTGGGTGTGGAGATGGAGTGAGTGGTGTGGTGTATGTGGAGTGATGTGGTGTGTGGAGTGGAGTGGTGTGGTGTGGTATGGTGTGTGGTTGAGTGGGTTGGATCATGAAGTTAAATATTGGGATTGAGTAGTTCTAGACAGTGCTGTGTGGTTCTGGGTGAGGTAAGACTGGATTAAACTGATCCTGGATAGATTGAGTTATGTGGTGTGCTGTGATGGTACTGAAAGGGATATGGTCTGGCGTGATGTGGTGCAATGTGGGACTGATGCCATGTGGTATAGTGCAGTGTGGTTTGTGAAAACGCGAAGTGAGGTAAAGTGAGGCAACTCCTCGACCAATTTACAGCCAGACACTGACACCTCCCCTGCGTGAATGGCTGAAAGCTGATCTCCTGTCTCCCTGTGTCTCTCTCACCACACACCATTCCCCATACAGGATGGAGGCTGTCCTGTCTCTCACCCCGGAGAATCCTTTGTGTAGTGCGGTGTGGTGTGGTGTGGTGTGGTGTGGTATGGTGTGGAGTGGTGGAGTGTGGTGTGGTGTGGTATGGTGTGGTGTGGTGTGGTGTGGAGTGGTATGGTGTGGTGTGGTGTGGTGTGGTATGGTGTGGTGTGGTGTGGTATGGAGTGGTGTGGTATGGTGGGGTGTGTGTGGTGTGGTGTGGTATGGTGTGGTGTGGTATGGTGTGGTGTGGTGTAGTGCAGTGTGGTGTGGTGTGGTATGGTGTGGAGTGGTGTAGTGTGGTGTGGTGTGGCGTGGTGTGACTTGGTGTGCTTTTATTTTGTATTGAGGTAGACTGGGAGATACTGGTCGAGTTGTGTTTTGCTTGATAGGGTAAACACGGATAATGCTGTATGGTTGATTTGGGATGACGATAGACATTGTGTGAGAGGAGGTGTGTGTGTGTGTGGGGGGGGGGGGGGGGGGTAATTAGGCTGGACTGTGATGTGTTGTGTGACATTGGATGGTAATGTTTTAGGCTCACTCCCATAGCGTTGAATTGTGTTTCGTTGAATTGCATTCCGCAGTATTACAGGTTGTATCATATCATCATCTTGTTTAGTATAGTTTCGTTTTGTTTTGAATAACATAGCACTGCACTACGTCGTGCACACATTCCTGTACGACACAGTATAGAAGCTTTGGTAAAAAAAAAAAAAGAAAACGCTGTAGCTTTTATGATATGGTTATGTCTGAGATGTTTGAAACGGCTATGTCATGTATCAAATTTCACTGCATCAGTTTGAATTCTGTTCTTTCTATTCTGTCCTGTTCTGTTCTGCTCTCCCCTGTTCTCCTCTGCTCTACTCGGCTCTACTCAGCTAGGCTTGGCTCGGCTTGGCTCGGCACTGTGTTGCTTTGTTCCAGTCTAGTCTGCTCTGTGTTGTTTTATTTTGTTCTAGGTTGCATTTGTTCTGTTCTGTTCTGCGTTGTTCTGTTTTGGCGAACATGGAAAATTTCATTTATCCATTGAACTTTTGGGACTTTTAACGGGTAATAAACAAAAGACGTAAAGCTTCCAGGATAAGAAAAACCAAAACACACCACCAGCAACAACAATCGATCACAAAACAATACAACTTCCACCACCACAACTATCACTAGCAAGAACATAATAACAACGACGACAACAACAACATTGTCAACAGAGGGTTTGGAAATATCTGTTGGAGGTCGAAAGCTTGAAACCAATTTTCTCTACCTTTTGTCTCAGTTTTTCTGTTTCTCAGTCTGTCTCTGACTATCTGACTGTCTGTCTGTCTGTATGTCCGTCTGTCCGTCTGTCTGTTTCTGTCTCTCTCTGTCTCTCTGGTCTCTCTGTCTCTGTCTGTCTGCTTGTCTGTCTGTCTGTCTCTGTCTGTCTGTCTGTCTGTCTCTGTCTCTCTCTGTCTGTATATGTCTCTCTCTTTAGCTTTATCTGTTTCTGTGTCATTGTTTGTTCCTGTTCTTCTCTCCCAGCATCTTTGTCTCTGTCTGTCTCTCTGTCTCTCTGCCTGCTTCTGTCTCTATCTCTCTTCAATATTTTTCGCCTGGCTTTTTCTTTTTTTTTTACCGAATTCTTGTCACCGCTGCTGCAGTGCACCACCACCAACCAACCAATACAACCCCCCCTCCTACCCCCCACCCCAACCCATCCCCCATCCCACCCCCCACCCCACTACCACTTCCCATTCCGCTCTTACTTGGCTGGCACGTAGAGAGGGAAAGGCATAATCCCCCACAAGACTGTTGATGTTTGTTTTTCCTCCCTGGTCGCATTATATGACAGCTCAGGGCCGTACTCGCCTTCTTCAGCGGGGCATTTTGTCAGGCTTAAGGTGCTCCAAATGACTGCCGAATGCTGGCTCCTTCTTGTCGTTTGTTGTTGCTGATGTTTGCTGCTGCTGATGTTGCTGCTAATGTTTGCTGCTGCTGATGTTTGCTGCTGATGTTGCTGCTGATGTTGTTGTTGATGTTGTTGCTTTTGTCAGGCTTAAGGCGCTCTAAATGACTGCCGAATGCTGGCTCGTTCTTGTCGTTTGCTGTTGCTGATGTTTGCTGCTTATGTTTGCTGCTGGTGTTTGCTGCTGCTGATGTTTGCTGTTGCTGATGTTGTTGCTGATGTTGTTGCTGATGTTGCTTTTGTCAGGCTTAAGGCGCTCTAAATGACTGCCGAATGCTGGCTCGTTCTTGTCGTTTGCTGTTGCTGATGTTTGCTGCTTATGTTTGCTGCTGGTGTTTGCTGCTGCTGATGTTTGCTGTTGCTGATGTTGTTGCTGATATTGTAACTTTTTGTCAGGCTTACGGTGCTCTAAATGACTGCCGAATGCTGGCTCCTTCTTGTCGTTTGCTGTCGCTGATGTTTGCTGCTTATGTTTGCTGCTGATGTTGCTGCTGATGTTTGCTGTTGCTGATGTTGTTGCTGATATTGTAACTTTTTGTCAGGCTTACGGTGCTCTAAATGACTGCCGAATGCTGGCTCCTTCTTGTCGTTTGTTGTTGCTGATGTTTGCTGCTGCTGATGTTGCTGCTAATGTTTGCTGCTGCTGATGTTTGCTGCTGATGTTGCTGCTGATGTTGTTGTTGATGTTGTTGCTTTTGTCAGGCTTAAGGCGCTCTAAATGACTGCCGAATGCTGGCTCGTTCTTGTCATTTGCTGTTGCTGATGTTTGCTGCTTATGTTTGCTGCTGGTGTTTGCTGCTGCTGATGTTTGCTGTTGCTGATGTTGTTGCTGATGTTGTTGCTGATGTTGCTTTTGTCAGGCTTAAGGCGCTCTAAATGACTGCCGAATGCTGGCTCGTTCTTGTCGTTTGCTGTCGCTGATGTTTGCTGCTTATGTTTGCTGCTGATGTTTGCTGCTGCTGATGTTTGCTGTTGCTGATGTTGTTGCTGATATTGTAACTTTTTGTCAGGCTTACGGTGCTCTAAATGACTGCCGAATGCTGGCTCCTTCTTGTCGTTTGCTGTCGCTGATGTTGCTGCTGATGTTTGCTGTTGCTGATGTTTGCTGTTGCTGATGTTTGCTGCTGATGTTGTTGCTGATGTTTGCTGTTGCTGATGTTGCTGCTGCTGTTGTCGTTGCTGTTACTGCACTGTGTTGTACGTTTTAGTGGAAGTTGTTGCTACGTTTGGTGTTATTTGTTGTTGTACTGCTCTTGTTTATAATAAAGGCTTTTCGTTAGGGGTGGGATGGGGGGGTGGGAGTGGGGGCTTGAAAGATGAATACTGTTGTTGTTGTTGTTGTTGTTGTTGTTGCTTCTGCTGCTGAGTGAGTGTGGGGGTGGGGGGCGTGTGTGTATGTGTGTGAGAGAGAGAGACTGTCCGTCTCTTTATTTATCTGTTTATCTATCTGTCTGGTATTGTGCTTATATATTTACCGCGTGCGCGCGTGTGCATGTGTTTGTGTGTTTACACGCTTATGCACATGCATGCGAGCGTGTGTCCTGACATGAGTGCGTAGGCACATCTCTAATATGTATTTCTGCGCGCTTTGTTACAGAACCTAGCATGTGCACGTGTGATACTTAGCCTAACTGATTCTACTAATGCTACTGACTCGTACGAGGTAATCCTGACAATTAGTGCAATTACTTTGGCGTAACCAGCCCGGTAACATTGCCCTCCGCAAGCAGCACACGGGCAAGTGCATCTCGCTGTTACTGTACAACACTATGTCGAAAAGAAGGGGGGGAGGGGGGGGGGGGGGGGGGTAAGGACTGTTTGTGTTGTGCACTCGACGAAAGTAGCTCCCATAGGATATAGTCGTT
>CM054134.1:89130677-89158177 GCA_028751875.1 Rapana venosa | reverse complement strand
GAGGTAGGCTAAGGGACTGGGACAAAAAGCAAAAAAAAAAGATGGGGTGGTGGTGGTGGGGGGGGGGGGGGGGGGAGGGGAGACATGTCTTTGAGCAAACTCACACACACACACAGAGTCACATACAGACGCGCATACACAAGCACGCACAAACGCGCGCGCGCACACACATACACACACGCACGCACACAAAGGCACATATATACGCAAAAAACACACGCGCGAGCGGGCGCCTGCGCACGCGCGCGTGCAAGTACATAGGCGCACATGCGTAGGCGCTCGTACGCACGTTTACAATGAGAGAGCGAGAGAGAGAGAGAGAGGATAGAGAGAGAGAGAGAGAGAGAGAGAGAGAGAGAGAGACAGACAGACAGACAGACAGACAGACAGACAGAGCAGAGAGACAGAGACAGAGAAAGAGACAGAGACACAGAGAGACACGGAAAGAGACAGAAAGACAGACAGACACGGAAAGAGACAGAGAAACAGAGATGCCGAAATGATTGAGTAAATAAATAAATGAATGAATTTTTTTTTCGTGCGAGTAAATGTTAAATGCCCAATGAGTATTTTTGCAGTAGTTTTAATGTTCTTTTTATTACGATTTATGCAATTTACAACACCCCCCCCCCCCTCCCCGCCCCCCTCGTGGAAAAAGATAACAAAATTAATAAAGCATAGGTAAGCATAAAAGTACACGACTACAATCATGCAGATATTATCAAACCAAAACGAGTGACACCAGTAATATAAAGATTAAAATAAAAATAGGAAAAAAGAAAACAAGAAAACATTTTACAAATAGTTACTAATAGTTTACACATTTGGTGGGCAACACTAGTACTTGTTAATTGAATAAAACATGCACACATTCTTTTAGGGCATGCATACCAGAGCATAGAAGGAATGCACACGCACCCCTACCACACTACTACTACTACTACTTACTACTTCCTACTACTACTACTACTAACTCCCCTTCATTTTTCATTAACTCCCTTTACACCAGTCCCAAACCTTCCCCACCCCCTTTCTTTCTTCTTCCTACCTTCCCCCATCACTTCCACCCCCCCCCCCCCTCCCCATATCCACTCCTATCCCATCTCACCCCCACCTCCTGCTCCTTCTAGGCTCCTAACCCCTCCCCACCCCTACCCCCCTCCCTTCCCCTCCACCTTCTTCCAGCAGAACTTGCTGCATGCTCATTAATTCCATTAACTCATACCGTGCCGACATCTGGCAGAGAGCTGACACCATAGTTTGGAAAGCCGCCACAAGGGGAGGGAAGGCCTGGGCTGCCAGGTAAAAATGGCATGGGGCGTAAGGGAACGAACGAGTTAATCTGCTGTGACGTTGCGTTACCATGGACACCAGACTTGGGCTCCCCCAAGACGTCCAATCCGCTCGAGGTTGACGTGCTGCTTGCTGCTGCTGCTGCTGCTGTTGCTTCGCTGGTGGGCTTGCTTGTCTCTCACACGTTTTTTGTTTGTTTGTTTGTTTGTTTGTGTGTGTGTGTGTGTGTGTGTGTGTGTGTGTTTGTCTGTTTTTGTTTGTCACGAGCGTGTCAGTCTGTCATGTGTGTGTATGTGCGTGTGTGTGTGTGTGTGGGGGGGGGGGGGGGGGGGGTGGGGGGGGGGATGGGGGATGGGGAAGGCGGGGTGTCAGTTGTGTGGTGCGTGTGTTTGAGTCAGTTTGTGTGTGTGTGTGTGTTCGAGGCAGTGTGTTTTATTTTTTTATTTTATATTTTATACCACTTTAATTAAGTCACGAGATTTCTCTGCGTGAAATTCGGGCTGCTCTCCCCGGGGAGAGCGCGTCGCCACAAGAGCAGCGCCACCCCCCTTTTTTTTTTCTTTTGGTCTGCAACTGTATTTGTTTCCCTATCAGAGTGGCTTTTTTCTAAGAATGTTGCCAGGGATAACTCTCTTGTTGCCGTGGGTTCTTTTACGTGCGCTGAAAATTTTGTGTAACGCACGGGACCTCGGTTTATCGTCTCATCCGAAAGACTAGCGCCCAGACCACCACTCATGGTCTAATGGATGGGGGAAAATTTCGGGCCCAAACGGGATACGAACCACCGCACACACCCGACCCGGACTTTTCGCTTTCTAGACAGGCATGTTACCTCTAGACCACCGATCCACTGTGTGTGTGTGTGTGTGTGTGTGTGTGTGTGTGTTGCGCGTGCGTGTGTGTGCGTGCTGTGTGTGTGTTGTGTCTGTCTGTTTTTGTTTATAAGCGTGTCAGTCTGTCAGTGTGTGTGTTGTGGGGGGGGGGGGGGGGGGGGAGGGGGGGGGGAGTCAGTTGTGCGTATGTGTGTTAATGTTAGTATGTGTGAGTTTGTGAGTGTGTGTTTGTGAGTGTGTATTTGTCTGGTTTTTGTTTGTCAGCGTGTCAGTCTGTTAGAGTGTGTGTGTGGGGGGGGGGGGGGGGGGGGGGGAGGAGTCAGTGTTTGTGTTGTGTTATGTGTGTGTTTGAGTCAGTGTGTGTGTGTGTTTGTCTGTTTTTGTCAAACGTGTCAGTCTGTCAGTGTGTGTCTGTGTAGGGGGGGGGGGGGGGGGGGGGGTGTCAGTTTTGTGTGTGCATGTGTGTGTGTAGGTGTCAGTTTTGTGTGTGAAGTCTGTGTGTGTAGGAGCTAGTTAGTTAACTTGTGTTTGGTGTGTGGTTTGTGTTCGTTGTGTGTTGTGCGTGGTGGGGGTGTGTGTGTGTGGTGTGTGTGTGTGTGTGTTGTTGTTGTTGTTGTGTTTCTATTTGTTTGGCTTGTTTGCTTAATGGTGTATTAGCTCTTTTTTCCATTGCTATTCTGTGGACTCGTTTTTTTTTGCGTGTGTTGGTTGTTGTTTGCGCTAGTTGATTGTTTGGAGAGTTTGTTTGCTTCCAGCATTTGTTCGTATTTGTTTTGTGTTTTTTGTGTTTTTGTTTTGTTTTGTTTGTTTGTCTATCTGTCTGTCCATCAATCCATCACCTGCGTCTGTTTTTGTTTGTTTTTTTTCCTTACAGTTTTTTGCTTGTTGTTCTTCTTGCTTTGTTTTTAATGACGTGACGTTCTTTGTTTTTGTTGTTGTTGTTGTTCTTACCCACATTCATTCAGGTTTTTTCTTGTTTCACATTTGTGAAAGTGATAGTTTTTATTTGCTTTTTTATGGTTTTTGTTTTTGTTTGTTTGTTGTTGTTGTTTTCTCACAAAGGCTGCACCTGTTTTGTTTCTTTGCATTTTTCTCTTTGTTTAAATTATGTTTGAAAGTTTGTCGTTTTCTAAATAGGTAAGTTGGATACTAAGTAGATGAAAGTATAGGTAAAATGATATTATAGTGACCCTCTGACATCTCTCTATGCGTCTGTTTGTTTGTCCGTCCGACTGTCCTCTCCTCTGGCCGTCTGTCTGTCTGTTTGTCTGTCTATCTGTATTTGTCTGTCTATCTGTCTGCCTGTCTCTCTGTTTCTCTGAATTCTCTCTTCTCTCTCTCTCTCTCTTCTCTCTTTTTCTCTCTCTCTCTCTCTCTCTGTTCTCTGTCTCTCTGTCTCTCTCTCTCTCTCTTCAAAAGGCCAAGTTGGGCAATGACAATAAATATTGTTAATAAAGCGTCTCTCTTTCTCTTTCTGCTATAATTGTTAAGTAGCTAATGCCTGCTGTCCTGAATCTGTGTCAGGCTGTCTCTATGGCCCTTTTGTCCGTGTGTGTAAGTTCATACTTTCTTTTTATCCTGTCTGTAACACCCTAACTAACATCTTTGTTTGTTTCTCCGTGTCTCCTTTTTCTTTTGTTTTCTTGTTTTTGTCTCCGAGTGAGTCTAGCTATCTGGAAATAAAGGTACTCGTGGCCAGGGAATGTTTGGTTGGTATTGAGTGACATATTTTTTATGTGAAAACTGAAAGTCTGTCTGTCTGTTTCTCTGTCTGTCTGTCTGTCTCTCACTATCTGTCTCTCTCTGTTTTTCTGTCTCTGCGTTTCTGTCTGTCTCTCTGTCTGTGTCTCTCTCTCCTCTCTTTTTTCTCTCTCTCTCTCTCTCTCTCTCTCCCCTCTCCCCCTGTCTCCTCTCTCTGCCCCTCTCTCCTCTTCTTATGTTTCTGAGTACTCTCTCTTTCCTCCTTCTCTTCCTCCTCCCCCTCCGCCTCTTCCACCTCCTCCTTCTTCTCTATAATTTCCTGTTTGCATATATGCATTGCATTGTCTGCATGCAGGCTACAGTCTGTCTGCACATGGTTTTTTTTTCATCCTACCTACTTATCTGTCTTTCTTTCTCTCTCCATGCATTTCCTAATCTTCCCTAGGTTTTATCTCTCGTACGTTGGGTCACACATTCCTCCTCTACTACTATTATGATGCACTTTCATCATATTATGTATAGGGAGGGAAGTATCCTGTTTCTGTACTGAGTCATGACAGACAGACTGGCGAGGGTGGGGTGTGGGGTGTTAGTGGAATGAAGGCACGGCCGAACATCTGCTTTGCCTGCAAGTTGCCGTTTATTATTGATAGACCCATGACTGCGGACAGAGGACGTAAACAGAAGCGGTTTGGTGCCAGAAGTTTTTAGCATGGCTATTTACGTTGCCAGTGTATCGCGGCCAGATATAATTCTTTACCGCCCTACCTACCCCCTCCTCTGCCCCCTTCCTTCCTTCCTTCCTTCCTAACAGAACCTCTTCTATTCCTGCTCCTCAACCTCTTTTCTACTACTACTACTACTACACTTTGTGTGTGCTTGTGTGAGTGTGTGTGAGTGTGTATGTGTGTGCGTGTGTGTGTGTTTGTGTGTGTTTTGTGTGTGTGTGTGAGTGTGTGTGTGTGTACTGGGAGTTTTCATCCCTCATCATGAGAATTGCTCCACTGTTAGTGTAGTGTAGTGTGTGTCTGTGAGAACGAAAGAGAGAAAAAGAACTAGCAGTTGCTATTGTGATATTTCTGTGGTAGTAGGACACGTTGGAAGCTAGTTTGCTTGCTTGTTGTTGTTGTTCTGGACATCAATGTGAATGTAATGCATGTTTTTTTTCTTTCAACACACACACAACACAACACCACACACACACAGTATCTCTCTCTCTCTCTCTCACACCATCACCAAGTTCTCTCTCTCTCTCTCTCACACACACACACACAGAGTCTCCCTCTCTCTTACACACACACAACAGAGTCTCCCTTTTTAAGCTCTCTCGTCACACACCACAAACAGAGTCTCCTCTCTCTCTCACCACACACAAGTCTCCCTCTCTCTCTCTCACACACCTCACAGTCTCCTCTCTCTCTCTCTCTCTCACATACACACACATCAGAACGTATCCTTCTCTCTTACACACACTCACACAGTCCTGCCCTCTACTCGTTCTCTGATTAACACACACAGAACACACCATACACACACACTACATCAAACAACAAGCAGAGGCGCTAAATAAACCCCAACACTGCTTTGAACTTTAAACACCAGAGCTTCGCACAAGGTCGGCCGCGATGACCAGTGTTAACCGTTGGGAAGCTTGTTACGTCTTTCTCTCTGAAATAAGAAATGCACTTAGCGGGATGGGAAAGTCTGGGTACAGAAGCACATACCACTCACTACGTGGGATTCGAATTTGAAGAGAAGAGAGAGAGATGTGACGAGAGTTGAGAGGAGAAGAGGAGATTTACAGAGAGAGTTACAGAGGGAGAGGAGTTACGTGAAAGAGAGGAGATGAGGGATGGGGGTGGGGGTGAGGGAGAGACAAACAGATTTACACAGAGAGACAGACAGACAGACACAAACACACAGAGCCAAGAAAGAAAGAGGAAGAGGTGGGGAAGTAGGAAAAGACACAAAGATAGAAAAACAAACACAGACAAGCAGAAAGACAAAACCATTCTGTAGGTACTAGGCCTGATTTTTCCCTATTCCTGAAGACAAGAGGTAAGCCATCCACTGTGTGTTTGGACCCAACTTCCATCCCAGACAGTGGGTCCATTACTGCTCCATCACTGCTGTTCTTGTCCATCGGTCTTCTGTCTTTCTTCAATCCTCTGCCCCAAATAATCCACATTCCTTTCGACCTCAAATTCAGTCCCATTAAGTCCATTACCCATAGTGTCACTCATCTTTGGCCCATCTCTCTGACACTGTTTTATCTTGGCGTGGGAACAATCTGATTTACTTTGGTTTTCAAGAGAAAAATGTTTCAGGTTTTTTCTTCTTCCTTTTTTCGTGTTGAATATTAGATTTATATTAACTTATTTGTTTTATTGATAGTAGCAAGAATGTTTTTATTGTTCTGTTAAGTCTACAGCTGCAATTCAATGTAATTCAATTCAAATGGGGTTTTTTCTTACCTCACAAACATAGAAATTCACGTGGGAAAGCTACAAGCCATGTATAAAAAAAAGTAAACAGGAAAAACATTGATAACAGAAAAATCACCACGCGAACATCAGCACACATCACTTAATAAAAAGCATCCAAACAATGATAACCATGATGGCCATGATGGTGATAATCGTATCATAGACAATGACGGAGAAAGAGATACACAGAAAGAGACATGGAGTCAGACAGACAGACGGTCAGTCAGTCAGACAGACATACAGACAGACACAGAGACAGACAAAATAGAGAAGAAGCATACCAACAGGATCATGGAAGCATGAGACCCGATGTAATATTCCCCAAGACAAAAAGTCAATCATCCATGTACCATTCTTAACCCACCTCCAATCCTAGACAGTCCATTACTGCCTGTGACTGTCCTTGTCTCTCCCAGTCCTCAGTCAACCATCGGGGATTTTTTCCCCATCATCATTTCCCCCACATTGTCTCGCGTCTGTCTTTCTGTTCTGTTCAACGTTCATATGTCTCTCATGATATCACAACGTTGGACCCTTCCTGTTCTTTTTTTTTCTTGTTTTATATGGCTTGGACAAGCAGAGAGAGAGAGAGGGGGGGGGGGGGGCAGAGACAGAGGCAGACAAACAGACAGACACAGATAGACAGAGATAAGAATGAAAGAGACAGGGAGAGAGAGAAAGACAGACAGACATTCAGAAGTAAAGAAAGAAGACAGAGACAAAAGAGACTAAGACAGACAGAAAAAGACAAACAGAGCTAGAAAGTCAAACAGAGAGAGAGAGAGAGAGAGAGGAGAGAGAGAGAGAGAGAGAGAGAGAGAGAGAGAGAGAGAGAGAGAGAGAGAGAGAGAGAGAGAGTGAGAGAGAGAGAGAGAGAGAGAGAGAGACGGAGCAAGCTGACAGAATGGCCAAGATAGGCGCCCGAGATGAACAGCCCGAAAAACCCTGTCTGCCTTGCAGAGAGCAAGACCATCATTAAGGCTCTCTACAGGAAAACGCCACCACCAGACAGCTACCACAGCCTCACCAGACAAGACCAGGTGACCATCTTCCGATTAAGAACAGGCCACTGCAGGCTGAACCAACATCTGCACAGGAAGATGAAAGTGGTACCCTCCCCCATGTGCTCATGTGGGGAAGCTGAGCAAGACACTCGCCACATCCTGCAGGACTGCAGGGCCTTCAGCCAGCTGAGAGAGGAAATGTGGCCGAACCCATTACCCCTAGAAGAAAAACTGTACGGGCCGGTGGATGCCCTACAGACGACTGCTACATTCCTTAGGCGAACTGGTCTCTTGGTGTAAAACAATAAGGCATCGAAAAGAAGAAGAAGAGAGAGAACGGGACAGAGGGACAGACAGTAAGTCAAACAGACACAGACAGGAAGGGAAAGCTTACAGGTTCCTCGAAACACTAGACCACTGTACTTGATTTTTTTCATTTCCCCAAGACAAGAATCATCCATCCATCCATCTATCTACCCATCCACCCATCTATCCATCCATCATCCATCCATCATCCATCCATCCATCATCCATCCACCCACCCATCCATCCATCCATCCATCCATCCATCCATCCATCCACACACCACCCACCCATCCATATCCATCCACCTATCCACCCATCCACCCACCCACCCATCCATCAATTCACCCATCCACCATCCACCCACCTATCCACCCACACACCCATCCATCCACCCACCCACCCACCTATCCATCCATCCACCCACACATCGAACCATCCACCCACCATCCACCCACCACCTATCCATCCATCCACCCACACATCAAACCATCCACCCACCCATCCACCCACCCATCCATCCATCCATCCTGCCATCCACCACCCTCCCACCCATCCTGCCATCCATGCACCCATACATCCATCCATCTATCCAACTTCGCTCCCGGACAGTCAATTATTCCCCCTGTCTCTCAGTCCTCTCTCAACCACCGTTTTCTCTGTCATTATTTTCACATCGTCTATCATCACATCTGTCCCATAAAACTTTCAGACATTTTCCATAATATCACCAACGTTGGTTCCTTGCTTTTGTTGCTTTTTTTTTCTTGTATGTAGCTTGGTCAAAACAAAGCGAGTGAGACAGAGAGAGAGAGGGAGGGAGAGAGAGAGTGTGCGTGTGTGAGAGAGAGAAGGATAGACAGACAGACAGTCAGACAGACAGTCAGAGAGACAGACAGACAGACAGAGTCACAAAGACAAAGTCCCAAAGACAAAAACAGAGAGTAGGTGGAACAGACACAGTCAGAGAGACAGACAGACAGACAGAGTCACAAAGACAAAGTCCCAAAGACAAAAACAGAGAGTACGTGAAACAGACAGGGATAGACGGAGAAGCACGTTTTAAGTCAAAGAGACGAACAGGGAGAGGATGCTTGCAAACATGCTCATCGAAGCACTGGGGTAGGTCTGATTGCTCATTCTCCACCAAGGCAAGAGTCATCCATCCATCCATCGTGTTTGTACCTGCCACTGCCCTTATCAACGAGTCTGGCATCAAATACCATTTTCCTCCAACTCCCTCCTCTTCATTTCATTCTTCCCATACCTCCCCACCTTCTTTCTATCCTTTTTCGGTCTGTCAGTCCTTTACACATTAATTTTATCACGATGCCATGCCCATAGTTCATGTCAGTCACTGCTTCTCTTCAATTTGGCGTGACAAAAATATCGATTGACTTTCCTTTTTCATTTACTGTGTGTCAGTACTCTCTCTCTCTCTCTCTCTCTCTCTCTCTCTCTCTCTCTCTCTCTCTCTCTCTCTCTCTCTCTCTCTCTCTCTCTCTCTCTCTCTCTTTCTTTCTTATATCAGTACATAATTATTCTGTTGGGTCTTACCAAAGGAAATATTTTCAGGTATTACTTTTGGGGGGTTAAATAGGGAGAAACAGGGAGAAAGATTCATAATTACTCACCACAATGATTTTATCGATAGCTGCAAGTGTATGTTTATTTTGTCTATTTCTGTCTCATTGTATCTTGTAATGATCATCGTGATGGTCATGATAATGATAGTATTGTCACAGAGATAGATTTGCAGAGAGACGAGTGGGCGTACAAATTTAGTAGAGGAAGCATGCAAAGTAGGTCATGAAGGCACAAAGTATGGCTGCTTATTCCTCAAGACAAGAGTCATCTATACATCGTGCTTGAAGCCAACTTTAATCCCAGACAGTCAATTACTACCTGTCGCTGTTCTTGTCTATAGGTCCTCTGTCAATCATGATTATATTTCCCCCATCCTGTTTCAACATCATCTATCATTTCTCTGCCCCATTCAGCTTCAGCTTTGACACGTTTTCGTGATTTTACTAATGTTGGTCCCTTGCTGCTTTTGCTTTTTCATAACAAGTCGTGGAGAGAGAGAGAGAGAGAGAGAGAGAGAGAGAGAGAGAGAGAGAGACAGACAGACAGACAGACAGACAGACAGACAGACAAAAAGACAAACAGAGAGACAAACAGAGAGACAAAAAGAGAGACAAGCAGAGAGACAAGAAGAGAGAAAGATAGATAGGGATAGAGAAACACAGGGAGAGAGAGAGAGAGAGAGAGAGAGAGGAGAGAGAGAGAGAGAAGAGAGAGAGAGAGAGAGAGAGAGAAAGACAAACAGAGAGACAAACAGAGAGACAAACAGAGAGACAAGGAGAGAGACAAGAAAGAGAGAAAGATAGAGAGGGATAGAGACACACAGGGGGAGAGAGAGGGGGGGGGGGGGGTGAGAGAGAGAGAGAGAAAGAATCAGAAATAGACTGACAGAGAAAAATGGAGACAGAGACAGACAGAACGATAGACAGAGACAGATCTGAAGAAACAGATGATAAGTCAAACAAACAAACAAACAAACAAACAAACAAACAGACAGACAGACAGCCAAGAAGAGAAAGCTGACGAACAGGCTCGTGGAGGGAGGCACTCTCTAGGCCTGAACGTTGCATTTCTCAAAGAATTCCTCTATCCATCATGACTGTTGAAACCCAATTCCGATCCCACACAGTCCATTTCTGCCTATCATTGTCCTTGCCAATTAATCCTCTGTCCACCATCTTCCCCCTCCCTCCCTCCCTCCCTCTCATTGTTTTTCTGATCCCTTTCAACCTTATTTCTGTCTCATTCAGTCTCTAGGCCCCTCACCTATTTATCCCAGTGTCACACACACACACACCTTTGGTCCATCGCTGTCACTGCTCCTTCCTAATAAAGCGTGGTACAAAAAATCGACTCACTCCAACTCTACTCTTTTCTTCAGTTATATTTGTCTTTGCTTTTTTTCCTTTATATGTATCTTCTTTATTTCTTTATAACGACACACCGTGCTATGATCATAATATATTATAACAACATGTAAAAAAAGGTAAGGTAAAGGAGTCCCATAACCTATAAGGTCGTAGGGGAGCGAGGCGTCAGAGACCTCACTTCTCTAGGGCCAGCATATTGAGGGCGGCGCCCATCTCCTCTCCCTCGCTGCTTTACCTTCCCTGACCCTAAAGAGGGCAGGTACCCATTTACAGCTGGGTGAACTGGGGGAACTGTACTGAAGCCAAGGCGTGCAAACGGTCACCCATCCAACTGGTAACCACGCTCGACGCTGCTTAACTTGGCTGGGGGAAAGCGAGTGCTCCGACCACTGAGCTATCCCGTCCCCTGATAACAACATGTAACGTGATATTCATCATCATCATCAGACCCGTGACCTTGGCGGTCGTGGGGGAGACATGAAAGACGATGCCGTGGTAAGCCTCCTCCATCCATCTCGGTCCTCGGCTCTGCGCAGTAGTGCCGAGTCATTCATCCTGGTCCATTCTCTGATGTTGTCCATCCATGACTTGTTCTGTCTTCCCCTCCTTCTGCCACCTTCGAGTGTTCCCTGCAGTACTGTTTTGGGCAGAGTGTTGTGGCGGGTGACGTGGCCGAACCATGTCAGCTTTTTCTTCTTGACGATGGTGAGAAGGGGTTCCTGTGGACCTGCCAGCCGTGTTATTTGACTCTTGACAAATTCGTTGGTCTTTCGTTCTCTCCAGGATATGCCCAGTAGTTTTCTATGGCATTTTGTTTCGAATGACTGGATTCGCTTTGCTGTTTCAGCAGTCAATGTCCAGGTTTCACTTCCGTACAGCAGGATCGACTGAATTAGGGCTTTGTAGAGCTTTAGTTTGATTGGGAAACTGATCTCTTTACTTTTCCATATGGTGGTGAGTTTTGTCATGGAAGATGTTGCCATGGCTATTCTGACTTTGATTTCTGTCGTCGATCGCCCGTCCTTTGTGAGTGTAGCGCCGAGGTATTTAAAAGCGTCTACCTCCTCCAGTTGTTGGCCGTTCATGTAAATGTTAGCGTGATATTAAGCTGGAGTACAAAATAATTTTGAAAAAATTAATAAAAAAAAGAATCGATTCACTTTCTGTTTCATTATCAGTGCTCTCTGTCTCTGTCTCTCCCCCCCCCTCTCTCTCTCTCTCTCCGCTCTCTCTTTCCTCTCCACTCTCTCCTCTCTCTCTCAAATGGAGTGTTACCATGGGGGAGTCTTTCAGGTTTTGTTTAATTCTTTTCAGTAAAGAGAGACAGCTTCGTGATTGATTTATTGACTAGTAGCAAGCTTATGTACGTCTAGGTTTTTCCCCTATGCTTATTTATGATGATAATCATGATGGCCATGATGCTTATCATATATACTGCTTAGAGAAGAGAGAGGGGGGTGGGGGGGGGGGAGACAGACAGACAAACAGACAGATAGAAAAGAGAGAGGGGCGGGGGGAGAGAGAGGAGAGACAGACAGACAAAGAATGAGAGAGAGAGAGAGAGAGAGAGAGAGGAGAGAGAGGAGACGAGAGAGAGAGGAGAGAGAGAGAGGAGAAAGAGAGACAAAACAGACAAACAGATATACAGAAAAAACAGAAACACAGACAGACTAAAAACAGGCACAGTGATTGACAAACAGAGAGAAAAATACCAACAAAAGATGAAGCTTGTAGAATATCTCATGAAAAAAAATGCACTGGGGCTAGCTAACTTTCCATTCTTCATGGTCGAAGTCAGCCAGCTCCATTGTGATGAAGCTCAACTTCCATCCCAGACAGACAGTCCGTCCATTACTACCCGTCACTGTCTTGACAATCAATCTTCCATCTTACCTCCTACCCCTCCCTCACTGTCCTACTTTCCTCTCCACTTCATCCCTGTCTCGGTCAGTCTATTACACGTCTATCACAGTGTCACTTACCTCTGGATCACCTCTGGCTGCACTTTTGGCTTCAGTATAGCCTGGCAACAACACTCTGTATGTGTATTGCTTTTCCATTCCCTGCTTCTCAGTGCTCCTCTTATTGAGTCTTTTCCAAGGAGAACGTTTTTGACTGAATTGATTTTTCTTTTACATAGCTGCAAATGATTGTGTGTTTATTTGTCTGCTCCTGTCTCATTCTAACCCAATCCAATCTTTTTGTTTATAGTCCCCGCTGACCACAGGGGTGGTAATGTCTCTTTCTGTGCATAATGATAACAATCATGATGGTCGTAATGGTGATGACAATGTCACAAAGGAAGAGGGACAGAGAGAGAGAGAGAAAGAGAGAGAGAGAGAGAGAGAGAGAGAGAGAGACAGACAGACAGACAGACAGACAGACAGAGAGAGAGAGAGACAGAGGCAGACTTCAGTGCATACAGATGAAGCTTGCAGAATATTTCATCAAAAAAGCACTGGGGCTAGCTAACTTTCCATTCTTCATGGTCGAAGTCAGCCAGCTCCATTGTGATGAAGCTCATCTTCCATACCAGACAGACAGTCCGTCCATTACTACCTGTCACTGTCCTTGACTATCAATCCTCCATCTTACCTCCTTCTCCCCCTCACTGTCCTACTTTCCTCTCCACTTCATCCCTGTCTCGGTCAGTCTATTACACGTCTATCCCAGTGTCACTTACCTCTGAACCACCACTGGCTGCACTTTTGGCTTCAGTTTAGCCTGGCAACAACACTCTGTATGTGTATTGCTTTTCCATTCGCTGCATGCTTCTCAGTGCTCCTCTTATTGAGTCTTTTCCAAGGAGAAAGTTTTTGAGTGAATTGATTTATTTTTCTTTTATATAGCTGCAAATGGTTGTGTGTGTATTTGTATGCTGCTCCTGCCTCTTTCTGTGTATAATGATAACCAGAATGGTCACAATGGTGATGACAATGTCATAAAGGAAAAAAAATGAGAGAGAGAGAGAGAAAAAAAGAGAGAGTTGAATTGAATTGAATTGAATTTTATTGCCGTTAAGCTATACGAGCCATACAGCAAATATCAGTATTACATAGACTTTGACGTGATGTCTATCATTGATATGGACACCAGAACAATGGCAATGCCTTATGTATTTTAATGAAGTTAATATGACGGTATTTCACAGAGCGAACTATCACTGAAACTGTGCTCCACAGTGATTATCCCAGTTACATTCAGCCAAGGTAGAAACAAATGATGTCGTGGAGAGCATACAACTGTCACAAAGCTTGTGCTTCTGATTCTGTGTACTTCGTGTTACGGACATGCTTTCCTTTCCACAAGTTGGTGAGCCTGGCTTATTCTTCAGCTAATATGTTCTTCTTTTCCTGTTTGATGTACCAATATTCCCCCTCCCCCTCCCAGACTGCTCATCACAGGAAAACTCTAGTAGAAAGTCATCTGATTTACAGAGAACATCAGCATCATCTGATCTGTGCAACACTACTTTTCTAAACAGTGTGTTTATGTCTTTTCTTCACAGATGATTCTGCACAAAATGATCAGTAAGTGTTGCCACATATATTTTCACTGTATTTGCCTCGAACCCCATGATCATACTGTCTATGGGAGGATCAGTTTCAATGTGCGGTGGTTGTAGGGTTAACTAACACAGAAGGTCAATTTTATATATTCCTTCAACACCACACTCACTATCAGTGTCACTGCGGTCCAGGTGTGCATGTATGGAGGCGTGTTGATCAAGAACATCGTGTGTGCTGTGCAGTGTGTCAGACATGGTTTGTTTACATCAGAAGTTCTATCTCCTTCTTCTCTGACCTGTTCCAACCGTGGATGTTGCTGTCTGTTGCTGCTGTTATTGTTGCTGCTTTGCTCTCTGCTGGTCATGCCGTATCTGGCTGGGAGGCTTCTGTCTGTAGTACTGAACTTGGGTATGTTGGTTCAGTACAGGGTCCTCCATGTTTGTTGACATTTCACTGGCTGGCTTGAACCTCAACACAAAAACTGTGGAGACCCTTGGCCAGTGATTTTCCAGCTGGAGATGGAGTTTTCTGACAGATGGGGCTGTTAGGGTCTTTTCAACAGTTGCTGGGAGTCCAGTAACTGGCATGCTGACAGTAGAGTTGTGATATTTCACGTAGCACAAGTGAAAGACGTTTTGTCTGCTGTCCCATCTCGTCTCATTCCTAAGAGAGACAGACAGACAGACAGACAGACAGTCAGAGACAGAGAGACAGACAGACAGAGGTAGATACAGACACACAGACAGCGTCATACACAGAGAGACATACAGATAGACAAAAACACAGAGACAGAGAGCAAGTTAAACAGACATACAGACAGAGAAAATGACGGAGACAGACAGACAGACAGTCAGACAGAGACAGAGGGAAAGATAGCTAGTCAGACAAAAAAACAGACAGAAAGGGAGAGAAGGGTAACAAAACAGGCTGGGAGAATCACTAGGCCTGATTTTTCCATTCCCCCAATAGAGAGTGGTCGCCTCCATTCATCATGTTTGAACCTAGCCTCAATCCCAGACAGTCTATTGCTGCCTGTTGCTGCTATCCTTGTCTTTCAGTCCTGTCCTCTCTCCCCCATCTTTTTCTTCCTCCCCACTCCCCTCTCCCACCCTTTGCTCATATGTATCATCCGTCCCCTTCCACCTTCTTTCTGTCCCCATCATCCATTCAGTCTCTTGGTTCTTCACACATTGATCAGGGTGTCACTCACCTTTGGTCCATTTCTGTCATGGCTCTTCTTCTATTGGGTGTGGTAAGAAAAAAATCGATTTACTTTTTTCTTTCTGTTTCATTTACTCTGTATGTGTGTGTGTCTGTATGTGCTCTCTCTCTCTCTCACTCTCTCCTAGAGAGTGCTGTGACTACTGGGAAACTCTTCACCATGGTTTTGTTTCATTCATTTTAATGAACAGGAGAGAGAAACAGACAGACAGAGAAAGAGACAGAGAGAGATAGATTCGTGCTAATTGCATTGACTGCACGAAGACTACTTTTGTCATGATTTTTTCTATTTCTGAATGATGATATCCATAATGATGATTATGTTGAAAAGGAACGGAGAAAGAGAGAGACAATGACAATGACAATGACAAATTCTTTTATTTCGAGGATAATGAATAAGCACTCATGTGCTTTTTTACATCCAGTCCCCGCCCGTAGGGATACATCTTAATAATAACCCAATACTTATATTCTCACACAGTAGAAACAAAGGAAATAACCCTTTTCAAAACACCCCCCCCCAAAAAAAAAACCAACAACAACAAAAAACAAACAAATAAAAGAAAAACCCCAAAACACCACCTTCCTCACCCCCCAACCCCCCAAACCAAAACAAATAACAGACAAAAGAAAAGAAAAAACAAATCAACAAAGAGAGAGAGAGAGAGAGAGAGAGAGAGAGAGAGGAGAGAGAGAGAGAGAGAGAGGCAGACAGACAGACAGACAGACGGACAGACAGACAGAGAAAGAGAGAGAAAGAGAGAGAGACAGACAGACAGATAGATAGACAGAGACACAGTCAGAGTTTACAGAGAGACAGAGACAAAGAAACAGACATACATACAGACAGACAAACAGTCAGACAGAAACAGACATACAGACAGACAGATGGACAGAGACAAACAGATAGACAGAGAAAGAAAGTAAATCAAACAAACAGACAGACAGAGACAGAGGGAAAGATAGCTAGTCAGACAAACATACAGACAAGGAGAGAATGTTTACAAAACAGGCTGGGAGAATCACTAGGCCTGATTTTTCCATTCCCCCACTAGAGAGTGGTCGCCTCCATTCATCATGTTTGAACCCAGCCTCAATCCCAGACAGTCTACTACTGCCTGTCGCTGCTATCCTTGTCTTTCAGTCCTGTCCTCTCTCAACTATCTTTCTCTTCCTCTCTCCTCCCCCCCCCCCCCCTTGCCCTTTGCTCATATGTATCATCCATCCCCTTCCACCTTCTTTCTGTCCCCATCATCCATTCAGTCTCTTGGTCCTTCACACATTGATCAGGGTGTCACTCACCTTTGGTCCATTTCTGTCATAGCTCTTCTTCTATTGGGTGTGGTAAGAAAAAATCGATTCACTTTTTTTCTTTCTGTTTCATTTACTCTGTATGTGTGTGTGCACTCTCTCTCTCTCTCTCTCTCTCTCTCTCTCTCTTCTCTCTCTCTCTCTCTCTCCTCTCTCTCTCTCTCTCTCTCTCTCTCTCTCTCTCTCTCCTTCTCTCTCTCTCCCCCTATAGAGTGTTGTTACTACTGGGAAACTCTTCATCATGGTTTTGCTTCATTCATTTCAATGAACAGGAGAGAGACAGACAGACATACAGAGACAGAGAGAGAGAGAGAGAGATCCAGGCTGATTGCATTGACTGCACAAAGAATACTTTTGTCATGTTTTTGTCTATTTCTGAATGATGATATCCATAATGATGATAATGTTGAAAAGAAACAGAGAGAAAGAGAGAGAGAGAGTGACAGACAGACAGACAGAGACACAGAGAGACAGAGACAAAGATACAGACATACATACAGACAGACAAGCAGACTGGCAGACAAACAGTCAAACAAAAACAGACAGACATACAGACATACAGACGGACAGAGACATACAGATAAACAGAGACAGAAAGTAAATCAAACAGACAGACAGAGAGACAGGGAAAGATAGCTAGTCAGACAAACAGACAGATAGACAGAGACAGAGGGAAAGATAGCTAGTCAGACAAACAGACAGAAAGGGAGAGAAGGTTTACAAAACAGGCTGGGAGAATCACTAGGCTTGATTTTTCCATCCCCCCCCCCCCCCACCCCCCCCCAATAGAGAGTGGTCGCCTCCATTCATCATGTTTGAAACCAACCTCAATCCCAGACAGTCTATTACTGCCTGTCGCTGCTATCCTTGTCTTTCAGTCCTGTCCTCTCTCGACCATCTTTTTCTTCCTCTCCCCTCCCCCCTCCCCTCATCCTGACTCGTATGTATCATCCATCCCCTTCCACCTTCTTTCTGTCCCCATCATCCATTCAGTCTCTGGTCCTTCACACATTGATCAGGGTGTCACTCACCTTTGGTCCATTTCTGTCATGGCTCTTCTATTGGGTGTGGTAAGAAAAACATCGATTTACTTTTTTCTTTCTGTTTCATTTACTCTGTATGTGTGTGTGTCTGTGTGCATTCTCTCTCTCTCTCTCTCTCTCCTCTCTTCTCTCTCTCTCTCTCTCTCTCTCTCTCTCTCTCTCTCTCTCTCTCTCTCTCTCTCTCTCTCCCTCTTTCTCTCTCTCACCTATAGAGTGCTGTTACTACTGGGGAACTCTTCACCATGGTATTGGTTAATTCATTTCAATGAAGTGGAGAGACAGACAGACAGACAGAGACAGAGAGAGAAAGAGATCCGTGCTGATTGCATTGACTGCACAAAGGCTACTTTTGTCATGTTTTTTTCTATTTCTGAATGATGATATCCATAATGATGATTATGTTGAAAAGGAACACAGAGAGAGAGAGACAGAAAGACAGACAGACAGACAGAGAAAGATAGAGAGAGAGACAGACAGACAGAGACACAGACAGAGTTTACAGAGAGACAGAGACAAAGAGACAGACATACATACAGACAGACAAACAGTCAGACAGAAACAGACATACAGACAGACAGATGGACAGAGACATACAGATAGACAGAGACAGAAAGTAAATCAAACAGACAGACAGAGACAGAGGGAAAGATAGCTAGTCAGACAAACAAACAGACAGAAGGGAGAGAAGGTTTACAAAACAGGCTGGGAGAATCACTAGGCCTGATTTTTTCCATTCCCCCAATAGAGAGTGGTCGCCTCCATTCATCATGTTTGAACCCAACCTCAATCCCAGACAGTCTATTACTGCCAGTCGCTGCTATCCTTGTCTTTCAGTCCTGTCCTCTCTCAACTATCTTTCTCTTCCTCTCCCCTCCTCCCTCCCCTCATCCTGACCCGTATGTATCATCCATCCCCTTCCACCTTCTTTCTGTCCCCATCATCCATTCAGTCTCTTGGTTCTTCACACATTGATCAGGGTGTCATTCACCTTTGGTCCATTTCTGTCATGGCTCTTCTGCTATTGGTTGTGGTAAGAAAAAAATCGATTTACTTTTTTCTTTCTGTTTCATTTACTCTGTATGTGTGTGTGTCTGTATGTGCTCTCTCTCTCTCTCACTCTCTCCTAGAGAGTGCTGTGACTACTGGGAAACTCTTCACCATGGTTTTGTTTCATCATTTTAATGAACAGGAGAGAGAACAGACAGACAGAGAAAGAGACAGAGAGAGATAAGATTCGTGCTAATTGCATTGACTGCACGAAGACTACTTTTGTCATGATTTTTTCTATTTCTGAATGATGATATCCATAATGATGATTATGTTGAAAAGGAACGGAGAAAGAGAGAGACAATGACAATGACAATGACAAATTCTTTTATTTCGAGGATAATGAATAAGCACTCATGTGCTTTTTTACATCCAGTCCCCGCCCGTAGGGATACATCTTAATAATAACCCAATACTTATATTCTCACACAGTAGAAACAAAGGGAAATAACCCTTTTCAAAACACCCCCCCCAAAAAAAAACCCAACAACAACAAAAAACAAACAAATAAAAGAAGAAAACCCCAAAACACCACCTTCCTCACCCCCCAACCCCCAAACCAAAACAAATAACAGACAAAAGAAAAAGAAAAACAAATCAACAAAGAGAGAGAGAGAGAGAGGAGAGAGAGAGAGAGAGAGAGGCAGACAGACAGACAGACAGACGGACAGACAGACAGAGAAAGAGAGAGAAAGAGAGAGAGACAGACAGACAGATAGATAGACAGAGACACAGTCAGAGTTTACAGAGAGACAGAGAAAAAGAAACAGACATACATACAGACAGACAAACAGTCAGAAAAAAGACATACAGACAGACAGATGGACAAGACAAAAAAATAGAAAAGGAAAAGAAAGAAAATCAAACAAAACAACAGACAGGGACAGGGGGAAAAGTAGTAGTCAGAAAAAAAAAACAGACAAAAAAAGGAGGAACGAAACAAAAAGGTAAAGGAATCACTGGGCCCTTTTTTTCCATTCCCCAATAGAGAGTGGTCGCCCCATTCACATGTTTTACCCAGCCTCAATCCCAACAGTCTATTACTGCCTGTCGCTGTATCCTTTCTTTCAGTCCTGTCCCTTTTCGACCTCTTTTTTTTTCCTCTCTCCCCCCCCCCACCCCCCTTTCCCCCTTTTCTCATTGTTCATCCTCCCCTTCCCCTTCTTTCGTCCCCCTCATCCTTCAGTCTCTTGGTTTTCAACTTGATCAGGGGTTTCACTCCCCTTTTTTCCCTTTCTGTCAGGGGTCTTCTTTTATTTTGGGTGGGGGGAAAAAAAAATGTTCCTTTTTTTCTTTGTTTCATTTACTCTGTATGGTGTGGGGGTGTGTGTGTTGTGTGTGTGTGTGTGTGGTGGGTGGGGGGGTGTGGTGTGTTGGTGTGTCGTGTGCCCCTCTCTCTCCCCCCCCCCTCTCCCTTGAGTGCTGTTACTACGGGGACACTCTTCACCAGGGTTTTGTTTCATTCTTTTAAAATAAAAAGGGGGAAGAGAGACAGGAATGGGGAGACAAGAGGGGAAGGGGTTTCGTGATGATTGCATTGTTGCATGAAGGTACTTTTTCATGTTTTTTTTTTTATTTCTTAATGATAATATCCAAATGATATAATGTTGAAAAAACAGGAAAAAAAGAGAAAGGGGACAGAGAGAGACGACAGACAGACAGACAGAGGGCCCCGGGGGTTTTTCAGAGAGACGAGACAAAAGACAACATACAGACAGACAACAGACAGACAAACTCACACAGACCACAGACAGATAGACGGACAGAGACTACAATAGACAGAGAAAACAAGTAAATCAAAAAGCAGACAGGACAGGGGAAAGATAGCTGTAGACAAACAAACAGACAGAAAGAGAGAGAAGGTTTACAAAACAGGCTGGGAGAATCACTAGACCTGATTTTTTCCATCCCCCCAATAGAGAGTGGTCGCCTCCATTCATCATGTTTGAACCCTACTTCAATCCCAGACAGTCTGTTACTGCCTGTCGCTGCTATCCTTGTCTTTCAGCCCTGTCCTCTCTCAACCATCTTTTTCTTCCTCCCCCCTCCCCTCCCCCACCCTTTGCTCATATGTATCATCCATCCCCTCCCACCTTCTTTCTGTCCCCATCATCCATTCAGTCTCTTGGTTCTTCACACATTGATCAGGGTGTCACTCACCTTTGGTCCACTTCTGTCATGGCTCTTCTTCTATTGGGTGTGGTAAGAAAAAAATCGATTTACTCTTTTCTTTCTGTTTCATTTACTCTGGGTGTATGTGCTCTCTCTCTCTCTCTCTTTCTCTCTCTCTTTCTCTCTCTCTCTCTCTCTCTCTTCTCTCTCTCTCTCTCTCTCTCTCTCTCTCTCTCTCTCTCTCTCTTCCTCTCTCTTCTCTCTCTCTCTCTCTCTCTCTCTCTCTCTCTCTCTCTCTCTCTTCTTCCTCTCTCTCTCTCTCTCTCTCTCTCTCTCTCTCTCTCTCTCTCTCTCTCTCTCTCTCTCTCTCTCTCTCTCCTATAGAGTGCTGTTACTACTGGGGAACTCTTCACCATGGTATTGGTTAATTCATTTCAATGAAGAGGAGAGACAGACAGACAGACAGAGACAGAGAGAGAAAGAGATCCGTGCTGATTGCATTGACTGCACAAAGGCTACTTTTGTCATGTTTTTTTTCTATTTCTGAATGATGATATCCATAATGATGATTATGTTGAAAAGGAACACAGAGAGAGAGAGAGACAGAAAGACAGACAGACAGACAGACAGACAGAGAAAGATAGAGAGAGAGACAGACAGACAGAGATACAGACAGAGTTTACAGAGAGACAGAGACAAAGAAACAGACATACATACAGACAGACAAACATTCAGACAGAAACAGACATACAGACAGACAGATGCACAGAGACATACAGATAGACAGAGACAGAAAGTAAATCAAACAGACAGACAGAGACAGAGGGAAAGATAGCTAGTCAGACAAACAAACAAACAGAAAGGGAGAGAAGGTTTACAAAACAGGCTGAGAGAATCACTAGGCCTGATTTTTCCATCCCCCCAATAGAGAGTGGTCGCCTCCATTCATCATGTTTGAACCCTACTTCAATCCCAGACAGTCTATTACTGCCTGTCGCTGCTATCCTTGTCTTTCAGTCCTGTCCTCTCTCAACCATCTTTTTCTTCCTCCCCCCTCCCCTCCCCCACCCATTGCTCATATGTATCATCCATCCCCTTCCACCTTCTTTCTGTCCCCATCATCCATCCATTCAGTCTCTTGGTTCTTCACACATTGATCAGGGTGTCACTCACCTTTGGTCCACTTCTGTCATGGCTCTTCTTCTATTGGGTGTGGTAAGAAAAAATCGATTCACTTTTTTTCTTTCTGTTTCATTTACTCTCTGTGTGTCAATGTGCTCCCTCTCTCTCTCTCTCACTCTTTCTCTCTCTCTCATGTTGTTACTACGGGGAATCTCTTCACAGTTTTTGTCTCATTCATTTCAATAAATAAGAGAGAGAGAGCTGTCTGCTGGCTGTACTGACAGCAGGAAGACTACGTTTATCATTTTTTTTCTATTTCTGAATGATGATGAGGAGGAGGAGGAGAAGGAGGAGGTGGAGTAGGAGGAGGAGGAAAGGAGAGAGATATATATAGAGAGAGATAGAGGGAGACAGACAGACAGACCGACACAGTGAGAGACAGAGATAGACAGAGAGAGACAGGGAGAGACAGACACAGACAGACAGACAGTGATACAGAGAGATACAGACAGAGACTAACAGAGAGATAGAAACAGAAAAATGGATAGATGACAGATGGACAAACAGACAAATAGGTAAGTTGACAGACATATAAGCAGTCAGACAGACAGACAGACAGTCACCTGCAAACAGAGAGAGAGGAGAGAGGAGAGAGAGAGAGAGAGAGAGAGAGACAGAGAGAGACAGAGACAGACAGACAGACAGACATACACGCAGATACAAACAGAGAGATTACAAAATAAAAAATGAAGCATACAGACTGTGCTGGCCCATGACATTTCTGAACTAAAATTTCTATCCCCCAGCACATGCATGGGCCATCCCATCAATCCATGGTGTTGGAACCCAGCTTCTGTCCCGGACAGTCCATTACTGCCTGTCACTGTCCTTGTCTATCACCCCACTGCCAACAATCACTTTTCTCCCCCTGTAATCATTTGCACATTGTCTATCACCCATGATAATTATGCTCTCTCTCTCTATATATATAACCACCCACACATCACCCTTCACATTATCACTAAGCTTGGTCAGTTTATGTTATTGCTTTTTATTTTTTACTTTTTTTCAGAAAAAGGTGATACAGATAGATAGACACAAACAGACAGACAGACAGATAGACAAAGAGAGACACAGAAAAAAAAGAGGAAGACTAACAGAGACAAAAAAGGAGAAAAAGAAACAGAAATACTGACACCGACAGAGATGGATGCAGAAAGAAGGACAGGGACAAAAGCAAGGATAGAGACGTAGACAGACTGGGAAAGACAGACAGAGAGAGAAGACAGACAGAAGACAGAGACAGACAGAGGCAGACTCAGACACAAATACAACAAAGAGACTGGTAGAAGCAGGCAAAGACAGACAGAGACAGACAGAGACAGCAGCAGAAAGGGAGACAGGGAGACAAAGAGTGAGATAGAAGAGACAAACAGCGACAGAGACAGAAAGAGTAACATACAGACTGGTTCACAAAGGCACTAGGCATGATTTGTTTGTGCATTCTCATTCTCATCCATTCTAACCCAACTTTGATCGCAGACAGTCTATTACCTCCTGTCCCGCCTGTCAGTCCATTACCTCCTGTCAGTCCATTACCTCCTGTCCCTCCTGTCAGTCCATTACCTCCTGTCAGTCCATTACCTCCTATCAGTCCATTACCTCCTGTCCCTCCTGTCAGTCCATTACCTCCTGTCCCTCCTGTCAGTCCATTACCTCCTATCAGTCCATTACCTCCTGTCCCTCCTGTCATTCCATTACCTCCTGTCAGTCCATTACCTCCTGTCAGTCCATTACCTCCTGTTAGTCCATTACCTCCTGTCCCTCCTGTCAGTCCATTACCTCCTGTCCCTCCTGTCAGTCCATTACCTCCTGTCAGTCCATTACCTCCTGTCAGTCCATTACCTCCTGTCCCTCCTGTCAGTCCATTACCTCCTGTCAGTCCATTACCTCCTCTCCTCCTGTCAGTACATTACCTCCTGTCCCTCCTGTCAGTCCAGTACTGCTTTGTCCCTCCTGTTCTTATCTCTCAGTCCTCTGTCAACTATCTCCCCCCCCCCCCCCCCCACGCCCCCAACCCGGCCCTTTCCTCCCCCTTCTCCCACCCCTTCCCCCCTCCCACGCTCCCTTATTTTTTTTTATATTCATTCTGTTCCACTTTAGTCATTGTCTGTGTCATTCAGTCCTTGATCCCTTTCCACTTCTATCACTGTGTGTGTCACTCACGTTCCGTTCATCTCAGTCTTTGCATGCATGCTCCTGAAAACCTTTTTACCTGCCTTCCCAGTCCACAGCTTACAGCAAATTCTACAAGACATTCCATTAATGAAACAAATTGCATTGTCATTAAGTCATACTCCTATTTTCAGACTCCTTTAATATAAGGATAGCTTCTGGTTATATGAATTGCAAAGTTAATAGTTTAATTTTTGTGGTCAGAATTCTTGTTTATGCTTTTTCCATAATATTTTTATACTGCCATTGATTATTTATGTGCATACCCTCCCCTACACACACACACACACACACACACACACACACACACACACACACACACACACACACACACACACACACACACACACACACACACACACACTCTCTCTCTCTCTCTCTCACACACACACACACACACACACTCACACTCTCACACACACACACACACACACACACACACACACACACACACACACACACACACACACACACACACACACACACACACACTTTTCCCGTCTGATATCACTATTTAGTGGAAGGACGTTAAACTGAAGAACTACTATGCATGCTCCTCTTCTATCTGGGGTGGTGACAATCTGATTTATTTTCTGTTCTATATGCTGCTTGTTATCAGTGCTCTTCCACTTTGGTGTTACTAAGAGGGAAAGTTGGGGAATGACTTCGATTTTTGTTTGTTTGGGTTTTTTTGTTTTTTGGTTATCTTCAATTGGGAAAAAAGGCTAATATCGATTACATTGATGGTAGTTAAGTGTTGGTTGTCTTTCTTTTCTGTATCTGTGTCTCTGTTTCTGTCTATCTATCTCTCTGTCTGTCTGTCTGTTTGTCTGACTGTCTGTCTGTCTGTTTCTCTCTCTCACCTTATGTCTGCCTCTGTCTCTCTCTAGCTCCATTTCTAACCCCCCACCTCCCCTCTCTTTTCCCCTCTCTCTTTCTCTCTCATTTTCTTTCCACTTTCCACTCCACCCTCCACTTCCCACTCTTTAGTACTACGATACATTTTGAATCAGTTATTTACTTTTATTGGACATTATTCTCTTGCCAAATGGATACAGTGTCTGTGTCAGACTGTCACTGTCCTCCACTCTATACAGGCTGTCAGTGTCTTCCACTCTTTACAGGCTGTTAGTGTCTTCCACTATTTACAGGCTGTCACTTCTTCCACTCTATACAGGCTGTCAGTGTCTTCCACTCTTTACAGGCTGTCAGTGTCTTCCACACTTTACAGGCTGTCAGTGTCTTCCACTATTTACAAGCTGTCAGTGTCTTCCACTCTTTACAGGCTGTCAGTGTCCTCCACTCTATACAGGCAGTCACTTCTTCTACTCTTTACAGGCAGTCACTTCTTCCACTCTTTACAGGCTTTACTGTCTTCTACTCTTTACAGGCTTTCAATTCTTCCACTCTTTACAGGCAGTCACTTCTTCCACTCTTTACAGGCAGTCACTTCTTCCACTTTTTACAGGCTTTACTGTCTTCTACTCTTTACAGGCTTTCACTTCTTCCACTCTTTACAGGCTGTCACTTCTTCCACTCTTTACAGGCAGTCACTTCTTCCACTCTTTACAGGCTGTCACTTCTTCCACTCTTTACAGGCTTTACTGTATTCCACTCTTTACAGGCTTTCACTTCTTCCACTCTTTACAGGCAGTCACTTCTTCCACTCTTTACAGGCTGTCACTTCTTCCACTTTTTACAGACTGTCACTTCTTCCACACTTTACAAGCTGTCAATGTCTTCCACTCGTTACAGGCAGTCACTGTCTTCCACTCTTTACAGGCAGTCACTTCTTCCACTCTTTACAGGCTGTCAGTGTCTTCCACACTTAACAGGTTGTCAGTGTCTTCCACACTTTACAGCATGGTCAATGGTTCAGCCACTGAAGATGTTGTCACCAGCTCCATCAGCCCTTCACATCCAAATCACTGATGCACTTTTGCTTCCATTCACTCTCTACTTGTCACGATTATGTGCTCTCTGCCTGCTTGGCTGGCTGTGTGTCTGGCTGCCTGGTTGGTTAGTTGTCTGGTTGGCTGTCAGACTGGCTGTCTGGTTGGTTAGTTGTCTGGTTAGCTGTCAGACTGGCTGTCTGATTGGTTAGTTGTCTGGTTGGCTGTCAGACTGGTTGTCTGGCTGATTATTTGTCTGGTTGGCTGTCAGACTGGTTGTCTGGCTGATTAGTTGTCTGGTTGGATGTCAGACTGGTTGTCTGGCTGATTAGTTGTCTGTTTGGATGTCAGACTGGTTGTCTGGCTGATTAGTTGTCTGGTTGGCTGTCAGACTGGTTGCCTGGCTGATTAGTTGTCTGGATGGCTGTCAGACTGGCTGTCTGGATGGCTGTCTTGTAGGCTGGCCAGTCATTTGTTCTTTATAGTCTGCTATAATTCTTTTCTCTTTTTTTCAGATTTCAGATTGACCATTTATTTTCTTATTTGAGATTTCTTTTCCTTTCGTTTCTTTTTTTCCCTACCATCTTTTTGTGCTTTGTTTTATTCCTTTACAAACAAAATAATAATAGACTGAAAATGTTTTGGGGGAGAATAAAATGGAATTAAAACTAACACACGATACAGAAGACTGGACAATGTTCTGCTCAAACGCCTATTTCTACGCAACAAAAAAAACCCAACTCCGCTAGTGCCGATTGTCGTAGAGGCTTTTACAATCGCTTTCAGTGTCAATAATGGAGTGTAGTCTATCAGCAGCAGGCTGTCAGTGTCTTCCACTCTTTACAGCATGGTCGATGCTTCAGCCACTGAAGCTGCTGGCACCAACTCCATCAGCCCTTCACATCCAAATCAGTGATGCACTTTACCTTCCATTCACTGTCTGCTTGTCACGATTATGCGCTCTCTGCCTGCTTAGCTTGTTGTGTGTCTGGTTGTCTGGCTGGTTGTCTGTTTGGTTGGCTGTCGGACTAGCTGTCTGGCTGGTTGGCTGTTTGTTTGGCTGTCAGACTGGTTGTCTGGTCGATTGGCTGTCTGGTTGTGTGGCTGCCTGCGTGGTTGGTTGATTCTTTGGCTGTCTAGCTGTCTGACTGGCTGGTTATCTGTCCTGCTGGCTGGCTGGCTGTCCGTTTGTCTCTCTCTATCACCCTTTACCATTTCTCATCCAACCCGCTTTTCCTGTTGATACTTCTTTCTTTGTTTCTGTGTTTCTGACTGTCTGTTTGCTTGTCTGTCTGTCTGTCTGTTTCTCTCTCCCTCCCTCCCTCTCTCTCTCTCTCTCTCGCTCTCTCTCTCTCTCTCTCTCTCTCTCTCTCTCTCTCTCTCTCTCTCTCTCTCTCTCTCTCCTTTCTTTCCACGCGCCATAGTTGTATTTTA
>CM054134.1:89120677-89128177 GCA_028751875.1 Rapana venosa | reverse complement strand
AAAAAGACAAAGTATGAAAATGAGTAAGTTGACTAACAAATAGTTAATAGTGTTGCCCTTATTTGCTGGGGTATTTTTTCAATTAAAGAATAATGGGGTTTTTTGGGGGTCAACGCCTGGTAAAATCGTTTATCAGGTTTTCAAGGCACATGAAGGATTGTGAACACGGGTGTATGAATGTACACAACTGCGAGGGTTTTGGATCAAGGGATGATACTTTATGTTCTTGAGTACATGGTCATTGCAAGACTGCCTTAACAGGGAAAAAAGAACTAGCTTATGATATAACTGTTGTATAGTTGACGGTTCTATATCAAACAGAGCACGCACGCACACTCGCACACGCGCGCACGAACGCACGCACAAAAACGCACACAAACATACACACATACGCACACACACTCAAACACACATGCACACACACACACAAACACACACACTCACACAGACACACTCACACACATTCTCTCTCTCTCTCTCTCTCTCTCTCTCTCTCTCTCTCTCTCTCTCTCGTTCTCTCTCGCTCTCGCTCAGATTCAGTGTTAAGTATTTTCTCTCGGTCCTCGTCGCTTCTTCTTCTCTCTTCTCTCCTCTCTCTCTCTCTCTCTCTCTTCTCTCTCTCTCTCTCTCTCTCTCTCTCTCTCTCTCTCTCTCTCTCTCTCTCTCTCTCTCTCTCTCCCTTCCTCTTCTCTTCTCTTCTCTCTTCCTACTATCTCTGTATGTTTCGCACACGTTCCTCTGCACTGTCTAAGTCAAGTTCTTGTGTTCCTCTAAATGGAGTGTAAAGTTGGCCAAGTTCAAATTCAAGCTGGCATTTAGCAGTGCCAGAGAAAAGAGAATGGATGATACCCCCTTCCTAAACAGATGGTAAAGAGGCTGCGGGTACGAGTGCATGGGTGTACGGTGCGTGTGTGCGTGTGTGTGTGTGTGTGTATGTGTGTGTGTGTGTGTGTGTGTGGAGGGGGGATTGGGGAGATGGGTGACTGTGTGTGAGTGTGTGTGTGTGTGATGGGGGTAGGAGGGTGGGTGGGTGAGTGAGTATGTTTGTGTACGGGGGTGGGGGGATGTGTGTGTGTGTGAGCACACGTAAAAATCCCTGGAGAGAGAGAGAGACAGAGAGAGAGAGAGAGAGAGAGAGAGAGAGAGAGAGAGAGAGAGAGAGAGAATTTGTGTGTGTGTTTGCGTGCGTGCATGTGTTCATGCATGCTTGTGTGTGTGTTCTTGCATGTTTGTGTGTGTGTGTGTGAGCACACATACGAATGCCTGGGGAGAGAGTGAGAGAGAGGGGAGCAAGAGAACGTGTGTGTATGTGTGTGTGTGTGCGCGTGCGTGTGTGATGTGCTTGCGTGCGTGCATGTGTTCATGCATGCCTGTGTGTGCATTCTTGTGTGTGTGTTCGTGCATGCTTGTGTGTGTGTGTTCGTGCATGCTTGTGTGTGTGTCTGTGTGTGTTCGTGCATGCTTGTGTGTATGTGAAAAAGGATGTGTGGATGCACATGAGAGAGAGAGAGTGCCTGCCTGCGTACATGCCCATGCCAGCACGGATTTGTGTACAGACTTTCTACAAGAAAGTATTGCAGATGTACATCCTGTGAATCTATCCTGTTTATTTAACGTGCAAAAAGATTGCAAAGCCACAAGATTACAGCGTAGTTTGCTATCATCTTAGGAGTATTATGGGCCAGTAACATGTTGTTTTATGCCAGTCTCCTGTTTATTTTAAGAAGAGGCTATCATTTGTATGTGAGGTGCCAGTTGGGGGTTATTTTTGTTCTGACAACTTTAACTTAAAATAGTCTCTGAGTGAAATGAGTATGGGAATGAATAATTTGTTCGAGGAATACATAAGTTGCCCAATGGATTTGTTGAGGTGGGTAGGTTGGTAGATAGAGAGATAGAGAGATAGATGGATGGATGGATGGATGGATGGATGGATAGATGGATGGATGGATAGATAGATAGACAGATAGATTGATAGAGATAGAGAGACAGAGAGACAGACATACAGATAGATAGATAGATGGATGGATAGATGGATAGAAGGAAGGATGGATGGATGGAAGGATGGATGGATGGATGGATTGATTGATCGATCCACTGATTAATCGATAGATAGATAAATAGGTTGATAGATAGATGGATACATACATACATACTCACTCATTCACTCTCTCACTCACTCACTCATTCACTCCCTTATTCACTCACTGACTCTTCCACTCACTCATTCACTCACTAATAGAGGAAGAGTCAAATTGAAAACATGCCATGGTAAGGTATGAGTTCTTACTCGCTAAGGCAAAAGTTCATAGTAAGGTAAAAGTTCTTACTCGCTAAGATAAAAGTTAAGGTAAAAGTTCTTAGTAAGGTAAAAGTTCTTACTTGCTAAGGTAAAAGTTCTTACTCGCTAAGATAAAAGCTCTTACTCGCTAAGGTAAAAGTTCTTACTCGCTAAGATAAAAGTTAAGGTAAAAGTTCTTAGTAAGGTAAAAGTCCTTACTCGCTAAGGTAAAAGTTCTTACTCGCTAAGGTAAAAGTTCTTACTCGCTAAGGTAAAAGTCCTTACTCACTAAGGTAAAAGTTCTTACTCTGTAAGGTAAAAGTTCTTACTCGCTAAGGTAAAAGTTCTTACTCTGTAAGGTAAAGTTCTTACTCGCTAAGCTAAAAGTTCTTACTCACTAAGCTAAAAGTTCTTACTCTGTAAGGTAAAAGTTCTTACTCGCTAAGGTAAAAGTTCTTAATCGCTAAGGTAAAAGTTCTTACTCTGTGAGGTAAAAGTTCTTACTCTGTAAGGTAAAAGTTCTTACTCTGTAAGGTAAAAGTTCTTAATCACTAAGGTAAAAGTTCTTACTCACGAAGATAAAAGTTCTGACTCGCTAAGGTAAAAGTTCTTACTCGCTAAGCTAAAAGTTCTTACTCACTAAGATAAAAGATTTTACTCGCTAAGGTTTGACTCGCTAAGGTAAAAGTTCTTACTTGCTAAGGTAAAAGTTCTTACTCATAGAAAATAAGAATCCACAGAAGACTTAAAAGTATTGACAGAAAATCAAAGGCTTTAAGCAAAACCCAAATAAACAAACAAAACCAACAGAATTAACAAAATAACAAAAACCGATAACTCTCACCAAACAAGCGGAAAAATAGCACAGAAACACGAAGAAACTCTCTCCCAAACCAACAATTACAAAACACGGAGAGAAAAGATCGATTGAAGATGGTAGTCGGAAACCATTCAAATGGGGAAAAAGCACACAATGGCAACCGTGTAGGAAGCAAATTCAAAAGAAAACAAACCTTACTGGGAAAGAAATTGATTCCAATAATTCCATTACATTCAAGTAGGGGTTGGGAAGGCGAGAACGCTTTAGTGGCTAGAGTGTTGAGTTCGTGATCTGACGAACCAGGTTCGAGCCAATACCCCGACACCCGTTCGAGGGGATTTTCCTCCTGGAGTTAACATCAGTTATCGTCTTCACTCCACCGAATGTTCTTTGAATAAGACTATTAATCGAGGTCCCGAGTGCAAACGCATGCAGAACATCTTGCACACACACGTTAAAAAACCTGTTCCGCCTTTCGGACGAGTAGGTCATTTCATGTCAGAAGGAATAGATGACTAAATTTCAAAAACGCTTGCACACTGGTGTCGTGATTACAATCATCCCCGAATTCGGAATGCGGCTACCTTAATGGTGGGTAAACGGATGCATATGCAAAATGTCACCATTGGGGAACTGTGGAGCTCAAGGGAGAAACCAAAAAAATCTGCATCAGAGAGAGAGAGAGAGAGAGAGAGAGAGAATGAGAGAGAGAGAGAGAGAGAGTATAGGGCAAAGAGAGAGAGAGAGAGAGAGAGAGAGGAGTAGGGCAAGAGAGAGAGAGAGAGAGAGAGAGAGAGAGAGAGGAGAGAGAGAGAGAGAGAGAGAGAGATCTCTTAAAGTCAGAGAGAGGGCAAGGGTCAGAGACAGAATCGAACACAGAGGTAAATGACAAAGGCTGAGACCGACGGAAAAACAGGCGGAGTAGTCCATGAGACGGAGACAGAGATACTGGATGGTGAGAGAGAGACACAGAGGAAGAGAGGAGAGAGAGAGAGAAGAGAGAGGTAGAGAGAGAGGAGAGAGAGAGAGGGAGAGAGAGGGAGAGAGAGAGAGAGAGAAAAGAGAGAGAGAGAAGTGCCAGAGTAGAACGCAGAGATAATGGAGGAACACAGAACCGGAAATTGCGTCAGTTCAAACGTGGCGAATGAAAATGCACCCTTAGCCGTAACTGTTTGCGCTCCTTTTCCCTCCGTTACCCCCTTCTATCCTCTTAACCGTCTCTTCTTTCTCTACACCACCCTCCACACACACCCTGCCTCCCCCCTCACCCTACCTCCCCCCCCCCCCCCCCCCCCATACACACACACACACACACACGCACACTCTCCTCCTCTTGCTACTACATTGTGATAGAGTTTGTGCTCTCTAGTTCTCTGTTTCCAGCCTCTCAGTCTGTGTCTCCCTTTGTCAGTCTGTCCTTTGGTTAGCTTGTCAGTCGTCTGCCTCTCCGTGTATCTCTTTGTCAGTCTGCCGGTCTGTTTGACACTCATCCCGTTTGTCTAGATGCTTGCTTCGTCTTGCGCTCCGTTTGTTAGTCCGTCACTCTCTCTTATTTTGATGACTGTTTTTATTTTCTTCCATTTACCTGCCTGTCAAATGTGTTCGTTTGTCTTCATGTCATTATGTTTACATTTGATGCAAACTTTTCGTTCATTATCTGTTTGACGAGTGTGGCTTAAAATGTTTGGGTTGATTTTTTGTGGGGGGTTTTTGCAGAAAGGGTGGTTATTTCAGATACGCTATTACGTATTATTTGCTTATGAAACTATGTTGACCGTTGCCCATAACCGTGTATTGTGGCCAAAGCTCTTGTTTCTGTTACGATAAGATGAGGGGGCAGCGTTTATTTCAGATATCTATGTACCTAGCAGATTAGTTGAAATTCCCTCTTTAAACGATTTTTAAAGATTCAAGTGAGAGAGAGAGACAGACAGACAGACAGACAGACAGAGCGACAGACAAACAGAGTGACAGTGTGAGAGTGACACAGAGACAGACAGACAGACGGAGACAGAAATAGAGACAGAGAAACAGTGACAGAGAAAACAGGACAGAAAAGAAGTAGACAAAGAAAAAAAAAGGCCAAAGAAAAAGTAAAAAACAAGCCAAACCAACCAAACACCTCTACGCCCCGATCAATAATGATTTCGTGAGATGGAGAGAGTAAAGAGAAAGATTTTTTGTTAGTTGCCTGAACTTCTCCCAAACCCCTCATTTCAACCCTTTAATGACATCGTCCTCTCCTTTTCCTCACTACCTTAACACGCATCTCAGCGACATAGAACGTCATTTTTAAACCAATATTTTTCTCCTCCCTTGAAGGAATGATAAGAAGAATAAAATGAAATGAGCGCCACTTCAGTGTGCTTCGTGCCAGTTTGGCTTCATCTTTATCTTCATCTCCCACCCTGGCAAATTTCAAACATGAAGAAAATGCCGTGAAAACTGAAATCGATAGCTAAATTTTTTATTTTTTTATTTTTTATTTGGGGGGGGGGGGGGGGGGGTAAATGTCTTTCTGTCTCTGTCTGTTTGTCTGTCTGTCTATCTCTCTGAATCTCTGACGGTCTCTTCATCTCTGCCCCTTTTATTCTCCCTGTCTCTCAAAACACACTCTCTCTGTCTGTTTGTCTCTGTTTCCGTCCCTTATTCTGTCTTTCTCTGTCTCTCTCTGTCTCTTACTTTCTGTCTCTCTGACTCTGCCTGTCTTCCTTTCTGTCTGTCTGTCTGTCTGCCTGTCTGTGTCTGTCTATCTGTCTCTCTGCTTTGGTATGAAAGTAAGTGTGTGAGAGAGAGAGAACTGTATGTGAGAGAGGAGAGACAAACAGACAGAAAGAGAGAGGGCACAGAGAGAGACAGAGACACACAGACATACACACAGACAGGCAGATAAAGACAGAAACAAACAAAAGAAACAGGGAGACAGACCCCCAAAAATACAACCTAAACTAGAGTCAGAAAGAAGAGAGAGAGAGAGAGAGAGAGAGAGAGAGAGAGAGAGGAGAGAGAGGAGAGAGAGGAGGGAGAGACGAGAGGGAAAGAGGGGGGAGAGAGAGAGAGGACGGGACTGGGAAGAGGCGAGAGAAGGAATAGAGTGAAGCAATCTTCAAAGCATGTGTGTATGCTCGCGCGTACGCACGTGTGCGTGTGTGTGTGTGTGAGTGTGTGCAAAAGTTTGATGAAACTGGATATCGATTTTTGCTGCCATTTGAATCCAGCGATATTTTGAGACGGCTCAAAGAAGCCACAAGGCACAAACAGGCTGAAAATAGCAAAGACCCCCCCCCCCCCCCCCCTTGCTCTTTTTGTTTCTGTTTTGCAAAGAAGAAAGAAGGGGGTGGTCGTTTGAATCCCTTGCCATCCTCAATAAGCTATGTTGGAATGAAGAGTTTAAGAAATTTGAGACTGTAGCGAGAGGCTTGAAATATAGATTGTGATTTGGAATCACATTTCCCCGTTCTAATCTCACTGTTAATTTCGCTGAATCGATCTGACGAATGCAACATCAATTATTGTATTCACTCATTCAATCACCTAATCAATCAGTCGATTGATCGATTTATCAGTGAGTCAGTCTGTTCGTGAATTGTAGACATTCAGGCAGGCTGACAGATATATATGTACCATATGAATGAGTGGATGGATGGATGGATGGATGGATGAATGAATGAATGAACTGATGAATGAATGAATGAATGGAATTTTAAAAAAGCGAATTACATCACACATCAGCAAAGCAACATTTCAAGGGGAGGGTTTCCCTGCAATAAACATTGTAAACGACTCCACTGTCCCCCAAAATCCGTTGGTTGAGACCATAATTATGCCCAGGTCCCATACATTATATAAACCACACAGAACATTTTGCACACACGTAAAACTTGTTATGTCTTTCGGAGGTCATTGCATGACGGTAAAGAGTGGGTCACAAAATTAGTTTTTAAAAAAGAACCACACACACACACACAACATAAAAAGCATGCACACTGGTGTCGTATCTAAACATCTCTGAAGTCGGAATGTGGCTACCTTAATGAAGAGTTAAAACCAGTCGCATAGCCAAAACTCTTCCTATTTTGGTGAACCTCAGGCCTCTAGCTGATATACGAAAATAGAAGTGACACGAAACTTCGAGTAAAAGACAAACAAGCCAAAAGAAGGAAGACAAAAGAGAGAAGGTGAAAAGAGCTGAAAGGAGGACAGGAAGACTGACAGAAAAAAAAGAAAGAAAGAAAAGGAAGACATGAAGGAAAGAAAGAAAGAGAGAGAGATAAAGAAATAAAAAAGAAGGAAGGAAGGAAGAAAGAGAGAGAGAAAGAAAGGAAGGAAGGAAGGAAGGAAGGTAGGAAGGAATGAAAAAGGAAAGAAAGAAAGAAGGAAAAGGACAGAAAGAAAAGAA
>CM054134.1:89093177-89115677 GCA_028751875.1 Rapana venosa | reverse complement strand
GCATACTAAGATAAAGATTGGTGGTCTAGAGGTGATGCACCTGTCAAGAAAGTAAATAGTCTGATTTCAAAGTGTGTGGTGCTTCATTCCCCATTTGTGCCAGAAACTTTCCCCCCATCCACTAGACTGTGAGTGGTGGTCTAGATGCTAGTCTTTTGGATGAGACAACAAACTGAGATCCCATGTGTAACCAACATTTACCACACATAAAATAACCCATAGCAACACAATAGATGCCCATGGCAAAATTCTTTTTGAAAAAGTCACTCTGATAGGGAAACAAAATGCACACACAGGAACAAAAATGGGTGCCACTGCTCTTGTGGTGGTGTCCTCTCCCTGGGGAGAGTGGCCCAAATTTCACACATAGCACTCTGCTGTGACTTAAGATGGTATACAATACACAGATGAAAATTATTAAGAGTATCAAACCACCATAAAGACATCAATCAAATGAGTGGGTGAAGAAGATATTCTTGATCTACTTTATGACAACCAACTGGAAGGGGTGGTGAAAGTTATGATTATTGAGCCATGGAAAAGCCACCAACCTGGTTTGAAGAGAAGATGAACATTTGATTACTGATGATCCACTTGAAGACTGCCAGCCAGGAAATATATAGAAAGTATAGTTACTGAACCACTATGAAGTTGCCAATGAAGAGAAATGATACATACAAGCACATAGGACAATATATAGATATTGAAAGATGAAAGAGAAAGACAGAGTAACAGAGAGACACGGGCACTGACACAGAGTTAGAGATAGAGACATGCAGACAGGCAGACAGGCAGGCAGACAGAGAGAAAGAAAGAGTGACAGAAAGATAGAGAGACAGGCAGAAACATACAGACAAAGACAGACAGAAAAACAGGCAGGCAGGCAGACATAAACAAACCTGTAGAAAGGGACAGAAAAGGATAGAGATTAACATAGACTACAAAAAAGCCACAGACAAAACAAAAAGAGAGAGACACACAAAAAAAGACACAGAGTACCCTGTTTCCTGCCCTGGACATGAAAAATGTGAACTCCCTGCAGTGCCAGACAGTTCTACCTAGATAGCACACCCCTCCCCTCCCCTCCCCTACCTCTTCTCCCCCCCCCCTTTCCTGTTCCTCTTTCCTCCATTTACCTTGAAGAACAAAACGTGAAGACCCCTAGACCCTCTCCTCCCCCCTTTCCTCTCGTGACTGCCACCCTGGCCCCTTAATTGCCACAAATTGGAATAGATCTCTCCAGGAAACAGCTGTCTGGAGACCAGCACTAAACTTTAATCTGGATCCGTCCACTCTTCTCGGTGTTATTTGGGGTTTCATGGCCATAGTCACGTCTGGTTCAGACCAGTAGAGAGGTTCATATAGGGGGTAAAGTTGTCTCTTGGGACTGGCTGGATTTTCCAGTTGGACAGTTTACAGATTTGTGAGAGAGAGTGGTTTGAAAGGGTTTATTAGTGGAAAGTTTTCAGAAAAAAATCACTGTGAAATAAGTGCTTATCATATACTGATACTGGCTGACACACAGACACAGACACACAGACACATAGACAGACAAACTCAGACACAGACACAAACATAGACAGACACAGACAGACAGACAGACAGACACAGATACACACACGTGCATGCATGCACATGCACATACATACATACATACATACATACATACATGCATGCATACATACATAGATACATACATGCATACATACATACATACATACATACATACATACATACATAAATACATACATACATACATACATACATACATACATACATACATACATACATACATAGAACATGGATACACAGATACACAGACATACACACAGAGACACACACACGCATGCGCGCATGTGTGTATGAGTATGTGTGTGCATATATTTGTGTGATTTGTATTTTCCAATGTATTATCTTATCGATTTTCCTCTTTTTATTGGTTTAAATTATCAGTAAAGGTTGCAATAATGTAGTATTTCAGTATAATCATTAAGAAATTTGTTCTTAGATAGATGGCTTGATGAAAAAAAGCAAATGCATTGCTTATTCAATGTACCATCTGCAAATAAAATTTGACTTGACTTGACTTGACTTGACACACACACCAAAACCAAAACCAAACCAAAATCAACATAGCAAACAAGTGAAAGGCCTCAAGCATGTAATCTAAAACACTCATTGCAGGAAGCCTTTGCAATTTAAAATTAGAATACATTTTTGGTATAAATCTGCAAAGATATGATGAAAATTTAAAGAATTGTGATCCCCAGAGGCTGGATGCAATTGTTGCGAGTGACGAGGCTTGGGTGTTCATTTAAGAACTTCCCAGAAAGTCCCAAAACAAAGCATGGATTTGGAAAGGTCAAAATCCACTTCAAAATGCTTGACACATAAATTATTAACACAAAAAAGTGGTGTATACTGTCTATTTCAATGCGAAGGGAATCATGCTGCAAAAACCTTGCAAGCAAAGACAGATGATCATGGGCGAGTTCTATAAAGACTCAAATGTGTCTTACCTCAGCTGTCCGACCAAATACTTGCGTGAGGGGACTCAAGGCCTTCCATGATAATGCACCTGCTCGCCAGTCAAAGCTCGTAAAAAAGGAATTCAGTGGCAGAGAACATTGACACTTTGCCCTGCCCTCCATATTTCCATGACCTTGAACCTTGACCCTTGGGAATTTTACCTCCTTCTCCATCTGAAGAAGTGCCTCACAAGAAGGAGTTTCAAGAACTGAGCAGCCTTGGGAACAGCAGTTTTTCTAGTGCCTGACACACATACCAAGAAATGCCAACAGATCAGTATTTCTACAATGGATTGAGTGAAAGCAGAAGTGTGTGGCAAATGGGAGTAAATACTTTGAGAAGGTGAAAAACAGACTTCACTGTTGTTGAGTTTTTGACTGAAGAAAGTGCCCTCGTACATGGCTGTGCATAGTGAAATCAAAAAGGGACATACCACTCATTGTTTTATCTACTACATAATGCAATAAATGCACCACTGGTTTTGCTTTGACCTTTTGCAGGAGTAAGAATCAAAACATGTCGTCAGCTAAGTTAACTCCTTAAACCACAAAACAGATTGCTACAAAGGCTACAGATTGTAAGAAGGAACTCTCTTTTCCTTGCTACACCTGGATTTGTCGTCTGGGCATCGTTCTCAGTGGCATTTGCACTGACTTTATCTTCTGCCAGGGTGCCATAAGGAAAGTGTATCTGCTTTTATCTCCTCACTCAGGCTCCTCGGCTGGGCCTGACTGGCTGGGTGTGCTGAGGATGCTCAAAAGAATGTCACGGGGAAGGAGCTGACTATTGTTGCTTTTCTGGTGTTCCAGGGACTTGAGATTGTTGGAGTGCTTTTCTTGAGAACGTTTGATAAACCTTTTGTTTGACAAATGACTGGCATTTTTTCCCTCTCAGTTTGTAAACTTCTCTGTATGTTTGTGTGGCTGTTTGCCTATTTCTTTTTTTTTTTTACTGCTGTGTGTTCCCTTTCTGGGTGGGGTGTGTAGCACCTGATCTTCACCTGTGCTTGTAACTCTGCAAGAGGTCCGCATGCTGGGATCAGCTGACACATTCTGATTTCAGAACAGATCATTTGTTTGCATATGATGCATTCTGCATACGTTTTTGTTTCCATAACCTACCAAACACTGATATGAAATCGCAGGAACTTTAACGTGCATATCTGATCTTCTGCTTGTGTATATATATATATATGAAAGGGTTAAATTAAGGCACTAGCAAGTAACCACTTTATGCTGAGCTGGGAGATTGTAAAATTTCCCACCTGTAGTTGACCAGACACCACTGCCAAGATTCAAACCCATGACTTTATGCACCCTTGACATTGAATTCAGACTGTCTGAACCACTCAACTACAGCATCCATCAGTCTACCTCTTTCTCTCTCTTTGTCTTCATGTGCCTGTCCCTCTGTGTGTGCTTCTCTACTTATCTGCTTCCTGTCTGTCTATTTGTATGTATCTCCACCTCTGTCTCTGCATCCGTCTGCCTTTGCCCTTTTTTCTCTTTGTTTCTCTATCTCCATTTATATCTGTCTTTGAGTTTGTCTGTCTGTCTCTGTCTCTCTCACTTGATCCCTCATTGTTTGTGTACTTCTGTCTGTCTGTCTCTCCCCCACTCTGATACTTTTTTCTCTTCTTACAGGGAAAGCGGTCAAATGAAGTGGCTAAATAAACAGTTAATGTTGTACTCGGGGTGATAATAGATTTAATAAGCAATAAATTTTGAGTCTTTCTAAAAATGTCTACAGTCACTTGCACCATAAGCAAACTGATACAAACAAGTACATGAACAAAAACATAACTAACCAACCAACCTATTCAACAAAGAGACAGACACAGAGAGGCAAGCACAAAGACAGAGCAAGATATGGGGAGAGATAAGTAAAAAGAAAAAGAGTTGAAAAAAATGAAGAAAAGTTTTTTTTTAAATCCTTTGAAAGAGAGCAAGACAGACAGACTGACTGAAGCAGACAGACAGACGAGGAAAAAAGAGACAGACAAAGACAGACAGAGAAACAGCCAGAGAACACACTGGTGTTTACAAGGAGAGTAAAACGATAGCAAGAACCAACCAAGTCTGCCTGCTGTCCAGGCATAAAAAAATGTGCAGAGCTCAGAGTGGCGGGCGCTGCTATCTACAACGATTAGATAGCAGTTCCCTTGAAAAACGATGCATGGAAACCGCTCTTCTTCCCCACGCCTGCCATCCCACATCCCCCTAATTGTGGCAAATTTGGATAGATTTCTGCAGGAAATAGCTGTCTTGAAAGCAGCACTAAACTTTAATCTAGATTTTATAGCCTATGCAATCTCTGTTCTTGGTGGTTCTTGCTCAAAATTGGCAGGGGTTTTTTTGTTGGTGGCGGTGGTGAATTTTTTTAGCATATTTTCAAAAGAAATTGTTCAAGCATTGCTACTCCCACGCTGATTATTCTGATCATACTACATACACATAGAATATTATTTCTGATCTTGCTACATACATAGAATTTCATTTCAGTTCTGTCTGCCGAACACTTCAGAGAAAACAGCATATGGATAGTTATGGATGTCAGGCCAGAAAGTGGGACATGTGGCATACCCATACCAGACTATGAACACACAGAGCAAACAAAAATAAGGTATAAGGTAAAGGTGTTTCCATAACCTATGCAGTTGTTGAGGAGCGAGTTATCAGAGACAACACCTTCTCTAAGGGTCAGCATTGTGAGGGTAGAAAAGAACCAGTGATGATAAGGAGAGAGAGTCAGACAGAGACAGAGACAGACAGACAGACAAATAGAGAGGGGAGAGACAGAGATATTGAAAAGTACTGACCTTGACAGAGACAAAGAAAGATAAATAAAGACCCTATCAACCAGCCAGACAAGCCAGACAAACAGACTGTCTCACAGACAGTCTCAAAGACAGATGAACAGTCTCAAGAACTAAAAGAGAGAGAGAGAGAGAGAGAGAGAGAGAGAGAGAGAGAGAGAGAGAGAGAGAGAGAGAGAGAGAGAGAGGGGGGAGAGGGGGGGGGAGGGGAGAGAAACAGAAAAAAACAACAACAACAAAACAAAACAAAAACAACCTAACTACACAGAAAAGACACAGAGAGTGAGAAAGAGACAGTGAGCAGCCTGTTCCTACTCTGAGCATGAAAAATGTGGACACCCCATGGTGCCAGACTGTCCTATCTAGCCAGCGATTAGATAGCAGCCTGCCTCCCTTCCCTTCCCACCCCTTCCTGCCCCCTTCACCTCTTCCCTCACGTTACTGAAAAAAACACTACACATGGAATCCCTCCCCTTACCCTTCTTTCTATGACTACTGCTACCACTCTGACCCTTACTTGCAGAAAATTTGAATAGATCTCTCCAGGAAACAGCTGTCTGGAGACCAGCACTAAAGACTAATCTGGAACCGTCTATTCTTCTTGGTGTTGTTATTTTGAGTGCCATGGCCATAGTCACGTCTGGTTCAGACTAGTAGAGAGGGTCAGATATGGAGCAAAGTTGTCTCTTGGGACTGGCTTCATTTCCAGTTGGACAATTCTAGATTCTAGAGAGGGAGGTTCGAAAAAGGGTTTATTAGAGGAGAGTTTGAGGAAATCATCACTGTCAGTGATTATAGTGCTTAGCACATGGTGGTGTTACTGACTCAGACACCACCCACACTCAGATGCACACATACTCTCTCTCCCTCCCTCCCTCTCTCTCTCTCTCTCTCTCTCTCTCTCTCTCTCTCTCTCTCTCTCTCTCTCTCTCTCTCTCCAAAATAGAAACAAGAAAGACCCTAAGCAAACAAAACTTGTAGTAAACCTTTAAATGTTAGAATTGGATTCAATGTTCACTTTGTTAATATGAAAAAGTAAATTTTAAAAAACAACTTTCTGTAATTGCCCCGTCTAGGTCAATTAACTAGAATAGAGATGAGCTGGGGTGTGAATTAACACTTTTAGAATGGAGAACACTTTTCTTTTCCAGAGAAGCGTCAACAACTAAGCAAAATACTTTCTCTCTAGAGCATGAAAAACTATTCATAAAAATAATTATGACACCTTGAGGTGACAATAAAATGAAAGCTACAAGGCTGACGTGTCACCACGTGGCAAAAACCCAGTGAATACAAGGCTGACGTGTCACCACGTGGCAAAAGCTCAGTGAATACAAGGCTGACGTGTCACCACGTGGCAAAGCCCAATGAAAGCTACAAGGCTGACGTGTCACCACGTGGCAAAGCCCAATGAAAGCTACAAGGCTGTGATGTCACCACGTGACAAAGCCCAATGAAAGCTACAAGGCTGACGTGTCACCACGTGACAAAGCCCAATGAAAGCTACAAGGCTGACGTGTCACTACGTGGCAAAAGCCCAGTGAAAGCTACAAGCCTGACGTGTCACCACGAGGCAAAAGCCCAGTGAAAGCTACAAACCTGACGTGTCACCACGAGGCAAAAGCCCAGTGAAAGCTACAAACCTGACGTGTCACCACGAGGCAAAAGCCCAGTGAAAGCTACAAGGCTGACGTGTCACCACGAGGCAAAAGCCCAGTGAAAGCTACAAGGCTGACGTGTCACCACGTGGCAAAAGCCCAGTGAAAGCTACAAACCTGACGTGTCACCACGAGGCAAAAGCCCAGTGAAAGCTACAAGGCTGACGTGTCACCACGTGGCAAAAGCCCAGTGAAAGCTACAAACCTGACGTGTCACCACGTGGCAAAAGCCCAGTGAAAGCTACAAACCTGACGTGTCACCACGTGGCAAAAGCCCAGTGAAAGCTACAAGGCTGAGATGTCACCACGTGACAAAGCCCAATGAAAGCTACAAGGCTGACGTGTCACCACGTGACAAAGCCCAATGAAAGCTACAAGGCTGACCTGTCACCACGTGGCAAAAGCCCAGTGAAAGCTACAAACCTGACGTGTCACCACGTGGCAAAAGCCCAGTGAAAGCTACAAGGCTGACCTGTCACCACGTGACAAAGCCCAATGAAAGCTACAAACCTGACGTGTCACCACGTGGCAAAAGCCCAGTGAAAGCTACAAGGCTGAGATGTCACCACGTGACAAAGCCCAATGAAAGCTACAAGGCTGACGTGTCACCACGTGACAAAGCCCAATGAAAGCTACAAGGCTGACCTGTCACCACGGGACAAAGCCCAATGAAAGCTACAAGGCTGAGATGTCACCACGTGACAAAGCCCAATGAAAGCTACAAGGCTGAGATGTCACCACGTGACAAAGCCCAATGAAAGCTACAAGGCTGAGATGTCACCACGTGACAAAGCCCAATGAAAGCTACAAGGCTGAGATGTCACCACGTGACAAAGCCCAATGAAAGCTACAAGGCTGAGATGTCACCACGTGACAAAGCCCAATGAAAGCTACAAGGCTGAGATGTCACCACGTGACAAAGCCCAATGAAAGCTACAAGGCTGACCTGTCACCACGAGGCAAAAGCCCAGTGAAAGCTATAACCCTGAGATATCACCACGTGGCAAAAGCTAAATTAAAGGTTGCAAATGGACATAGCGTGAAAAGGAAGGGGGGGGGGGGGGGGGTACCAAAAGGAAGTCAAACGGTTGCACTGAGCCATGTAATGAAAGAAACAGAAAGCTGCAAGGTTGACATGCTACCATGTGGAGAAAACTTTTTTTTTAAAGGCTACAATCTATGGTCAAAGCCAAAAGAAAGCTACAGCACTGACACATCACCATGTGGTGAAAACCATTGAGAAGCAAGAAGGCTGCTGCCGCCTCCCCATTTTTGTTGTTATTGTTGCTGCTGTTGTTGTTGTTGTTGTTGTTTTCTGTCAAAGCTAAAAGAAATGATGCATGGTTGGCTATCCACATCATGATAAAAGCAAAAAGGGGGATTATAAGGATGATATACTATTTATTGTTTCATCTACTAGCATGGCAAAGGGGTAAGATACTGTTTTTGTTTTGGATTTATTTTTTTGCCTCTTAAAAGAGCAACTATCGAAAATATTTTCGTACTCGAAATCTATAACCTATGTAAATAGTTGAATCAGAAAAAGAGAATATCAGCACCGAAAAACAACAATAACAACAACAACACAATCCAAACCAAACAAAAAAGACAGACTGCTACAATTTCGGAAACTCTCGGCTCTCTTCCCCCGCACGCTACGCCCAGATGTGTCACCTTGGCATCGTTCTCAGTGGCATTTGCACTGACTTTATCTTCTGCCAGGGTGCCATAAGGAAAGTTTATCTGCTTTTATCTCCTCACTCTGGCTCCTCGGCTGGGCCTGACTGGCTGGGTGTGCTGAGGATGCCCAAAAGAATGTCACGGGGAAGGAGCTGACTGTTGTTGTTGCTTTTCTGGTGTTTCCCAGGACTTGGAGATTAGTGGAGTGCTCTTCTTGAGAATGTTTGATAAATGTTTTCTTTCACAAGTCGTTGGTTTCTGTTGTTGTTGTTGTTTTTTCTCTAACGTGTGTGTGCTATTCTGTTGGTCTTTCTTACTGTTTGTTTGTTTGTTTGTTTGTGTATATGTTTATTATTGATTGTTTATTTGTGCATTTATTTCTCCCTGTCTGTCTCTGTCTGTCTGTCTGTCTGTTTGTCTTTCTTTCTCTCTTTATCTTTTTTTAAAAATCGTGTTGTCGTTGTTGTAGTAGGGGTTTTTCCCTGGTTTTGTTGATAGTCCCTAATCAGGGCAAGGGCCGGATAAATAAAAATATGCGTATGCTTATTCTGTTACCCTTGAAAAATAAAAATTCATTGACAAGATTCATTCATTCATTCATTCATGCATTCATTCATTCATTGATTCTCTCTCTCTCTCTCTCTCTCTCTCTCTCTCTCTCTCTCTCTCTCTCTCTCTCTCTCTATTCATTTTCATAGATCAAACAAACAAAAACACCATAACAGATCCTTCTTTCACAACATTTTGCAGCACCCTAATTTCAAGACGATGACTCTTGTGGAAACAAAGGAAAACAAATGACATTGCTGTCAAAAGATATTTGTTCATAGTGGTAAAAGGTTTGATTTAAATTATAGAACTCTCAGAGATGTGTGTGTGTGTGTGTGTGTGTGTGTGTGTGTGTGTGTTGTTTTGTGTGTGTGTGTGTGTGTGTGTGTGGTGTGTGTGTGTGTGTGTTGTGTGTGTGTTGTGTCTGTGTCTGTGTGTGCTGTGTAATGCATGTGTGCGGTGTGTGTGTGAGAAGGTGTGTGTGTGTGTGTGTGTGTGTGTGTGTGCCTTTCTGTCTGTCTCTCTGTTTGTCTGTCTGTCTGTGTGTCTGTGCAAAGCATGCACACACTACTCGCTGGCATTTTGTTTCTATTTTCAGTTGCGCATTTTCTTCTTTTTCTTTTTTTAACATTCATTTTGCTGTGTCGTGTTGAAGCAGATTACCGTAACTGAAACATTCAGCCTTAATAATCGTCTTCCTATGAAGCGTTTAATTAGTCTGCTAAAACAACGACACACAACACTGCCTATTTGTTTTGACTTAATTAGCGGAATGCTTGTGTGGGGTCTTTTTTGGTGGTTTAGCCATCTTCTTGTCATAATGGAAGGGAGTTAGTTAGTGAGTAAATCAGTGAGTCAGTGAGTGAATGTGTGTGTGTGTGTGTGGGGGGGGGGGGGGGGGGGTTAGGGTTGGGGGTGGGGTGGGGTTGGGGGGTGTTAGTGTAGCGGTCCGTGCGTGTGCTTGAGTGTGTGTGAGTGAGTGTTGTTGTTATTGTTGTTGTTGGTATATGAGTTGTTGGTATGTGTGTGTCCGTGTGTGTATGTGTGTGCATACGTGCGTGCGTGTGTGTATGTGTGCATACACCCGTGCGTGCGCGCGTGTGTGTGTGAATGAGTGTGTGATGAGTCAGTGTGTGTGCGTGAGCGCGAGTGTGTGTTTGTTGGGAGGGGGGGGGGGGGGTGCACGCGTATGTATGCACATGCGAGTGGACATGCCTGTTTCTGTATCTGAATATGTTGGTTTACCTGTTCATTTGTTTTAGTTTGAAGTTGTATCGAAATGTTCAAAGGAATAATTATTGAGAACTAACATCGTCTTGCTTGTATCCTAGTGCTTAATCTTTACCGGACTGTGTTATACTCCGTAACTGCGCTGTTCATGAGATCATTCCAGGATCTTTGACTTGACTTGACTTGACTGACTTGACTTGACTAGACTAGGCTTGACTTGACTTGGCTTAGTTTGGAAGTGCGTGTGACTTGACTTGACTTAGTTTGGAAGTGCGTGTGACTTGACTTGACTTGACCTGGCTTAATTTGGAAGTGCGTGTGACTTGACTTGGCTTGACTCGACCTGGCTTACTTTGGAAGTGCGTGTGACTTGACTTGGCTTGAATTGACTTAGTTTGGAAGTGCGTGTGACTTGACTTGATTTGGCTTGACTTGACTTGACCTGGCTTAGTTTGGAAGTGCGTGTGACTTGACTTGGCTTGACTTGACTTAGTTTGGAAGTGCAGGTGACTTGATTTGGCTTGGCTTGACCTGACTTGTCTTAGTTCGAAAGTGCGTGTGACCCACTCACATTTTTTGGATCCTAGAAAACTCCTCCTGAGGATTCTCCTGTAGCCAGTCAGACTCATCTGCATGCAGGGCATCTGCAGCGTCCCTGTAGACTGATCTGTTCACACCTCCTTTACAGCTCAACAAAGCCAGTGTCATAACACTACCCCGCTACGCTCGTACCGCTGTCCCCCAGAAACATTGTCCATTGCGTGTGTCCTGCTGTCTTCTGTCTCTGTCTGTCAGCTTTCATTTCTTTGATTCTTGGTTGGTTGTTTTTTTTCTTCTGGTGTGTGTGTGTGTGTGGTGTGTGTGTGTGTGTGTGTGTGTGTGTGTGTGTGTGTGTGTGTGTGTGTGTGTTGTGTGTGTGTTCGTTCCGGTATGCCTGTCTGGGGTTTAGTTTTTTTATTCTTCTTGTTTCTTGTTTTTTATAATTATTTTTCGCTTTCTTTGTTTCACTAGTACAGCCATCTTTGACTCTTTTCCTCTCACCCTTCACTTCCTCCTAGGCTGTACGCATATACATTATATATATATATATATATATATATATATATATATATAGAGAGAGAGAGAGAGAGAGAGAGAGAGAGAGAGAGAGCGAGAGAGAAATAGAGATACATACATACATACATACATACATATAGATATATATGTATAGATAGATAGATAGATAGATAGATAGATAGATAGATAGATAGATAGATAGATAGATAGATAGATAGATAGATAGATATGCGTGTGTGTGCGTGCATGCGCATATGTGCACGTAAAGTGCATGCGACTTTTTCTCCAAAATTTGCACAGGCGTGTATTTATATATATATATATATATATATATATATATATATTATATATATATATATATATATATATTATATATATATATATATATGTTGTGTGTGTGTGTGTGTGTTTCTGTCCAAGCAAATTTGTATGCATATAAATTATCGCGCGTGTGGGTGTGTGTCTGTGGGTGTTTGTTAGTGTGTGTGTGTGTACATGGGCATGTGTGTGTATGTGTCTTTGTCTGTGTGTCTGTCTCTGTGGTTGTCTACATGATCATTCTCCAACGGGAGTTTCTACAGTTTTTATAGTTGATGTTTTTTAAAATCATGTTCTGCTTTGCCTTGCTTTCCCGTTTTAAACAGTGTGCTACTGCCACAGAATCATTCAGGTTTATCCTATAGTTCTTCCTCTAAAAGACTTTATTTATTTTATTTTATACCACTTTAAGCTACTGCAGATTTCTCTGCGTGAAATTCGGGCTGCTCTACCCAGGGAGATCGCGTCGCCACAAGACCAATATCACCCATTATTTTGTTCCTTTTCCTGCCTGCAACTGTATTTGTTTCCCTATCAGAGAAGCTTTTTTTATATACAGAATTGTTCCCAGAGACAACTCTCTTGCTGCCGTGTGTTCTTTTACGTGAGCTGAATAATAATGTGTAACACACCTGACCTCGGTTTATCGTCTCATCCGAAAGACTAGCACCCAGACCAACACTCATGGTCTAATGGATGGGGGGTGGGGGGAGGGAGCGGGGGAGTTTATGGCCCAAACGGAGATGGAACCACCGAATACTTCCGACCCGGACTTTGTCGCTTTGTAGGCAGGTGCGTTACCTTTAGACCACCGATCCCCTCAATCAGCCTGTAGATAGGCTGGCAACCAACCATACTGGTTCCTTTTCTCTGACTAGTTGCTGCCCTAACAGCCCGGGATTCCACCAGACACTTCGCCGCTGGCTGGCTATGGGATTCAGGAGAGGAATTAGGCTGAAAAGCCACAGGTGTCTTTCCTATGGCCTTAGGCATTGCTGGCACTTTAATGTACGCTTGCGCAGGTGTGCATTGAAATGATGGTACTGTAAATGGTGTGCGTGTGTGTGTGTGTGTGTGTGTGTTGGTTGTTGTGGGTGTGTGTGTGTGTAGTGTGTGTGTCTGTTGTGTTGTGTGTGTAGTTGTGTGTGAGTGTGCGTGTGTGTGTGTGTAGTGTGTGTGTTGTGTTGTGTGTGTTGGAGCGTGCGCGCGCGCGTGTGTGTATGCGTGCAGGAACGTAAGTCAGTAGCTGCTGCACACATGCATCAGTACACATCTTTGGTATGATAGACAGCAAACCCTCTAAAGAATAGGACTTGAGCATTCGTATTTTCCCTTGTTATGTGCTATCTAACCCTTTCATTTCAGTCATTAATGCACATCTTGCATTGTGTATAAGAAAGAGCCATCTATAGAGGAGCACTATACTATGCACCAAAATGTAGTACGCACGCTTTTCTTCCATCCACTCCTCCTGAGTTTTGTGCAGCAGGGCTTTACTTCTCTAAAAATCCACTCGTTCAGATGACATTAAGAATGGCATCTCAGGGAAGACCACTCCTCGTGGGAAATGATAGATTTTCTCAATGGCCTCTGAAAGAGACAAGAACGTGTTTGTAAAAAAGGTCACTATGCCAGTAAAAAGCCCCTCCCCCCCCTCCCCCCATTCGTTTGCAGAGAAAGAAAATCAATATCAGCATTTCGTAATTCTTGAGAGGAGTTTATTATAAAAATAACTGTATAAAATGCACAAGCCAAGATGCATAATTAACACAGAACTGCAGATGTTAAAAAGTAAAATGCATTTTTATCTCGGGAAAGGTTTAAGATATAGAAAGCAAAAATTGCACTGTCATTACTTGGGTCTGTACATGTTTTTTTTCTCTCCCTAATTTGATATAATTATGTATTCATAGATGACAAAATAGTGCGAGATAACTGATGACACATACGACCACAAGTTGAATACTGCTTGTTTATAGATTTTATTTCACAAATAACTTGTTTACTTTCTTGATTTAAGACATTGGAGATTGTTTTCTGTTTGTTCCCTATCCGGGATAGCTGGATACCCCTGGACGGATGCTCAGTGGTCAGAGCACTCGCTTTCCCCCAGCTAAGGTTAAGCAGCATCGAACGTGGTTACTAAGTGGATGGGTGATCGATTGCGCGCCTTGGCTTCAGTACAGTCCCCCAGTCCACCCATCTTTAAATGGGTACCTGCCTCTTTAGGGCCAGGGAAGGTAAAGCAGCGAGGGAGAGGAGATGGGCGCCGCCCTCAATATGCTGGCCCCTTGAGAAGCTAGTCTCTGATGCCTCGCTCCCCTTACAACGACATAGGTTATGGGACACCTTTACCCTTTTACCCCTTGCCTATGAAGATGCAGTGAACAGCATAAAGCACACAGACTTAAATGACAAGTTTGGATGTCAACCTTTAATTCAGATTAATAAAAAGAACAGAATGAAATGATTTTCGGTCCGGAGACAAAAGAACGATATTGTAATTGAGTTCAATATGTTAAGCCCTATCATGTTTCCAAGAAGCATGATCACTATTCAAGATTCCACCATAAATAAATACACACATAAATAACCAGAATGTAACAGAATGTCTCGCACTTTATAGAAGATTCTACGTGACCCGGAACCTAACCCTTATGTGTAACCAAAAAAATAAACCGGGTGTTACAGCTTCAAGGAATTCACTTGTTGCTTCCAAAACCACACACAGATTTGTTTCCTTGGCATTCTTCTCAATGACTTATGTACCCCACCTTTATCACCTGCCAACATGCCAGAAGGCAAGTTTACCTGCTCGTATCTCTTTCTTCTTGCAGTATCTGAATCCTGTGCCCAGTGTGTTGCGCTAAGAATAAGTAAGTGGGCGTTCTGAGGGCTAGCAGAGAATGCACTGGAGGAGATAGGCTGACCTTCCCCTTGTCTCTCGAGTTCCATAGTTAATGTGGTACTGATAGACATGGTATGCATATACTGGCTTGTCTTTAGACTAAGAATGGGAGATGCTTGTTATCAGAGACGGATTTAGCTGAAGAATCAAAGGACGACATGGTTTAAGTACGAATAAAAAGGGAGATATTTTAATTGTATGCTTTTCTCAGTGGAACGGTAAAAGGTAAAGGTGTTCTCAAAACCTATGTGGTCGTAGGGGAGCGAGGTGTTAAGAGACCTCAGCCTCTCCAGGGACCAGCATATTGAGGCGGTGCCCATCTTCTCTCCTTCACTGCTTTACCTTCCTTGACCCTAAAGAGGGCAGGTACCCATTTACAGCTGGGTGAACTGGGGGACTGTACTGAAGCAAGGGCGTGCAAACGGTTGCCCATCCACTTGGTAACGACGCTCGATGTTGCTTAACATTGGCTTGGGGAAAGCAAGTGCTCTGACCACTGATCTATCCCGCCCCCATATTTCTCAGTGAGCGGACCTCAAATGGGACCAAAAAATATGAATAGCGCGTGTTTAAAGGTTGATTCAAAATTGATATAAAGGAAACTTTTTTCATTACTGAAAGACTTAAAATGCCTGAGGTGTGTGTTGTGTATGTGTGTGTGTATGTGTGTGTGTGTGTGTGTGTGTGTGTGTGTTGTGTGTGTGTGTGGTGTAGCATCAGCAATTCCTTTTTGCACAACAGCATAATCATGTAATCAAATGGGATAATATGTCTTAAAGAAGAAGTGAATAATAACGCAGTTAATACTGAAAGCAAAAAACAAAAACAAAACCCCAAACAAAGCAAAAGCCAACCCTGGAGAGAGAGCTGGAGAGAGGGAGAGAGAAACAGAGAGAGAGATAGACAGAGACAGACAGAGACAGAGAGACAGACAGACAGACAGACAAACACACAGACACACACAGACACACAGAGAGACAGAGACAGACAAAGACACAACAACCAAGCAGATATCATCATCATCAGTCCCGTGACCTTGGCGGTCGTGGGGGAGACATGAAAGACGATGCCGTGGTAAGCCTCCTCCATCCATCTCGGTCCTCGGCTCTGCGCAGTAGTGCCGAGTCATTCATCCTGGTCCATTCTCTGATGTTGTCCATCCATGACTTGTTCTGTCTTCCCCTCCTTCTGCCACCTTCGAGTGTTCCCTGCAATACTGTTTTGGGCAGAGTGTTGTGGCAGATATACAGAGCGGATAAACAGGAAAATAATTTTTTTAAAGAAAAAAATAGAGAAACTGAACAAAAAGACACAGATAGATACAAGAGAGAAAAAAACAGGGAGGAGAGCGAGGGGAGAAGCCACGAGAGGATGGTTTGTAAGGTAGGTAGGTAGTGCGGCACCAACGGGGAGAAAGAAAAAAGATAACAAAGACGAGTTAGGAACCAAAGCAAGAGGAGAAAAGGAAACAAAGACACAGTCTGTTCCATTCCTGGGTACTGAGAGGGGTAATGGGGGGGGGGGGGGGGGGGGGGGGGTTGGAGAAGAGAAAGCACTACTTACTAGGCTATACACTGTTGTTCAGGTACAACAGTACAGTGATTAGATAGCAGCAGCTCTGACAGACAGACATGACACAGAGAGAGAGAGAGAGTACTCTCCTTCTATTCCCCACACTGCACACATCAGACCTCTTCTCTACCTCTACTGCAACACATTTGGATAGGGGTTTGTGGGGTGTTGTTGTTGTTTTTTTCCCTCCTATCAAACAGCCATTTCGTGAAAATAAAACCACCAACAAAGTCTAATCTAAGCTACTCCGTCTAAACTTTGATAGGTCATGTGGGTGGGTTTTTTTTTCTATTTTAATTATTGTTGTTTTATGACCTTTGATATTTTATTTGATTGAGTATGTTTGAACAACGCTGTTTCTTTCTTTTTTAAACTTCAGTTTCTTTCTTTCCATTTTTTTCTCTTTTTTGTGCTAAGGTAAAAAAAAATCAACAAGAAACATAAAAAATAGGAGGCTAATTTTGGAAAGGCTTTTGTTTCCGTCAAATGAAAAGAAAAAATACGCTTTCTTTTAATGCTTTTTTTTCTTTCCAAAACAGTATGCATTTGAGTTTTGTCTTATAAAAGTAATGAAGTTTTTGAGGGGGAAAAAACCCATAAAAATAGATAAAGAACAATCGATCAAGAGTTGAGACATTTACGGTATATCTGCTCATCTTACCAACAGACCAGTGGGAACAGATGACAACATTTACAAAACCGCATACACACGGGGACTAGATGTAAATAAGCACATGAGTGCTTATTCCATTATCCTCGATATAAAAAAAATGTCATCTAAGCGCTTTGATTTGTTGCTTTACAACATTCAGCGCTATATGAATTCCATACATTATCATTATTAGACCAGCAAATGTTTGCTCTCCCTCTTACAGTACAATATACATGCCCTGCAAAGGCCTACACTAAAATATTACGTTGTAAAATGTTGTGTTGTCATTGCCCACAGCCATGACAAGCTCTTAACATAACAACCTGCACTCTCCTTTGTTAATGGAGAAAAAAATCCTCTGAAGTCGGAGTATGGCTGCCTATATGACGAAGTACTTGAAAAGAGTCATAATCGCAAACATCTCATTCGGTGTACTTCCTATCTCACAGTGATTTCCAGGTGGGATGAGTGAGTCAGCGTACATGTAACGCACAATAACAGCAACAACAACAACATGCATAAAATCCAGTAATTCATGTTAACGTTTGGTGCACTTCAGAAACAGTAAACTACAATACTCTACCTGCACCCGAGACTTTACCAGATCACTTGTTGATACAACTGATCGTGCATTTCTGGCAAGGCCAGATTTCTTTGCAGTTAAGGTAGCTTTCATATAATAATAGTACTGCATTACTTTCTTTATTTAGTCATTCATTTGGAAGTCTTTTGGAATGACTAAATGAAAGTAATACAATACTATTATAATACGAAAGCTTGCAACGTCAAACATTTTTTTAAAAAAGCTTGCAACGTCATGAATCAGTAAGGTAAGACTGATTTCACAGATTTCATTTACCTGCTCATTTCAGACGTCAAAAAAGACGTTAGTAAGCTAATTGTTGTTATTGAACACTGGAGTCAAGGTCTACAGTGCAGTAAAAAAAAAAAAAAAAAAAAAAAAAAAAAAACAGACAGAAAAATAAGAAAAGCCGCTGCAACTGTCTTTACAACGTAATGTGTTGGTTCATTCCATAATTTTAAAAAAAGAGAGAAAGTGCTGTTTGGTGACAAAGTAACAGTCAGTCAACTGATTTTTGCATAACTGGAACTACAAACAAATGTATGAGCGTACAAACACACACAAACACTTCAAACTATATGCCTCTCTGTATCTGTCTTTCAGACTGTCTGTCTGTTTGTCTATTTATCTGTCTGATTCTCTGTCTCCCTCTCTCTCTCTCTCTCTCTCTCTCTCTCTCTCTCTCTCTCTCTCTCTCTCTCTCTCTCTCTCTCTCTCTCTCTCTCTCTCTCACGCACACAAGCACACGCACACGCACACACACACAACGCACATAACACAACACAGCAAATCATATCATAACACAACAACAAACAACAACAACAACACGCGCACACACATACACACTATACAGCAAATCACATCACAAACACACAACAACAACAACACACACACACACACACACACACACACACACACACACACACACACACACACACACACACACACTCACAGAGAGAGAGAGAGACAGAGAGGATGAGAGAGAGAGAGAGAGAGAGATAGATAGATAGAGAGAGAGAGAGAGAGAGAGAGAGAGAGTAGGATCCAAACATATAGCCCCATATAATACAAAGAAATCCACACACAAAAGTGCAGGCAGTGACTTCTAAGCCATAAAGAAGACAGACACCAGTGACAGTTCAGCCTGACTCCGCTATTTCCTGATTCCTAAAGCAGCAGTGCAAGGAATCTGGTGGAATCCCAGAAAAAAAATGCAGGAAAAACAGACACGCAAATACACAGTTAAAACCAAACAAACCTACCTACGTTAACCCTTTCTCTTAGAAACGACTTTATTTTAGCAGAAGACTGTATTCTTTTATTAGTTCATAATCATAACGAAAAACACCAATAGCTTCTTTTGTAAGAAAACAGTCTGTAGTCTGAGGGAAAGTCAAAGGTATCTGGGTTTTATTTTTTGCTGTTGGTACTTGGATTTGTGGGGACGGGATAGCTCAGTGGTCGGAGCACTCGCTTTCCCCCAGCCAAGTTAAGCAGCGTCGAGCGTGGTTACCAGTTGGATGGGTGACCGTTTGCGCGCCTTGGCTTCAGTACAGTTCCCCCAGTTCACCCAGCTGTACATGGGTACCTGCCCTCTTTAGGGTCAGGGAAGGTAAAGCAGCGAGGGAGAGGAGATGGGCGCCGCCCTCAATATGCTGGCCCTAGAGAAGTGAGGTCTCTGACGCCTCGCTCCCCTACGACCTTATAGGTTATGGGACTCCTTTACCTTACTTGGATTTGTGTGTGTGTGTGTGTGTGTGTGTGTGTGTGTTTTGTTTCGTTCCTATTCTGCATATGCTCGTGATTCCGTAACCCACCGAACGTTGACACGAAGTACGGGATCTTTAATGTATGTATTTGGATCTTCTGCCTGTGTATGTACATCATCATCATCATCATCATCATATTAACAACAACAATAATAATAATAATAATAATAATAATAATAATAATAATAATAATAATAATAATAATAATAAATAATAATAATAATAATAATAATAATAATAATAATAATAATAATAATAATAATAATAATAATAATAGAAAATGTATTTATATAGCGCTATATCTTGCAAAAAACAAATCAAAGCTCTTTCATCCATCCTACTCATTCACTTGCAGCCAGTTACAATTAATAGGGTGAGTTGAGTTTTTTACAATTTCAAATGTATACACACACACTCGCACGCACGCACGCACATACCCGCATTTTCATGCACACATATAAAGGTTTACACTCCGGCAGGGTGATGGGGTTTTGGCTGTTGAGGGCAGGGACAAAAACGAAATGGAACAAGAGGGGAGAATCTTAGGTTTGAAATAAATGTGTCTTGAGGCCAGAATTAAAAGCGTCATAAGAGGGCTTTTGGCGAAGGGAGAGAGGGAGTTCATTCAAGATCGATGGACCAGAAACAGAAAGAGCGACGGCCAACGGTGGACTGGTTGAACCTAGGTATTCTTAAGCACAGGCAACCAGTGGAGAGATCGCAAGAGAGGAGTAATGTGCTCAGATTTATTTTTTCTTTTTGAGGACTAGGCAAGCTGCATAGTTTTGTATACGTTGAAGGGAGTGGATAGATGATGCTGCCAGACCATCCAGAAGAGAATTGCAATAGTCCAGACGTGAGAGAATGAGAGGCGTGACTAGTTTGGATGTACACGAAGGGAATTGAGGCACTGGCAGGATTGCACTTGAAGGTGACCTGGTAGATGCTAAAAATCCCTTTCCTCAATTCACCAGAGGCTGTCGAGATTCTAACCACGACTTCATGGACTCATGGGATCGAAGTCAAACAATCTTGACCACTCGGCTATAGCGTCATCAAGTGTATCTGATGCAGGCAAAAGGCGAAGTTCAAACAAGGCACTTCTGGCAATGGGCAGCTGAGAGACAGATCCAGAGAGAAGAGCTCTCTTGAGAACTCTCCACTAACCAAGCTCATTTTCCCTGCTCTGCAATTGCCCGGTCTCCTGAAGAATTGAATGCTTCAGCTGCAGCAGCTTTCTGTGGCAAACTGAAGTCCTTCAAAACAGTTTTTTGTTTGTTTGTTTTGTTGGGTTTGTTTGGGTGGGGTTTTTTTTGTTGTTGTTTTTTTTTTTTGGGGGGAGGGGTATTGCTGCCCTATCGACCAATGATTGGTCATTCCTTGCTTTGTTTTGAGATTGTTTTCTTTTCTTTTTACCAGTAGCAGCTTCCCATGGCAAACTGAAGTCCTCCAAACCGTTTTACTAAAATAATTTTGGGGTGTACCTGTGCCCTATCAACCAATGATTGCTTTTTCCTCGTTTTGTTTCCATATTGCTTGTAACTCCTGACAGCGATTGTCTCTCTATATCTATCTATCTATCTATCTATCTATCTATCTATCTATCTATCTATCTATCTATCTATCTATCTATCTACCTATATGTATGTCTATCTATTTATCTATCTATCTACCTATCTGTATTTCTATCTATTCATCTATCTATCTGTCTGTCTGTCTGTCTATCTATTTATCTATCTATCTATCTGTCTGTCTGTCTGTCTATTTTCCAGCACATCCATCTTCCTTCACTGACTGGTCTATACTCTCTGACCTACTTAGCCCCTGTCTTTGTCTATGTCCAGCTGGATGTCCAGTGGGATTGCAGTGTAATGTACTGTCCTAGTTGACCAATTTGGCTGAAAACCAAATTCCAGAGACAAAGGTTTGTGGGCTTACTGACGAAGTCACTCCTCTGGGGATACCGTGGGAATGTGTGAACGTTCTGACCTTAACAGAGCTAGAGCTGTATGTTGATGGGGGGAAAGCTGTATAGCTTCATGATATATTACAAACAATTTGGGGAAAAGAGAGAGAAATAGAGAGGATAAACAAATTTGGAATAAGAAACAATGGAAACAATGGGATAAAAGCTGTATAGCTTCATGACATTACAAACAATTTGGGGAAAAGAGAGAGAAATAGAGAGAGAGAGAATAAACAAATTTGGAATAAGAAACAAAAAGAAACAAGAAAGAAAGATACACAAGGAAACACATGAAGATGCAAACAGGCATGCAAGCATTATTTCATATTTTTAGCACACAGACATTTAAGAAATTCAATCATCCATATTCCATGCATTCAAACCTTTTCCGCCCAAAGTTTTGAAACTGAAAGTTTTGAATTGCTTAACAGCTAATACCATTCTTGAGCGTCCATCTCCTCCCCTCATTAACTAACCTATATATGTACTCTCTGGCCTCTTGGGACTACATTATCAGCCCTGTGTCTGTTCGATGAGCCCAGCTTGTGGTCAGGTGGGACCGGTGGTCTATCTAACACACTGTCCCCATTTGACCAGTTTGGCTGGGAGCCAACTTCAGAGACAATGGCTTGTGAGCTGACCGATGAAGTCTCTGGTACACGTGTAGGCACTGTGGACTCTGTGTGTGCCTTAATTAACCTCTTTTCTTTACTTTATTTTCTCTTTTTCCCCTTTTATTTTGAGGATAATGGAATAAGCACTCATGTGCTTTTTTACATCCAGTCCCCGTGTGTATGCAGTTTTGTCCACTTTGTCATCCGTTCCCACCGGCACACAATGACCAACTCTTCAGAAAAGCGGAACAGGTTTAAACATGTGTGCAAGGTGTTCTGCGTGCATTCGCATACGGAACCTCGGTTTATAGTCTCATCCGAAGGACTTTTGGGGGGTGAGTAAATTCAGCACTGGTGTTAACTCCAGGGGAAAAATCTCCATGAATGGGATTCGAACTCCGGTCAGCAGATCATGAGGGCAACGCGCTAACCTAAGCAAAAGCAGCCAGTCACTGACTGAATAAAAAAGCTTTCTTCGTGAATGGAGAATTATCGTGGTATTCTGATTGCATTTTACAAAGGACTTCACAAAGAAAGACAGCACAAAGACAGGTATAGGGAGAGACAACAGAGAATAGACAGAGAAGGGGAGACAGAGAGT
>CM054134.1:89080677-89083177 GCA_028751875.1 Rapana venosa | reverse complement strand
TAGTCATAAACTCTGTAGTGCAGAAGACGTCATACTTGGTATAGAAATACATTCTATAAGCAGATGTTATTTGTGCATCAATGTCACCTGACGTGTGTCAGCTGACCATTTCTTCATTATGACTCGGTATGTGAGGTTTACTGGATTTTTGTTTAGATCACAGCTAAAACATATATATCTAGAGATTTTAAAAAACTATCCCCAACTGTTGCAGATTCATCGTCCCTGCCAAAACGCCAAATATCGACCTTTTCAAACAGTGTAATTTTCATGCTTTCTGTGTCTGGAAATGTTTCATTATGGAAAGGTTCAAGTTTTGTTTAAAAAAATGACTCACACACACACACACACACACACACACACACACACACACACACACACACACTCACACACACACACGCTGTCACCTAATGACAGATCACACAGGTCAAAGGAGTTTTCGGTATTTGAATTCCTGTCCAAAGCGTGTGTGTCCCAGGAGGGAGAGGAGCCATCGCGGAAATGAATGGCATGTCAACCCTGTCTTGAAGACCCTTGCAAAGCACCCCCCTGGCAAGTGCATCGTTCCCTGGCCGCTTGTTCCCCAAACTGAGCGGTCATTTTCTGGGGGTTGTGTTTGTGTTTGAAAGCGCAGTAAAGAAAATGGCTCTCCGTGTTGGCAGTGCTAGAACGCGCAGATGGTTTTTTGGAGTGTGTTGTGTGTAACATTCCACATGACTGCTCTCTTCCAGAAATCTTGTTACTCTGTGAAGCAATGTTGAAGACTGTTAATGTTTTACTTGCAGTTTAAAACTCTATCTCAGTTCCTTACTATCTGAACTTTCCATCCGTTTCTATTGATGCATGATATCCCTTTGGATGTCGAAAATACAATATGCGTGCAAGAAATTGCAATACATTTATTACCTAATCACACCACGCTTTTGTTTGATAACCTACCTATCTCACCATGCAAAAGATACCGAACTGCCTGTTATGAATCAAGAAGGACTTAGCATAAACAGTTTCAAGTATTTCGAGGATACATTTCAATTTTCAATAACTTTTCTTACAAAGAAACTTAATAATTTTAAAAATACCATTTTTACTTCAAACTTATTTACATTAATTTTAATTAAAAAAACTAGTTAATATATTTGCGAAAGATCGGAGATTATTTAGCACTAAATTCAAGCAGCTAATATTTAATATCTAATAATTTAACATTTTTAAAAAGAAATGTCATTTTGCATGTTGTTGTTGTGTTGTTGTTTTTTTTTTATCAAAGTGTTCTCCTGTAACATTTATACAAATCAGTCTTGGTTTTCAAGCAAGGATTTGTTCCTAGTGCAGTGAGGGAAAAACATCCCAAAAATAGTTCTGAAATTTTAAACTCACACACACATTCACACACACACACACACACACGCGCGCGCGCGCGCGTACACACTTCTCTTAATTCAATGTTGCACCGAGGGATATCATCGAAGGTCAGACCATTCTGTTATTTTTTCCTGTCTTTCTTCTTCTTCTTCTTCTTCTTCTTCTTCTTCTTCTTCTTCTTCTTCTTCTTCTTGTTCTTCTTCTTCTTGTTCTTCTTCTTCTTGTTCTTCTTCTTCTTCTTCTTCTTGTTCTTGTTCTTGTTCTTGTTCTTCTTCTTCTTCTTCTTCTTCTTCTTCTCTTCTTCTTCTTCTTCTTCTTCTTCTTCTTCTTCTTCTTCTTCTTCTTCTTCTTCTTCTTCTTCTTCTTCTTCTTCTTCTTCGCATTCTTCTTCGCAATTCTTCTTCTTCGTTTCATTCTTCTTCGCATTCTTCTTGTTCTTTTTCTTCTTCTTCTTCTTCTTTCTTCTTCTCTTCTTCTTCTTCTTCTTCTTCTTCTTCTTCTTCTTCGCAGTCTTCTTTCTTCTTCTTCTTCTTTTCTTCTTCTTTTCTTCTTTCTTCTTCTTCTTCTTCTTCTTCCCTTCTTCTTCTTCTTCTTTTTTTCTTCTCTTCTTTCTTCTTCTTCTTCTTCCTTCGCAGTCTTCTTCGCAGTTCTTCGCAGTCTTCTTCTTCTCTTCTTCTTCTTCTTCTTCTTCTTCTTCTTTCTTCTTCTTCTTCTTCTTCTTCTTCTTCTTCTTCTTCTTCTTCTTCTTCTTCTTCTTCTTCTTCTTCTCCTTCTTCTTCTCCTTCTTCTTCGCATTCTTCTTCTTCTTCTTCTTCGCATTGTTTGCATTCTTTCTTCTTCTTCTTCTTCTCTTCTTCTTCTTCTTCTTCTTCTTCTTCTTCTTCTTCTTCTTCTTTCTTCTTCTTCTTCTTCTTCTTCTTCTTCTTTCTTCTTCTTCTTTCTTTCTTCTTCTTCTTCTTCTTCTTCTTCTTAGCATTCTTCTTCTTCGCATTCTTCTTCTTCGCATTCTTCTTCTTCGCATTCTTCTTCTTCGCATTCTTCGCATTTTTTTCTTCGCATTCTTCTTCTTCTTCTTCTCTTCTTCTTCTTCTTCTTCTTCTTCTTCTTCTTCTTCTTCGCATTCTTCTTCTTCTTCTCT
>CM054134.1:89065677-89078177 GCA_028751875.1 Rapana venosa | reverse complement strand
CTTGATTAAACCATTGACGCTGGGGGCAACAGCAAAGTGAGAGGCTGTATGACCAGTGGCTTTCCCATTCATGGAATTCCACTTTACAGCTTAGTCTTTAGTGATCGACTATGACTCTCTGACTAGGAGGCTTGACTTGCACAGTCCTTATGTGCTGCAGCCCTGAGGGCTAGTTGGCCTCTGGAGAACATCTCCAACGCTGACTGTCCTTATGCCCACTTGGCCGAGAGAGTGAGGATGTACCGTGGGCAAGGCATCTCCACTATAATAAAATTTCTGCCCAATTTCCGAAACAGCAGCTGCCTCCTCTGCTGTTTTGGAGGTCATCGTCGAACACGACGGACAAACATACAGTCAGAAAACCTGACTTACATATATACACATATTGAGAGAAATAACAAACAAATATTTTATAACGTACTCATATGAGATTAAAAGCAGCGGCTTACCAACGGCGCGCGCGCGCGCGCGCACACAACACACACACACACACACACACACACACACACGCACGAAAACACACACACACATGACCAAAGTTCAAGATATCTATTTATTCCTCAGATCTTCTCATTTATTCATTTTTCTGTTATATTAGTTATTCATTTATTTCTCCATCCATTTCTATCTTTCTTCTCTCATTATTTATCTGTAAGCTTGTTTGCTTGTCCGCTTACTTCTTTACATTTTCGTTTATGTATCTTTTATTTACATGATCTCATCAAGAATCGTTTATTTAGATGTGCTTCTGTAGCACATAAAAGAAAAACACAGTATTAGAAAGCAAAAGCCGAATGAATAAAACCGTGAAACAAAACAAACAAAAGCTTTGTAATGGATGTGTGTGCGTGTTTGGTTGGGGATAGAGGCAAAGATTAAATATAAAAAAATAAATAACTGAAGGAGAACACACACACACACACACATATAGGCGCGCGCGCGCACGTACACACGCACGCACCAATACACACACAACACTCACACGCACGCACGTGCCAACAAAAAAACACATAAGTGCTTATTCCATTATCCTCGATATAAAAGAATTTAGCAAAAAAATTTTTTTAATATATATATACCAACACACACACACACGCACGCACGCATGCACACGTGCACGCACGCACGCACACACACGCACACACATACACACATATATACACACACACCTTCTGGGGCCATTATATTTACATGGCACTCAGGACAGTATGGGAGCACATGCGTGCACGTGAGAGAAAGAGAGAAAGAGAGAGAGAGAGAGAGAGAGAGAAGAGAGAGAGAGAGAGAGAGAGAGAGAGAGAGGAGAGAGAGAGAGAGAAACGAAAACGAAAACGAAAATTAAAACAAAGTTTCAGGAGAGTTATAGATAAAGTACAGACTCTGTTTTTATTCCAGCTCTCAAAGAAAAAAGAGAGAGGGGTGGAGAGAGAGAAAAGAGAGAGAGAGAGAGAGGAGAGGAGAGAGAGAGAGAGAGAGCGAGACAGACAGACAGACGGAGACAGACAGAGACAGAGAGAGAGACAGAGACAGAGAGAGACACACAGACAGAAAGAGAAAGAGAGACATACAGACAGACAGGACAAAAAGAGAGTCAGACAGACAGACAGAGACAGAGAGACAGTGAGACAGAGACAAAGACAGACAGACAGACAGAAGAAAAGACAGACAGACAGACAGAGATGGACAGAGAGGGGTGGGTGTGGGGGGGAGGTGAGGGTCAAACTCTTGGCCCACCACAAAGGAATAATTACTGACCATGTTGTGGCACTTTGGGATACTGTGGAGTGGGTAAGTGGTGTGCACAGAGAGAGAGAGAGAGAGAGAGGAGGAGAGAGAGAGAGAGAGAGAGAGAGAGCAATACAGAAACTGAAAGACTATTTCTTTAATGAGGTCTATTCATTCTCTCTGGCCTCACAGTCTCAAACCTAGACATATGTTTTGTTTTCTTGTTGATCTTTGTCTTGGTTGTGTGTGTGTGTGTGGGGGGTGTGTGTGTGTGTTTCTGTGTGTCTGTGTGTGTTAGGGAAAGACAGACACAGAGAGACAGAGACAGTCAGCCACACATCCACATAGACACATACACACACACACACACACACACAAACACACACACAAACAAACACACACACACACACGCACGCACAGACGTGGGGGGAGAGAGGTGTCTAACAAAAACAAATGTAATATTCAAAGAAAAATAGTGGATAGAAGGAAAGTTGGGGAGAGAGAGAGAGAGAGGGAGAGAAGGGGGGGGGGGGGGGGAGGAGAGGGGGCAACACACAGACAGACAAGCAGACAAACAGACACAGCTCTCAAATCAAAGCTTATTCAATGTTCACAATATTACTGCTAAGGTCAGATTCTGGTTAATGCAATGTCTGTCAGAGTTCGCGATATTGTCGGTTATGGGTTCTTGGCAGGCAAGGATAGTTATTGTGTTGACCTTGAGTCCTACTGTCCCTTATGACTGAAGGTGAGCCTTTCAAAAAAAGAGAAGAAAATCAAATCCAATACTTTATTATCTCCAGCAGGAAGAAGGGCGGCAGAATAGTGAAGACATTAATGAACCTGCCAACAAGTAAACCGTGAGGTTCTGGGTTCGATTCCCAGCCTCGCCCTTTCTCCCAACTTCGACACAAAAAAATCGAACTGAAAGCCAAAATCCTTTCGATGAGACTATAAACCAAGGCCCTCGTTTGCAAACACACTCAAAACATCTTATGCACATGTTAAAAACCTGTTCCACCTTAGGGTAGAGTAGGCCCTTGTGTGCACGTAGCAACGGACGACTAAAAATAAAAACAACACATGCACGTTTAGACACTATCCCTGACGTCGGAATGGGGCTGCCTAAATTGTCAGGGAGTGGGGAGGGGGAGGGCGGGGGAGGGAGGGAACGGTCACATATGCCAAAATCTCACCATTGGTGAACCTCGGAGCTCTAGTCGATGAACAAAACTAAAAATATCTGAAATCTGAAGCAGAGACATTTCTTTAAAGTTAAAGAGCAAAGGATTACACACATCTTAGTATAAGAGAATGAATCACACACACGTCATCAGAGAGCTTACAGCTTACGGCACCATGCCAAATCAGCACATCATAGTACTCTCTGTGAAAACAGCACATATCTGACACATTCCAACATACATAATAATTATGTTTCTGCATTATAGTAAGGCAGGCACTCACAATATTATTACTAAGGTCAGACTCTCGCTAATTTGACGAACGCATGAGTGTGTTGAAAAGACACAACACAACATGACACAAAACACACACTCACACACACTCACACGCGCGCGCGCGCGCACACACGCACACACACACACACATGTTCATGCACACATACATATGTTTATCACACACACATTGGAAATTACAATTTGACTTGATTTTTCACACACACACAATGTCTGTCTCTCTGTCTCTGTCTCTCACTCTCTCTCTCTTACACACACATACACACGGGGACTAGATGTAAAAAAGCACATAAGTGCTTATTCCATTATCCTCGATATAAAAGAATATTTAAAAAACCAACAAAAAAACCAATCTCTGTCTCTGTCTCTCTGTCTGTCTCCCTGTCTCTCTGTCTCTGCCTCCCCGTCTCTCTCTCTCTCTCTCTCTCTCTCTCTCTCTCTCTCTCTCTCTCTCTCTCTCTCTCTCTCTCTCTTTACACACACATACACACACACACACACACACACACACACACACACACGCGCGCGCGCGCGTAGGCTATGTTTACTCGCTTCTTCTCTCGTCTGCAAGAACAGAGGATATATCCCCCACCCCAACCCCCACACAAAAAGTTGACTGCTATAAACCTTTATCTTTGAAGCTGTTTGCTTCCACTTCACTCTCCAGCAAGGAAGAAGGGAGTGAGGCCGATATCTGATACAGGCCACGGACCCAGTTCAAACAGCCTCCTTCTATTATTAAACGCTTGCCAAAGCCCTGCTCGAGAGGTATGGCTCAGACAGGAGGACTGGCTGGCTAGCTTAGCCAGCCAGGCCAGTTCATAACTAGGCTATACTAGCGCAGCAATGCAGACAAGCGTACACATCGAACAGTCCGTCAGAAGTATGAATTCAGAGCTAGAGAAGCCCTTCTTTTGTTTCTTTTCAACTGATATTGGGTGCTGTTGTTGTTGTTATTGATGGTGATGTTGTTGGTGGTGCTGGTGTTGTTGTTGTTGGTGGTGGTGGTGGTCCTCGGAAATAATTTGAATTCAATGACTCCCCCCCCCCCCCCCTCCACTTCTTTTTTTTCTTTTCAGATATCATTTATTGGTTTGTTGTTGTTGGTTTTGTTGTTTTTGTTGTTGATGTTGTTGTTGTTGTTGATGTTGTTGGTAGTGGTGGTGGTGGTGGTGTGTGTGTGTGTGTGTGTTTGTGTGTGTGCGTGTGTGCGCGTGCGCGCGCGCGCGTGCAGCAAGGGATACCTGTGTGGACACAGATGCTGTTCCCACCTAGTACAGTCAGCTGACTCTACTCTTTTCACGTTGAATTAAGTTTTATATCACCACCTTGTGTCAGACGCGTCTATAATTATGTTTAATGTTGTTTTATTAACGTGTTTTCCACCTGTAGTGTTCTTCTTTCTCTCCTTTCTAATTTGTCTTCATTATGGATTTGTTTGCTTTTTTCTTTGTTGAAAATGTTCATCCCCTGAATCTAATGATTAAAGCGCATGTTTTGTTCGTTTTTTTGCTTAGAATAGGTTATATAGTTCATTGGCATTCTTTTTGTTCTCTGTGGGGTTTTCTTTAGTACGAAATTTGTTTGGCATCATATCATACATGTATGTATACTTTTGGGGCTGGAGTGTGGGTGGTCCGATGAAAATATAATAGTTATGTAAGTTGTGAGGTTTTACACACACACACACACACACACACACATACACACACACACACATATATATATATATATATATATATATATATATATATATATATATATATACATATATATACATATATATACATATATATACATATACATATATATACATATATACATATACATATATATACATATACATATATTTTATATTTATTTCTCTCTTGGCCTTGTTTGTTACATTTTCAAACACGATTGTTAGCATAAGTCACTCCAGGCACATGGTCAGTCCTGGCAAGAAGGCAATCGATGTCAGCTGTGCTGTAAACTATAGGACTGTTGATCAAACATGGGAACCAAGCACAGCCCTGATATGGATGGCCTCTGTGGTGGGCGGGGCTTCAAACAACATGATTTGATTGGAACAAAAGTGCATTGAGTGTTAGTTTTATGTGATACTTGTGTACTGTTTACATATTGTAGACTATTTACATACTGTATACTGTTTACCTATTGTATACTGTCTACATATTGTATACTGTTTACATATTATATACCGTTTACATATTGCATGCTGTTTACATATTGCATGCTGTTTACATATTGCATACTGTTAACATATTGCATACTGTTTACATATTGTATACTGTTTACATATTGCACACAGTTTACATATGGCATAATGACTACCTATTGTATACTGTTTACATATTGCAGTATGTTTTCTCTTTCGTCCAAGATCTTTATCAGGAACAGTTGGTTACCTGACTCTGCCAGTGGAGATATTCTTCTTCTTCTTCGAACGCTCAGACAGCAACTATTGTTGTCCGTTATATGAGCGAAAATGCGTCACACTGTCGTTAACTGTGTGATCAGTCAGACCCAGTGCATCCGACTTCGGCATAACAGAGAATTGTTATCTTCTAAGTCTTTCTGAGGGGAAAAAGGCAGGATAATGAACCAAGAAGGCAGAAAATAGACAAGAAGGGGGTGACAGGAAGAAAAGGAACAAGGCAGAAACAAAATTAGTGATAGAAAAGAGGAAATTTCTAGGACATAATTTCCAGAAGATGGGGATGATATTTATACTGAAAGGCGTCCGGCATCCCCACGGGGGAAAGCTGTTTTTGAGCAGAGTTCTGTAGTCACCCTCACCCAAAGACAATACGACCTTCCATCCAGCAACCTGAAAAAAACAACCATGACAGAGTTGATAAATAACACATGAAAACTGCGACATACGTCTTCAAAGGCATTTTACAATAGTTGTTCATGTTCATACAGCCTTGAAAATACAAACTACATACGAGAGATCTTTGTTCGTTAAGTCACAGACACACATCATCACCTTGTAGTTTCAACAAAAAACACTGCGGATTCAAACAGTATATCATGTTCGCATTCGTGTTGACAGAAAGTGCTTTCTGGGTGGAAGGCTGACTGGTAACAGAAGAGGAATAATGTAACAGCTGCCGTAGTTAGAGTTTGTGCAGCTCTTAAATGGTGCAGTGACCCCTGGTGCCCTATTTCACCAGCAACGAGGAAGTCATTTCATTTCTTTTTCTGTTTAGTGATAGGTGTCAGCAGAAGCTGCGCTGCGTACAAGTTCAGACTTCGCATTCTCTGGGATAGGACTTCTGTGCAAATGTGTGTGTGTGTGTGTTGTGTGTGTGTGTGTGTGTGTGTGTGTGTGTGTGTGTTGTGTGTGTGTGTGTGTGTGTGAGTGTGTGTGTGTGTGTGTGTGTGTGTGTGTTGTGATGTGTGTGTGTGTGTTGTGTGTGTGTGTGTGTGTGTGTGTGTGTGTGTGTGTGTGTGTGTGTTGTGTGCAGAAGAGAGAGAGAGAGAGGAGAAAGAGAGAGAGAGAGAGAGTATTACATCCTCAGCATAGCTTTTCTTAACGTGACAGAGGTAAGCAAAAAGTCAGGACAACTATTTATATGTACATTAAGTTGCTTGAATCACTGCACCCTTTATGCTGAATTGCTGAAAAGTAAGAATCCTTGAAAAATAACCGGAAAACTGTATCAACTACGTTTGTCTTCCCATACATTTTAAAATAAATGTTATTAAAGTGAGTAAAAAAAAAAAAGACGTATTGATCATAGAGGATGCAGTTTCTGTGTGTTTCCCTCCCCATCAAATGATTGTCACTGCTTATAGAATATAATTATCCTACACGCTACTACAAGATCTTACAAAAACTACAGGAAAGCAGGGCAGGAACGCACGAGAGCAAGAACATAAGGTCTAAAAGTTTGATTAAAACCTCATATAGGAGCTCTTTAACCTGTGCGTGTCCAACTGTCAGCCTGATTTCATAATATAATAATAATAATAATAATATATGGAATTTATATAGCGCTGAATCTTGTAGAAAACAAACAAATTGAAGCGCTTACATGAGAGCATGCTCATGTATTTCCATGTATGCTATAAATAATGCCGATACTCTTTTCTGTTCTTAGATGAAGAAAATTTATCCTCTTTTATTGCTTTTTTCTCTCCAAGTTTGATACACTTCTTTGTAAAGGATTTGGTGTACTTTCAACACTCACAAAGAGCACACACCTGGTCTGAATCTTGTCCGACAATTCGAGCTCATACTAAGCCTATGTGTCATTGGTATATTCTCCGAATTTGTCTGACCTGGTTCATGTTTGTGTAGAGAATTCTCTGCTGAACAAAATATTCCCTTCATTATAAGTGTAGGAATATGTAAGTTTCACCAGTAATACTCGACTGTATCATGTTCCATTATCAATAAGCAACATTTCATTTTTCGGGCAAGTCTTGTATTTCACATAAAAATAACAGATCTCTATAAAAATTGGTGATGAACGAACACACAATCACACACACGCGCACACACACCATCACCACCACCACCACCACACCAACCCACACCACACCCACACCCACACCACGCCACACACAAAACACCCCACACAGCACACAACACATCAACACACACAGCATGGATGGAATCAAGCCATAACCGATTTAATTATCCAAAGTTCATTGTCCCCACAAAGCCAGATTTGGCCTAATGTGACATTCCGCAGTTTGCCAGTTATGGGTTGACAAAAGGTATAACTAGGCTTGTGATCAGGCCGCCAACTGGCGTTTATGGCTGAAGGAGGGCTTTGAAAGCCTGACAGAGGCTGGCTGCAAAGAGACGAGGCGCACGTGCACACAACCCATTGGTGGTATCCTTTTCTAGTTTTTGTGATTTTTTCTGTTTTTGTGATTGAAAAATATATTCGGTTTTGTATGTTTCACGAATTTTTTTTCGAATTGATGTGTTTCCTTTTTTTCCTCATTTTTGTGATTAAAAAAAAAATATTCTGTTCTGTATGTTTGACGATTTTGTTTCGGATTGGTGGATTCCTTTTTTTTTTGTGTGTGATTTGTTTTTTATTATTATTATTGAGTTCTGTATGTTTGGCGATTTTTTAAACATGGTTTTTTTGTTTTGTTTTGTTTTTCCTGTTATGCTAAGACAGGTACGACATACATTCAAATACATAATACTCATACACTCACACACATACACACGCATGCGGAAGCATACACATAACACAACGTGAATTTCACACAGAAAAATCTACCGCGACTGAAAGCGGTGTTCAGTTTAATTCAATTCATTTCACTTCCAATCATGATCACTTCCCATACATCTGATTGCTGACTGCTCATAGTTTAACTCCTTATCCAAGACGGGGTAGCTCAGTGGTCAGAGCACTCGCTTTCCCCCAGCTAAGGTTAAGCAGCATCCAGCGTGGTTAGCGTTCGGATGGGTGACCGTTTGCGTGCCTTGGCTTCAGCACTGTCCCCCAGTTCACCCAGCTGTAAATGGGTACCTCCCTCTTTAGGGTCAGGGAAGGTAAAGCAGCGAGGGAGAGGAGATGGGCACCTCCCTCAATATGCTGGCCCCTTGAGAAGTTGAGGTCTCTGATGCCTCGCTCCCATACGACAACATAGGTAATGGGATACCTTTACCTTTTCCCTTTTACCCAAAACGACAAAATTACAACAGACCTTGGTTTGTACAGAAATGAGTTAAAAATGTTTGTGAAACCAAACGAGTTGTACCGTTTCACAAAGATCTGCAATCCAAACACCATCTGCAAACCCACAGCTGCATCTGACAGCAAGGCAATGCCATCTGCCAAATACAAAACAGATAGACAGACACAGAGACAGAGACAGAGACAGAGAGATGAAAGTAACTGCAATTGAAAACTGTTTTATGCTGATATTTCTGCACGATTCTTACAGTAAGTAGTAAGTTCGTTTATGAACAGCTAAACTACAGATGGGCAGTATTTAAATCTTCAGATGAAATGAATCTTTAACAAAAATATTACTTTGAAAAGTGTGTGTGTGTGTTTGGGCGCGTGTATGTGTGTCTGTACCTGTGGGTGGGCGGGTGGGTGCGTGCGTGCGTGCGTGCGCGTGTGTAAAACTTAATGCTTGAATTTATGAGAGAATGAATCCCCGACGTTAAAATGAGCCTTCCTTCATGGTGGGCAAAAACGGTCGCATACGCAAAATCTGACCATTGGTGAGCCTCGGAGCTCTAGCCGAGGTATGAAATATATAAAAAGAAGAAAAGAGAGAATGAAAGGACAATCATAGAAGTAACGCTTCATCCGCTTATGTGGTCTACTGGAGGGAAGGTACAGATAATGCTAGTGAAGAAATTTGTAAATCTGCCCACGCACACTTCCACGCACACATGCCCATACCTGCACGCGTGCACACACACCACACACACACACACACACACACACAACACACACACACCACCACACTCGCGCGCGCGCGCACTGAACAGTTTGCTAAAGTCTGGCTACCTTTCTTCCGTTACGTAGGCTTCAGTCAGGCTGGGGACAATTCCTCCGTTTCCGTCGTCTGCATATCCGACACAGCAGTTTTGATGCTTCCCATCCTTCCCTCACACACACACACGTGTGTGTGTGTGTGTGTGTGTGTGTGAAAATGTATGTCTGCATGAATGATGATGGAATGTATGTATGTATGTATGAATGTATGTATGTATGCATGTATGTATGTATATATGTATATTGTATATATGTATTTATTCATTTATCCAATTAGCCAGCCAGTCAGTAAGCCTATCATTCACGTATTCATTCATGTATTCAATCTTTAATGTTCTCTCAGGCTCTGAGCTTACAAAAGGAACGGATTTGTCCGGTTCTCTCTGCAAACTGACTGGACGTTTCCCAATGACTGTTTCACAAGTCCTTTGGGACTGTGCACTGCAGTTTCCAGACAGCGTCACATCAACCAGTTGACCCATACCAGGCAGAGCCCAGCCCTCTCCCAGGCCTAGCTAGTAGCAGCAGCAGCAGCAGCAGCAGGCTGGATGCTGGATACGTCCCTGTGTGCCATGTCTCGGGGCTATGTGTAGAGCTGGCCTGATCTTCAATGGAAAAATGGATAGGTTTTTAACCTGTGCCCAAGATGGCCTGCTCCCAATCCGGACACGGGATGTCGATAGATAGTCTCAGCCTGCAGACTTTCAGAGGAGTCGGTAGTCAGTTCCAATGTAAAAAAAATGAAAGAAAATTGTTCCCGTAACCTATGTGGTGGGTGGGGACTGAGATGTCAGAGACTTTAGCTTCTCTATGGAACAACATAGTGAGTCGTCGCCTATATCCTCTCCCTCGCTGTTTTACCTTCCCTGTCTCTGAAGAGGGCAGGTACCCATTTACAGCTCTGTGAACTGGGGGACTGTACTGAAGTCAAGGTAGACGAGCGGTCCCCCATCCAAGAGGTACTCACGGTCAACGCTGCTTTGGGAGAGCAAATACTGAATACTGAGCAACCCTATCCCCATTGCAATGTGAAGTCCAGGTAAAAAAAATCCCTCCAAAAGATACTCCAGCTCAGACTGGAACCCGGAATCTCTCAAAACACGAATAGGATAGGATGTTCTAACCACAAGGCAGTCCCGCCCAGCCGTGCAGTTACAACTGCAATGCTGAGCATTCCCCTAGCTAGAGTCTGTTCTAACAAATACAAGCGTGGCTGTCAAAAGGACAAGATAAACGTTGCATACATGTAAACGCCCTTTAGCCTTACCATGAAAATTGGGCTCTTGGCCTATAAACGAGGAAGAATGCGAGAAAAAGAAGAAGACGAAAAAGAAGAAGAAGAAGAAGAAGAAGATGACGATGACGATGACGACGACGACGACGGTGGTGATGATGATTTTTACGATGACGACGACGACGATGATGATGATAATGATGATGATGACGATGACGATGACAATGATGATGATGATGAACAAGACCAAGAACAACAAGAACAAGAACAAGAGATAACAAAACTATACCAGCAGCAACAGCAACAACAACAAACAACAATAACAAGATCTAAGAGACAGAAAGAAAGCCGAAAAGGAGCAGGAGGAGGAGGAGGAGCAGGAGGAGGAGAAGAGGAAGACCCTAGACATTATCTTAATCCAGAAAATGTACTCCTGTCCCAGGCCGCATCAATCTTGTACCGCCACACAAGCGTACCACACACCACACACACAACACACACACACACACACACACACACCACAAGGCAAAACAGACCACAACACAACACAACGAAAAGACAGAAAACACAACAAAAACAAAAAGAAAGACAGACAGAAAGGAAAGCTACAGAAGTGTGGGCAATCCTATGGACATTATGTAATTTTTGCCCCAGCCATAATATCCATGCTTCCTCAGACAAGGCAGAAGCTAGATGTATGCATGCAGCAGTCCAGAAGGAATAAGCCGGCTGTTGCAGGATCAGGTGATCGGCGGCCTACTCTGCGCAACAACATATTCGTCTGGATAGTGTGAAGCCTTGGGTTCAACCCCGCTGAATACGGATTCCCCACCACCACCACCACCACCACCAGTACACCCACCACCCCAACAATCCGTGAGATTTTAAGTAATTGTGTTGGTGGGGTAGTATCATGTTTTGGATGAAACGATCGATCAACCGTGTGTGCATGGATCGGTGGTCTAGAGGTAACGCGCCTGTCTAGAAAGCGAAAAGTCCGGGTCGGAAGTGTGCGGTGGTTCGTATCCCGTTTGGACCCGAAACTTTTTCCCCATCCATTAGATCATGAGTGGTGGTCTGGGCGCTAGTCTTTCGGATGAGACGATAAACCGAGGTCCCGTGTGTTGCACATAATTATTTAGCGCACGTAAAAGAACCCACGGCAACAAGAGAGTTGTCCCTGGCAAAATTATGTAGAAAAAAGCCACTCTTGATAGGGAAACAAATACTGTTGCAGACAGGAAAAAAGAAAAAAAAATGGGTGGCGCTGCTCTTGTGGCGACGTGCTCTCCCCGGAGAGAGCAGCCCGAATTTCACGCTGAGAAATCTGCTGTGACTTAAAGTGGTATGAAATGAAATGAAATGTTAGTGTACGGGAAAACAACTTACGCCAGCAAGAGAGTTGTTCCTTGTAAAATTCTGAGGAGAAAAAAAAGACAATGTTATGAAAATGATTCAACACAATACAATACAATATATATACAATATAATATAATGCAATGCAACACAACAGAGCATAATTTAATTCAATACAATATACCAACAATGTATTTTTGAAATTCCTTTCACGGATTA
>CM054134.1:89058177-89060677 GCA_028751875.1 Rapana venosa | reverse complement strand
AAAATTTGATAAGGATCGAACTCGGAGTCGTCACTTTCTAAACAGGTAGGAGATGCGTTACCTCTAGACCACCGATCCACCTGGCGGACTGGTCCACTAAGCAAGCCCTCAGAAATCAGAAGGAAGGTGGCGGGATGGTTAAGACGTTTGCCTGCCAACCAGGAAACCGTGAGGTTCTGGGTTCGATTCCCAGCCTCCTCGCCCTTTCTTCCCAGTTTGACCCCCCAAAAAATCCAACTGAATGTCAAAGTCCTTCGGATGAGACTATATTAAACCGAGGTCCCGTGTGCGAACGCATGCAGAACATCTTGCGCACACGTTAAATCCTGTACCGCTTTTCGAAAGAGTGTAAACCGCATACACACGGGTACTGGATGTAAAAAAAGCACATGAGTGCTTATTCCATTATCCTCGATTTTAAAAAAATAATAATAAAAATAAAACAAATCCACAGCCCCGTGGTGGCAGAACACTGACTGTCAGTACTGTGAGCGCTTTGATTTGTTGCTTTACAAGATTCAGCGCTAGATAAATTCCATACATTATTATTATTACCAGGCATTGGCTTTGCTGCGGCTGATTGATGGCCAGCAGGATGTATCACTAAAGGAGGAAAAGAAAGTAGAAGGCAGTTACGTGGCTGTAGCACTCAGCTGTGAGACCAGTTACGTGGTTCCAGCACTCAGCTGTGATAGCAGTTACATAGGAGGTGGTGTGTGTGTGTGTGTAGTGTAAGTGTGTGTAAGTGTGTTGTTGTGTGTGTGTGTGTGTTGTGTGTGTGTTACATAGGTGTGTGGAGTGTGAGTGTGTGTAGTGTGTGTGTGTTGTGTGTGTGTGTGTGTGTGTGTGGATGAGAGAGAGAGAGAGAGAGAGAGATGGGGGGGGGGAGGGTATTACATGGTTTCTTCGCAGCAACCTTCATACATCATTACCAGTACTCAAGAGCAGTTATAAATTTGGAGCTGATACAGTGCTCCGTTGATAAAAAAAACGTATTGATCATACAGTGAACATACAATGATTGTACACTGTGAACATGTCCGTCTCTGGTTTATGTCTGTGGTCCGTTTGTGGTAACGTAATCGCCTAAAAAGCCAAGAAGTCGCGGGTTTAAACCCGTACTATTTCCCTCAATTCACTAGACCTTGAGTGGTAGGCTGGGCGCTAGTGTTTCAGATTCGACAATAAACTGAGGTCATGTGTTGTCACACACACACACACACACACACACACACACACACACACACACACACATTGATTTCGGGGAAAAGAACCCACTGCAACAAGAGAGTTGTCTTTGGCAAATTCTGTTTTAAAAAGTCACTACACATGCAAGCAGGAAGACACAGATAGCGGTAATAATAATAATAATAATAATAATAATAATAATAATAATAATAATAATAATAATAAAAAATGGAATTTATATAGCGCTATATCTTGCAGAGACAAATCAAAGCGCTTTTCTTGCGATCTTGCTGGGGAGAGCGGCCCGAATTTCAGGCAGAGCAATCTGCTGTGATTTTAAGGGATATAGATATCAATACAATGCCCTGCATGGTTCGGCCAATTTATTCGTGAACTATTAAAAAAAAGCGCGCGCGGTGTGTATGTACGTGTTTGTTTGTTTGTTTGTGTGTGTTTGTTTATTTATTCTTTTACATCGAGGATAATGGAATAAGCACTCGTGTGCTCTTTTTTTACATCCAGTCCCCGCGTTTATGCGGTTTTGTAAATTTTGACATCTGTTTCCACCGGCAAACAATGGCTTACTCTTACGAAAAGCGAAACAGGATTTAACGTGTGTGCCCGCGCGCGCGCGCGCGCGCGCACGCACACACATACACACGAGCGCATTGAACTATCTCTTTGCACTCTATTCAGTTCTCTCTACCTTTAATTTCTGTATTCATTACATTAACTTTAAAAAGGACAGTGGGGTTTTTTGTTGTTGTTTTTTAAAGATACTCATCCTTGTATAGGCTCATATCTGTTTGCTCATTTGCTTACGCGCTTGTTTTTTAGTTTTGTGTGAGTTATTTGGGACGTTTAACTGGAATCTCAAGAACTACTAGCAGGTGGGGGTGGGGGGGGTGGGGGTGGGAGGGGGTGTGTTGGGGGAGGGGGAGGGGGGGGGGGGAAGCAGAGGGTCAGAGGTTTGGCAAACCATTCCTGTCCGCCCCAGAAACAGAAGAGGGAGGCCAGCGTGTCAGACAGAGCCGCTGACCCCACATGTTACTTACTACACCCACCCTGAAAGCTGATAGGCGCAGGCGATGAAAAATGAAATTCTTCCCCCTTGAAGATGGTGAATGGGAGAATTAGAAGATGGAGAAACCGGGCAATTATTTTGCTGTCAGCGTTTAATCCGGCCTAGTCGCCTACAGGGATTAGTCACGGGTCGCTGAGTCGGCTGCCATTGTGTTGTTCGAGCCCAAGCTTTTGTGTCAGGGGGGTGGGGTGGGGGTGGGGGGAGCGGGGGAGGTGGGGGCGTGGGATG
>CM054134.1:89053177-89055677 GCA_028751875.1 Rapana venosa | reverse complement strand
TCTGATGTGCTGTATCTTAGAAATATGCAAAATTCACTCAGATTATATTTATACGCCGGAACAAGAGCTTATTTTGATGAACTTGCCAGTTCCTCGGTTTTTCACAGAGAGACGACGATGTGAGAAAGGACGAGGATGAAGGAAAAAAAGAAGAATGTGTGTGGGAGGGTGGGGGGTGGGGGGTGGAGTTAGGACAATGAAGATCTACGTTAGTACATAGTTACAGTGCCTACGTCTGTCAGAAAGGCTATCAGCATTCTTCAGCTGTACTGGTGTCAAACGTTATAATTACGGTCACGCTCTGGCTATAGCTAGATCCTGGCTGCACACTGTTGAAGTCTGTGTGGTTAGTGGTTAGGCGAGGGATTACACACACACACACACACACACACACACACACACACACACACACACACACACACACACACACACATACACACACACGCACGCACGCACTCACACACACACACACAGAGGTGTCGTGTCGTCTTAGGGACATCCATCTGACCCCCGTTGACCCCCAACCCCCCACCCAACTGCCACTCCCAGTCTCAGTCGCACACTCTCTCTCCCCTCCCCCTCCCCTATCCCCATCCGTCACCCCCCTTCACCATTCTTGTCTTCTTACTTCCCATCCTTCACATGGTAAAAAACAAAACAAAAAGTATAGTGGTGGTAGTAGTACTAGTAGTCAACCCCATATTCTCGCTTCCCCGCCCTCGCATCCACCCCCCCCATCCCCATCCCCTCCATAGCCCCCCCCCCCCCCCCCCCCCATCCATCCCCCCCCCCCCCCCCCCTCCCATCTCCTTTGTCTCTAGTCCGGATCTGAGTCCTGTCAAGACAGCGCCGGAGTAAATTAATTCATCGGGAGGAACAGTCGACCTCCTTCTTCTTCTTCTTCCTCCTCCTCCCTATACTATCTTTCCCTACTCCTCCTCCCTTTCCTCCTCCTCCTCCTCCTTCTCCTACTACTACTACGACGACTATACTTCTATCACATGGTCCCCCAGTACTGTGTGTGCTCTGCTCTCTTTAAACTTCAGGTCTGTCTGTCTGAGAGGCCCAGAGCTTGTTGCTCGTCTGCTCGCAGGGAAACCTGAGCTCTGTAAGAGATAGGTGGGGGTGGGGGTGGGGAGCTTGTCTGAGGAGGGGGGGGGGGGGGAGCCCCCCCCCCCCAACCCGAGAGGAAGAGGGGGATGGGAGGGGGGGGGGGAATGCCAACCGAAATCAAACCATTAATAAATCAGACACCTTCTGGTCGCTTGGCTTGGCGGGGTGGGGTGGAGGGATAGAAGACCTAGTCCTAGGTCTAGCAGTTGCATAGTCAGTATACTATGCGGGGCTGGTGGCAAAAAGTGAACAAGGTTTTAATTTTGGGGGTTACCCAAATTAAGGTAAGAAAGACCCCCAAAAAGCTGTATTCCGGGTAGCTGTCATTGTTTCAATGCAACACTGGCGGCCACGAGTTAGGGGACTATCAGATTTTGAAATGTCGTTCACCTGAAGGTTTGAACTGCGCAAAAAAAAACCCACCTAAGAAAACAAAACTCAAACAGGCTAAAAGAAAGACTATGACCCAGCCACTTTAGGAACCCACCCACGCTTTGTCAAAATTTAAAGGAAGGTTGTCGCCATGGCAATAATTATACGTGGCAATGCTTTGTCAGAACAATCAAGATTTCTTAAAAAAAAAAGAAAAAAGAAAAGAAAAGCTTGTCAACGTTGTTAACCATAAAATCGTGATATGTCAAACAGACCTGTAACTTGGTCATATATAGATAAAGTAGGAGGATGGGATGTCTGTAGATCTATACTGGTGGTGCTGATAGAGCGTTTATTGCTCGTGGTGGTAATAGTGAGAGTCCGTGGTAACCGGTAATATGAGTGGTGGGGGTGTTTTTTTAACAGCAGCTGCCATAGGGTTGGTGGTAACGGCGTTGTTTTCGTTGGGCGTTACTCAGGTTAACACCCTGGAGATAATAATAATAATAATAATAATAATAATAATAATAATAATAATAATAATAATAATAATAATACATGGGATTTATATAGCTCTCTATCTTACAGAAAACAAATCAAAGCGCTTGAGATCACCCAGAATAATGCACACTGACTCTCTCACACATCACACCTGGGAATCAATGTGTACCCGTTAAGTACACACTAATGAGAAATCAGCTTGTATACTTGTTGGGTTTTTTCAATATCTCGCCATATAGGAGGAAGACGTGTACTCTAGCTTCAGAGGAGCTTTTCTGTATTAGCATAGAGTACAGGTAGGTTGTTAAACCAAAAGCATGTTACGGAGGAAGACAACTTCACACTAACAAATCAAAGCAGAACAACATAATGTAACCGACGAAGCGTTTGGAATGTTCAAGATGTCAAAGACGGTTAGCTGCATTTGAGTGATGGTAGGGGACGGGATAGCTCAGTGGTCGGAGAACTCCCTTTCCCCAAGCCAACGTTAAGCAGCATCAAGCGTGGTTATCAC